>BGPR01000166.1:486288-544620 GCA_013235015.1 Araneus ventricosus | reverse complement strand
AATTTACTATACTGATTTTACTTTAATTTTGAGCCAAAAAATTTACTTAAATACAATTTTAAGTATGCTAAAAGTAAAGATATAATTAGGACTTGTACTCACACAGTCGTCGATTTTTTAATGTTATATAAACATGAAGATCAATCCAAAAAATAGAAGTTATCTACATTACGAAAGTTGGCTAATCAGAGAACAGATAACCTTTTTTCTCTCTTCAATTATTTTATTAGGTACGTATTTTAATTGGGTATTAGGGCCTCAGAGCCTTAACAAATTCTTTGTTAAGGTCCTGACGGGGCGAACCCAGGGCGCTCAAATTTGTTAAGACGGCCTTGGACGGTTGTCAGAATAGTTATTATTAAAGAGTTACGATTTATTGACATGAAATCATTCATAATCAAAACAAATGAGAGTAGAATTTTTATTATATCTCTACTAATAATAAAGGGTAATGTGTGTGTGTGTCCATGTGTCTGTATGTTGGCAATCTGCAGGGCACACCACTCGAGTAAGAGCTACGAAATTTGGTACAAACATACTTTGGAGGGTGAAAATGGGCACCTCGGAGTCCCTTTTTTGAAATTTTAATTAGAATTTTAATTAATTAAAAATAAAGCGAAATTTCGGCGTTTATCCGTAATAACTTACGAAAATATTCAGCACAAAAATTATTTTTACACCACATGAAAGTGCAGAAAATTGTCTTTTCAATGATATCAATAAAGTTGTCGTACATTTTTTTTTCTCTAATTTTAATAAATTTTTCAAAATATTTTTGGGCATAATTTACAACAATACTTTTAATTGTTGCAACGCAATTCAAACCATTTCCGTTGTTTAAACAAATATTTATTTGCTTGCTTCTCTTCCATTGTTGAAAGATAAGGTAATATATTTTTAATGTTTAATTATATGTTTTAATCAGCATATTTTCATCCAGCTGACATGCTGCTGGAAGTGAAATGTGCCGCACCATTTTAACGTTAAAATCAAATGCATATTTTCAAGAGGAATAAGAGAGTGAAGATTGTGCCATTGTATGATATTCCTGACGCAGACAGTTGCTTGACTTCTTTAGGATCGCTCATGTTGACAATAAACAGGGCATTGTGCAAAGCTAGTAAAAAAACGCGAGTTAAATGTCTATCACGATTTGGAATTTAAAATTACTTTGTTAAGGGAACCATGAATATGAAATTATACACAAGATATTCAATTGAAATTATATTCCCGACGAACAAGCTGATCGCCGAAGGCGGCTAGTATAAAAATAAAGAAGAAATATATGATGATATTAATGATGTTTCATAGAAATAAAAGCGTGATAAATATAAAAGAAAAATAAACGACAAAAAAACTCCAGTTTTGTTTTTCTCTGTCTGTGTGTGTATATCTGGCGTATAAAATACAGCATATCCCTGTTGTTTTATATATCAGATACGTATATTATATCTTTTCATATACCGAAATCACAACCAGAGAGGTTTTTTTATTATTAAGCTTTCTTAATTCAGACTAACTCATTTATCATGGGGATTTATTGTTCCATCAAGTCACATATTTTTCTTATTTTACATTGTGTTTTATTTATGGACAATACATGAACTTTGTCTGTTATTGTAAAATACATGACTGTATTCTCAGCTGCAGATGAGAAACAACATTTAGTCATCATCAGTTTATCTAGTACAATATTCTAGAGGTCTTAGTTGTCGAAATGATATGTTTCTATTTGCTTTACGATTCATACAAAAAAATCGAACCTGAATAACTAAATAAAAATGCTTTATGTTACTAAGATAAATTCCCGGAAAGTAGATCTATTGTTTTGTTCGGACATTGTTTGTACAGTTTGAAAATTTACCAAAAACAGTACTGGGAGACTAACGAACAGTTCGGGTTAGGAACAAATCGAGCAACAGACACTTTCGCCAAAGATTTTTACGCTTGGACGACAAACAACGCAAGAAGCGATGCTTTGTATATTCGCAGTGAGACCGCTCCACGCAATTTCTGTCGCGTCGCTCCAAACCCGTCGTCAATGCGAAAATCCGATGACAATTAGGCGTAGTGTAGTCGAAAAGTTTGGATTTTCATCACCGTTTGTTGTCCATTTGGAGTGTTGGGTCATAAAACTGAAATGCGACCGTGGGGAAGGGGACAAGGCTCTCTCACAAAAGCGAAAACCACAAAATGTAGACCCCTGGGGGAGGGGGAGTGAGGCTCCCTCGTGAAGGCGGGGCGGAAGAGGGATCCCGTTCTGAAAGCGGGAGGAGGAGGAGGCGCAGTAGCCCTAGGGAACCGGAGTGACCGGTTCTGTGGTTTGCATGGAGCTTCCGTGAATAACCCACCTAAATGGATGGACTGAAAATTGTAATGGTCTGGAGTGCTACCACCCCATTTGCGTGGAGCGGTCTTAACATGAATGTCCAGCTTAACATTTACACAACTGCATCTTACTGTCGTCTGTTTGCAGGGTTATAATCAAGACATGAAATGAAATAAGGATGCCAAAGGATTGATAGGGGTAGCAGCGGACTCGACAGGTGAACAGATGAGAGCGGGAATTAAAACGAAAATCCTAATTGAGGATTATGATTTTTTATACATATCTATGAACTGTCCCAAGATTAAGACTTTGGCCGCCGCATTCATAACCTTTTTAAAAGCTACATAGTTGGTTTCGGTTTCTCCTTTTTCTGTAGTTGTTCTGAACTTTTATAAAAGAAAAAAAAAAATCGCACCTTTATATGGCGTTTATAATGAGTAAAGGGTCAAGAACTGTGCACCCCCATAAAAACTAAGAAAGAGACATTATTATTATTATCACATATAACTATATATTTTAATAAACCATTTTGTTTTTCAGACATATTTATTTAACTTGGCTTACTATGTGTTTCTTGTTTGTAATGATGAAATTTTTTTAATAGTTCTTCACTCACTTTCGAATATACTAGAACATTGGAATTTTGTACACGTATATTTCTCGATGTCAATGCACTTTTTTAATATTTTCAGAACTTCATAATTAGAAAATCAAAAATGAAATTAAATTTTGATTTCAAAGCAGCGGCAACGCCTGGTAGTGAGTTTGAAAAACAATGCACATCAAGGTTGAAATGCATAAAATAATTAAAATAAATTCTACTGTCCAGTACAAAAATAAAAGTGTGTTTACAAGTTGTTTTAATTAAATTTATTCTTCATTATTTGAGACTCTAGAACAAATTAATAAAATCATATATGATTTTAAATCTATATGATTTTTCGTTTTTCTTCAAACCCTTCATTTATTGTACTATCAATTAAGATTCTTTACAAATTCATCCGTTTTGAGACCAATTATCTCAAAAACTATTAAAGCCTGAAGAAAAATCAATTTACCTATCTGTAGGTAATTGCACGCTCTTTAATTTGTTAAATCACATGTAATTTTAATTTTGAATAGTTTTCGAGGTGTTCAAGAAAATCTGAAAATGGGGAGTAAATCCAAGATGTCGGCAACCTTTGAGACCCATTATCTCCAAGACTATTAAAGCTGGAAGAAAAATAAAAATATGTATTTGTAGAAAATTTTATGCTATTTAATTTGTTGAATCATTTGTAATTTGAAAATTGAATTTTTTTCGAGATATTTAAGAAAAACTAAAAAGGGAGATGAAATCCAAGATGGCGCCGCGAGCTCACCCTTCAGGACCGGGGACTTTTAGTATGTTCATCATAAGCCCCTCACAAACACGTGTACCAATTTTTAAAACTATATGAATTAATGTTTTTCTTCATCCCCATTTTGGACCTTCTTTGACTGGACTAGAAGGAAAATTAATCCTAGTGTTAAGAGTAGAATGTCCTAGCTTTATCAACTTCTACCTTTATCTCTGTAGACGTTTACAGCCCACATCTCCCCCTGAATGATTCAGAACGCCCTCAGAAAGTGTCTATTCGATTTACATACATGGGAAAAGCGTTTATTATCCCAAGACAAGACATGTGCTCTCCACCGGCACAAAGCACAACTGTGAACTGGTCTAAACTAAACTGTCGCCTCTGGCTGTGTGCGTCACGTTGGTGTTTTGAATATCCTAAACGCTGCATAGGCTTTGATATTTATTTTGCTATCAAACAAACAATTTTTTCATTTCCCAAACTTTTTAGCAAGCGTATGACGTTTTTCCAAGTTTTTAATGTAACAATGTTAAAAATATTTTGTAGTTTTGCTAGCTTAAAGTTACCATTCGCTACAATAAAATATATAAGTTGATTCAAAAGTTTAAAATAACATTGAATGTATCATAAAACATTTTGAAATCATATGATGGATTTCTATTCCTGTTATTTGCCAGATGACAAATAATTGTGATCGTTGACAGATGTGAATGTGGGAAGATATATTACAGTCAGACCACATTAATGTTCTTCAACAAGAGACATACACTTTTCAGAAGCTTCTGTAAGCGATTTTTTAATCCATTAGTAGAAAAGGGAAAGCCATTTGTCACTTCAGACAGTTTTTTGGATTTTGATGATTAACCGGATGAGGATTTAAGTCGATGTACTTGAGACATTGTATCCGAAAAATATACATACTTCAGAAAAAGTAAAATTGTCATCCGAAATTAATGATATCGTCACAGACTGCTGCATATGGATGACGATCAGGTTATCACGCGAAACAAAAGCGATGAAACGTCTCAAATATTAAACAGTTTCGTGGGAAAATAAATACAATAACTTGGAGAAGAGTGGTTTTCTTATTTTTCATCGTCGGATATATATTAAAGGTAGGCTAAAAACCAGATAAAACGCATAAGCCATCACGCGAAAACCATCACTGGACATTGCTTACCACGTGACTCTAGGTTTAGCAATATCGGATCGTTAACAAAACTCAACAAATTTAACTCACGCATGACAAGCAACACAATATCTGACAGACATTATCTTACACTGTACACTGACGTCAAGTTTTCTTTCCTCCTGCAAGATGCGCAACAGATTCCAAAATTAAATTCAAGCAGAGCATTTGACATGTACCATGTGAGCATGAATTGTCTGAATTAGATTAAAATCATTCTTAAACATTTAATTAAAAAGCATAATCATATCCAGACTTTCTTATTTTATACAGATTTATGCGTCATAGGTTTCGAAATCTATGAAACACTTCGACCATGGTTCTTGAGAACTTTTACAGGATATTGACAAGATTTAACAGTTTATATCAGCATCTGTTTTTGAAAATACACATCCACATAAGACGGTCCTCATAATTTGGAACTGTGGAGGGATTTCAAAAACTGTTCTGAAACCCTATACTAACCTAACCCTTCAACTTCCATTCCACGCTAACTTAAAGACATCTGGGTCGCACAAGAGAAGGCCACCGCGGTCGGTGAGCTGGTGGTGGAATCTCGGCTTCGGTGTTGAAGAATCGCGGATGGGAGACCCGATCAACTTCCATTCCATACCAACCTAAAGACGTCTGAGCTGTTGCAGTCTAACGTCATCAGCCTCGCACACAAGAAGATGGCTGCAGTGTCTCGCTGGTAGAGGCTCGGTTTCGGAATTGAAAGATCGCCTGTCTGAGTCCTATATCTCCAAACATCCATCATGTATGTCATGTTAAATCGGTGGATTGGCGGATTGGTCTGTGAATGGCATGTTGAATCTATTTGTTGTGATAATAAATTATTATTGGGATTACTTAATAATTGCCGTGCTGAGAAAACAAAATTAAGGAAAAATAAGAGACAACTTTGGTTAACAATATGTGGAATGTTCTGTGGTGTATCATCACCCCGAGTTAAATAGTCCTGAATTGATACTAATACGTTTTTAAGTAATTCGATTGGATTTGAATAGAATTTTTGTGTTTAGCACCAATAAACGATATTTTGTGAAATTAAATTCTCTATGCAAAACGGTAGTTGTTTAATTTCAAGAAGCTCTTTTGCTGTAGTCCCAAGATGCATAGAAACATGCATTACTCTATTAACTTGTGATTCGGCCCCTGGTAGCTGACCCACGTTGTCAGCTTGACTTATTACTGACAATAATCGTCATACAAAACTTTCACATCAGAAAAGTGCCCTAATAATGATAATGGTTACAATGATAACGCTACAATTTTCATATTTGAACATGGTATGATATTGTTTTACTGTGAATATTACCAATCGTTACACACCCAACAGTAAAAACATCTCAGTTATCAAGGATTCGGTCCCAAATAGGCATTTCATGTATGATTATCATACCAACGCTGCCACATTAAAATACCCCCGTCCAAAAATGTTATATTATAATTAAGTATTTTTAAGTATACAGTTTTTCTACGAACATTACCAATCATTACATATTTACATACCCGAGAACAACAATTCGGTCTCATTTAGGTGTTGTCTACAATCATGAGACCAACGCAGTCGTATGAATGAAAGGTCCCAGTAAATAATAACAGCTGAAATACTACATCAAGCATTTTTGGAAATAGTTTGATACGGTTTTTCTATGAACATTACCAATCATTACATACCCGAGAACAACACTTCTCAGCTATAGAGAATTGGGTCGCATCTAGTTGATGGACTGCGATTGATCCAGAGACATGCCGTCCTCTTCCAAGTTGATGTCTTCCAATCATTCTTCGCCAAGCTTCCGAATCCATCGCCAAAAAATCTGTCTTCCTCGTAAGACATGGCATTGAGTTTACTGCCTACTGGGGAAAATAAACAGAGGCAAAGGAAAATCGGGCGGCAGGGAAACAACAGCGCCCCGGCACCATTAACGCCCCCCTTGTTCGCTTCCTGGGGGGCATTTTCTCTTTTCTCCCCTGCTGGTCACAGGAGACTCGTACCGATATCGTTCCGTAGCGATAAATCGTGAGTGCACGCTGGATCTAAGACCCGATAATACTGCCACTTCCCGCCCACCCCTTATTTGTTTTATTTTCTAAGAAACTATGGATCTGGCGCTAGGGAGAGTCAGTGATTGCTTTGACTGCTGGCGGTATTGTCACTAATAAAAAACGCCAAACCCAGGGTAAGTTAAATTATTAGATTTCGTCGCGATATAAATTTTCCTTCGTTCCTCACCATCACACCCCAAGCGTCACGTTTCTTGGGGAACAGACTTTGAATGATGGATGCTGGAACATTCGGATTCTGCAATCTTTCTTCTTCTTCTTTCTGGTGCATTAAAAAATATCTGTGGTTTTTCTGGCGTCAATCCAATGTGAGGTAAAAGAAAGCTCCTGGTTTTATCGGATGTACTTTATGAATTCAGGATGTGTGGAACGACATCTGCATATTGGAAAGAAAGCTATTTTGTTCTTATGTTGCCAATATATTATTCCTTTTTAATTGATTATAATGAATTAGATATTTCAATATATTTTATGAATAATACTTAGTTTTGCCGTTTTTTCCACAGATTATCAACTGCATCTACTTATAAACTATACGTCGATATCGATTCTACTTAAATAATTTTGTTTGTGGAATATCATTGTTGGAAAATAACAAGTGGGCTACCAGCGACGTAGCAAAAGTAAGTATCGCTCTGTGCATAGTATTATTCTCTTTTTTTGTTCCACCCTTTTTGTCTTATTTGGTATTACATAAAGGAAACAAATGCACTACTTTTTTGGGGGGTCTTTTAGGCACCCCATACGAACCCGGGCATCTCTACCCTTCTTTCAACCCGTCACTATGTTACTAAGCTCTGCACCAATCTCAGTAGAAAAGTTTTTGGCAGAATGATATCCTGATTTAGATTACCTGCACCAATTTATATAAGAAATTTTTTAGCAGATTCCTGATTTAAATTCATGCCCTGTTTTGAATCTATATCAGGGTTTATTTAGACGAATCTCGTAATCTTCAATAATTATCAAATATCAGAAACGATACCATCACACTCCCGAATACTTCACTTAACATAGGCATCAGAACATTTGGCTTATGAGGGAAGGTTCATATTCCCGGCGCACATAGCCCTATTACATATTACAACTTTCCAGGTCGCCGTAGCCCAACCAAAGACAGATTTAACATCACAAGACCCATGCTCATGTATATTAGATGGGTATATCTCTACATCGAGACTCTGTCATCAATCCACGGCATTTGGAACACAAATCGAATGGTATAGTGAAATCCATCTGCTCATCAAATCATCTCTGTAGCTTGCACTTCCAATGATAAAGAGCCTATGAAACATGATCAACGAGAAAGAAACAGGTAAGATTATACTAATTCATGCTGAATCGGTCCCTGGTGTAACGAAACGGCATAGTTGTTATTTCTAAGTATGGATAATTCATGACACATTATAATTAATATGAAGCTACTATATGTATCCAGTCTATGAAATGATACAGATATATCAAGATATCCATATAGAATACTCAGTCGACGAATAGATTCGATTGTATTTATCAAAAAAAATTAATTTTCCAAAGTTCGTAAAAACATACTAATGTTAATGTACTGAACAGTAGAATTGATTTTATTTTTATTATTTTCGACTTTTTAATCTTGAAATACATTATGTCTTAAACTCGCTACCAGGCGCCTCCACTAGTTTGAAATCAAAATTTAATTTGATTAATGATTAACTAATAATTAAATTCTGAGGATGCCAAAATAGTATTGCATAGAGAATACACGAATTATAAAATTACAAACCTCTAGCATACCAGGAAGTGATAGAAATATCGATTACAAAATTCAGTCTTTAAAGCATGACCAAGTTAAGTTAAATAAAGGTGTTTAATCTAAGAAGCAAAGACTTTTTTGTGAATATATGAGAGGTAAAGGACTGCTACATAAATGCTACAAAAAAAATTAAGAAAATAAATAGAAACCTGTTTGTTCCCAAGTCTGGAACTACCCAGACAACGTCTCTCAAGTTTATTATCAATAAAGGTGTTTGTCTTAATGTTACAATTTAATACTAAAACTTTTCGTGTGTTTTCATGCTCGTATTTGCATTAACACGCTTGTAATTTCACAGACCATCACGTGTTGAGCTCACGTGAGCTTGATTCTTCGAATTAAGAAAAACGACATATTTTTCTTTTAGTTTGTCAATAAACAGCAGAACGTTTTTGATGAAATAGAAAATAGCATTTATATGGCAAAAACACGGGCGTCCTACATTTTTTATTTCCACGACAAAGAACTACAAAAACGAGATTACTAAAGAGTTGCAAGTGGCATCTTCGTTCCTTTTACTGCCTTTATTTTTAGCACAGAATATACTTTATAGACAAATCAACTGGTTAAAAGCTTTACACAGTAAATGTTACTACATTTTAAAGACGTAACGGTTTTAATCCTTGATAACGCAATCGAAATAAACACACACACACAAAATAAATAAAATTCGTGGATAAAAAGCATTAAAATGAAGTCGCTTTCTATTGGTAATATTTGTTGAAATAAAATGCATGACAGAAAGTATAAAAAATTGTTGCCTGTGAACTAAGGAGACTAGCTAAAATTTTCGATTTTGAGTGAGGATATCGGGGTCTGAAGATTCCAGGCTCGAAACCCAATTCCACTGAATATCCGACGAGTATGTGGGCCTCGGGCACATTCAATATGAAGTAATGGGTGATACTTCGTCTCGCTAGTGTGGTGCAGAAGTTTAGAGAAGGGGTTTCAGCTCAGATGTCGCCCGCATCATTTGACCGGGATTCAAGATTACAAGTTCCGTCCCAAAATAGCCCTCTTGTTTCAAAATAGGCGTTAATATAAATCGTCGCTTAACAAGCAAAGCCACCTATCTCAATTTTTTTGAAATTTCAAAGGGGAAGAAAAAACTTAATTTTTCGCAACCACTAACGTATATTTCTGAATATTTTTAACATTTGATATGAACATGAGACCTTATGCTCCTACCAGATGTGAAAAAAAAATTCAAAAATATTAGTTACTGGTTGAGTAAAATTCTGTACGAAATAATCTTTCATGTGTTGTTACTGTGAACGAGTTTTCGGTTTTGTATATTTGGGGTAACTTCCGCTACACCGATCGATCTCCGGTGTAGTGCTTCGTGAATGGGAATCTTTAAAATTTCAACGCTCTGTTTGGAGATGTTAATTGATGTTTAAAGTAGAGTTTTTTTAATGCTATGGCTTGAGGAAACTTTGAAACTAATAAATTTAGTGTTCCTACTGCTGTAGCTATCAATGTTTGCTGAAATAAGAACTTTCTTTTGTGGAAAGACTGCCATAATTGTTCTTTATCGCTGTTTTCGGCAAACGTCTACGGCTTGTTTGGAGGTTAAATGTTTAACAAGCGATTTAGAAAATCACCGGCGGTTAAATTCTGATATAGTATCCGCTTTTGTATCCAGTTTTTACTTTCTCGTATACGAAGTACACTAAGAATAAGTATTGTAATTATATTATTGTTTTTGTATTATTTGTTTTACAGTATTCGGATTTGGCAATTGATTAAATCGGAGGGTTACTGGGAGAAGGAAGTGGATCCTGGGTACGGAAGTTCTGTGAACCTAAAGTAAACGAGACAGAAGCTCGTCCAAACTTGAGTAATGAGTAAAAGTAGAGAATCCGGCATACACATGCACGATTTAGAAACGCAGAATAAACCTTACTAGATTTATCAAGATTAAATGAACTGGGCAGATTTTTTTTTCAGGCCATACAAAAGCTGGAGTGTATAAATTCTTAAAAAAATTGCTTTGAACACGTGTTGAAGAAGTACCAAGACAAGCCTATAAGCATCGTTTATTATCAATAAAGATATTTGTCTCAATACTATAAAAGCTACATTTCCCCCCTGCTTTCAAACTCGTATTCACATTAACGCACGTGAAATTTCAAAGAAAAGCACGCGGTGAACTCACGTGAATCTAATTCTGCGGATAAGGAAAACAACTTATGCTTCTTTTAATCTGTTTACAGATAACAAATATTTTACTGAAACTTAATCTGTTTTCAAAAAGCAAGAAAATTAAATGAAGATAGCAAATAAAAAAAGCAATTTCGAATCTCTAATTCGAAACGTCGTAGCACGATACATGTTTTAGACTTCATTCGTCCGCATTGTCTTCGTCTGACTTGATTGCATCAGCCGCTGCATTCTCTGCTTAACGAATTTTATACGACGCAATTTACAGAAAGAATGACTGATCTGTCCTTCCGTATCGTCTTGCAGCTTTTTTTCCCCTTTGTTCCATAATATTGTTTTTCGGTGAATGATTTTCGCATCACGCAATTTATAGATAGCATGCCAGTCTTAAAATATTATCTTGTTAAAACATCACTTCTGTGGTTCTGAACTTATTCAATGAGAAGACAATAAATATTTTCGCACGTTAATTTGTTAATTTGGACATGTTAGATGCAAATTGCACTGTTTAACCCTTAATTTACTACATTGACTTGCTAGCTACTTTTTAATTTTGTTTTTTAATCATTAGATAAGTTTTGATGTAGAATAACTCTGGGAATGAGGAAAATACTTTTTTTAATTAATTAAAATTACTAAATTAATCTAATTGATAATTAAAAATTTTAATTTCTGCCTTCAACTTACATTTACTGCTTGTTACTGGAATTCGATTCTCCGTGTTCTTGTGAATACTATGAGGATAAATGGCGATATTGCGGAGAAATAAACGTGATCAGAGCGGTACTTTTAAGTACCGTCGGTAGATAAAGGGTTAATTTGAAGCTTTATTGTACAATTGTTGTATTCAAAGTGCAGCGAATTGTTTGTTCATTAAAATTACTTACTGATTTGTTGAAATCATTCATTTTAAAATAGAATAAATCTTTACTGACATTTTTAATCTAAAAACGGTCATTTTCTGCTGCTGCACCCATTTTTAGATTTAGTTTTTCTTAATCTGAACTTTTGGATAAATCGAATTTTTACTGTGTGGTTCTTCGATTTGTATAAAGACGATTATTAGATTCTGTCTAACGAAGAAATATCATTTAATTTATTATTGTTATAGCGGCGATTTTCGTCTTTGATAATTCTATTTTTGCACTCAGTACACAGCATAATTGATAGTAGTGCGGAAAACGGGTCAGAAACATACTAAGACGCAGCTTTCGCCTTTTTAGGCTCGTGACTCGTTCTAATGACAAATAAATACGTTTGAATTTACCAAAATTCATGAAAGTAATACCGAATGTTAATTTTATTTTGAATAATTAATGTTTTTTCTGAATAAACTGAGATGTCATGAAGAAATCAGTTCTCATTTTAGTTATATGACTTCCTCTAAACAATATCGGTTGGTTACCAAAACGCCAATGAAACAACTTCATTTTTTTGTATCATTGTATAATTTTATCAGGAAAATCATATTGGAGTTCATATAAAAATTCACAATAATATAAATTACATAAAACATAGATAAATAACAATAATTGTAAATTAGAATTTAGAATACTGAAAACCAAATGCAATTTAAAAGCCGTTAAAATACAAAGACAGAAAATATTATTCCTTCTTTCTTTTTCTTTTTTTTTAACCTTGATTGTTGAAACGGAACCAAACCATTATTTCAAAACACACATGCCAAAATTTAAATAATCAGCAGAACAACCAACAAACGATAACTAACCAGGTTTTGAAGGAAGTTTGGAGAGATATATACCGTTTCAGGTGTTATCTGCAAGACCTGGCAAGGATTCAAAACTACGAGAACAATCCGTAAATGTTCAAGCGGAAATTCCGAACGGAATGCTAATCAAAAATTTTAAATCTTCCTTTACTTTATTGTTACAGAGAGTAAAAATAAATTATTATCGATTGAGACAGACATTGTAATTTTTCTTGTAAAGATATAAAAACTGTAAATAGTTCCCTATCTAGCGTCATAGAAATTCTTCATTTCAGATTTCTTTCCCCCTCCCCACGCGTAGTCCCTGAACCGAGGCTGAAAAGCAGAAAAATTGATTGAAACAAATAGAGGCCGAAGATCTCTTCTATTGAATGTACAGCGAATTCCTGTCTCCGAGGAATCTCAATGAACCTGTCCAAAGGCTGAGTTATAATCCCGAGATGTGCCCGATCCACCTCGCCACCAAATGAGACGAACAGAATTAATCGAAGAACAAACATAAAACCTTTTTTGCTCTTTATTTTTGCGCTTTTGCGACGGCCAATGGTTCGGAATACCTTGATGACTCAGGGAGTGAAGATTTATTTAAATGGGGCGACATGAGTGGAGGGCAGATAACGGAACGCCGGATGCCGTCATGCCTTCCACTAGTTGTCCTGATGTCCTGCCGTTACACGCTGGCCTGCTCCTGAAAGCCATCCTCATGAAGGAGGACATTATTTGCTTTTCCCAATGTCTTCGGGATTTCGGATTCTTTCGGAGTTCTTCGTGTTTACTCCATTTGCTGATCGGGTGAAAAATAGAGTGGCGGGGTGACTGAGCAGTGGTGTCCGATCAGGTGTCTTGGCTGCTGATTTTGTTTGTACTGGCCAACTAATGATGACAAAACAAAATAAATGCAATTTTGTCGGAAGGCGTTACAAGTATCTAGTAGTGCCCAATAGCGTCGTTTTATACTTGGAATAGAATTTTGGTTGAATTGATTTCAAATGATTTCTAAAATTGAAGATACGCTCTGCTAGGTTAATTCAATTTTAAAGGAGTTTTTTTACATTAGAAGTAATTGCTGATGATATATAAATCTCTCACTTTTGTTTACGTTAAAATATTTTCGTTTCATTAAAATCGAAAATTTATAACGCTTTTTTAATTTAAATTAGTTACATTAACCTTCCGTTTTGAAGATAACGAGAGCTATTTCGAGACAGATCTTGCAATTTTAAACCATAATCAAAACACGAGGATGAAACTTGAGCCAAATCTTCCACTTAAACCAAATGTTCACACTTCCACTCCGAAGATCCCGAGCCTGAAGCCTAGACTCCACAAGCAGGCTAACTTGGTCTTTATTTTTATGTTGAAAATGGATGCTAAATCAAGTTCCACACTTATAATTTATACTCTCATATTCCTATACTTTAACATTTGTGTCCACCTGAATGATAGTGTTGTGTTCACATCCAGACAGACGGGAAAACATATAATTTCCCGTTAATTGATTTCGTCCAAAATTTCACACATATATGCAATTTTGCTTTAAAGATCACAAAGATCACATAGCAAATCCCATTCATCTGGCTTGTTTGTCCTGGAATTATTTTGTTGACCGACAGAATTCCAAAAATAGATTTTTCGGACTCAGGGAAGTCTAAAACGTGCCCTAGTGGTAAGGGCGGGACTGAAGGGTTCCAGGTTCGAAACCAATACCTTTAAAGATCCGCCGTGTAAGTGGGCCCAACGTGCGTTAAATATGACGTCATGGGTCAAACTCCTCCCATTGGTGTGGTGCAACACAGCCCACCCCGACCCAGCCTAACCTACTGAGTTTAAGGCATTAAAGAGCCGGAGGGGAAGAGAACCGACCGGCAGCAGCAGGAGAACGCAAGCCCCACTCGCATTTATTAAAAAAATTTCTTCATATTTACACACCGCACCCCGCACAGTGGGTGGAAATTAAATACATATGAACATATATAGGTTTACAAGGGGTCACCCGGCCAAGGGGACAATACCAATAACGTCATATGGAGTGAAAATTATATACTGATAAAAATGAACCATGGCCGGGGAGAAAGAAGCACCACAATGCATTCTTAATTTGTTTACGAATACAAATAAAAATGCCAACCCAAAACCACACTCAGAACAGATACAGACAAATTATATTGAACCAAAAATCGAACAACACACACACAAACAAACTATACATATATTTAAAAATATAAAAAATCTAATCCATTCTCACCCGCACAACTAACCAGTTAAAAGTTTTAAAATGCCAATACGCTATTACCAATCACACACCAGGTATATTGATTAAAGCTACATTATAAAAGCCAACAGGATCAACCACTCCCAGCGCAGGAAACCCGCCAATTCAATGTTAGTTGGTGTGGTGCGGAAGTTTTGAGGCGGGGGGCAGCTCAGGTGTCATCGTCGTCATCTGACCGAGGTTCAAAATTACGAGGTCCGTCCTAAAATAACCATCGTGTTGCTTTCAAACGGGATCTTAACATGACTAAACTAGACTAAAATGAACTAACTAAAAAGTGTCAATTCATCAAAATCTTGAGGTCCTCATTCATGTTTATAATACTTTCTCTCTATGCATACTTAGTGTAAACATAATTAATAACCTCGTAGTTATCAGGCATTATCATGCATCTAAATTTATTAATCATAACCCTCATAATCCTTCAGTTTATAATCATGACAAATATATGTATATGCGAATGCGTTCTCTAAATTCTCCTACTTCAGACTATTCGAAATTATTGCCGATAAGCCGAATTGGTTGTTCCAAGTAATACCATCCTCCGGTCTTCCCTGCAGCAAGTACATCAGGGTCACAGATTTATGACTGCCACCTGTTCTGTTCAATTTCACCATGTGGAATTCTATGGTCACTTTGAAATGTCTTCCTTCCTGGTAAAACACGGGAACTTCAAAGTCACCGCCAAATTTATGTTGCGTAAAAAGTCACAGGACGTGATCTTAGCAGAGAAGGCGCTATTACGCAGCTCATTTTCAACGAACCCGGGCACATAACTGTCCAACGAATGCGACAGACGAGCACGCTGGAATAGCATTGGCTTGGGAAATTCGGTGTGGTTCCTGTGTTAATGTACCGGAACATTTAAGTTGGTGTAGGACGATTGGGAAGTTTGGTTTCACTATTGTTTTTACAGTCTGTTACTAAACCACCGCCATCTGTTTCAGTGTCATTTTCTTCCAGAAAGCGCTTCTGTTGACATTGAATTAATAGATTTCTTGAAGAATCAGTATTTAAGTTGGGCAACTACCAGGACCTCCTCGACCTACCACCGAGTTCCTTTCCGACTACCAGATCGTAAGTCGGGTTTATATTTTTCAACATTATTTTTATTCAAACGCGTTATAAAAATTGTACATAACACACAAATCATTCCATATACAATTAATTATTGCACATAATTTGAAAAATACACAATGTTATGTACTCTACGGGACGTAGCGTAAACAAAAATACAACCGGAAATTACGTTTTATTTCGAAATTTGAAATTTATTTTCTGTCTTCTTAAGTTCGGTTAATCGCAAATCGCATAGGTCGTAAGTCGAGGAGAAGGTTTAATTAACGTACCTGAAAGGTAGATATCTGATGATGATCACTTTGAAAGATATAAATCGCAGCGGCGTAGTGACGGGAGAGGGTTAGGAGGTAAGGAGAATGTGTTGGATACTTTGGGCGCCAGTCTTAGGGGGCGTCATGCAGGCAAAACGTTAGCTAGTTTATGCCACTTTTTAAAACCAAATATGGTGAGGGAGCGAAAAAATAACAATATGCTCCAGATGCCATTCACACTTGCTGAGCCTTTGATGAAAACAGAGGCCAAAATTCATATTATGCCTGCGGCACCACTTACCCTCGCTACGCTACTGATAAAGGGATGAAGCCGCAGAACCGAAATGATATGTCGATTGAAGAATCAGCTACTTACACACACACCGATTTTTGTAGAGCGGTTTGAAAATGCTCTACTTTTGCAGACGATGCGTTCCTTGCACACACACCGTTTCGTGTCGGTCGGTTTTCGGATGTACACCTGGTCATTGTCGAATACATTATCAGTTTCTTCTGCCATACTTGAAAAAAATAACATAATAATTAACCAACATATCACAAACTAAAATCACTATTTAAATACTTTAAAATTTTTTACGTTTTTTAATAAATTTTTGAAATATTAATTTTACTTAACTTACTATGTACCTTTATTATTAGTATATTTAATCGATAATAATAATTACATCTGAATTTATCATAATGAAAATGTTTTGAATTGACAAAAGTATATTATAACTTAAGTAATATCGAGCTAATTCAATGCTAAGTACTGAACTAATATGAAGTGCAAATGAAAAAATATAATATTAATTTTTCAAACCAACATAATCTATGTTAGTTTTCATTTCAGAAAAGAAAACAAGAATAGTTTAACGGATGTTTTATTTTTCTTTTTATTTTCCTGTGAAGATTAGTTAAAAAAAAACCTTTCTCATATACTAAAAATGTCGCCGAAATATTGGAGATCAATTTGAATGGAACAAGAAATTTTTAATAAAAATGTGTGAATTATGAAATACAAACCGACAAATTCGACAATAATATAATTTTAACTTTTATGCACTTATTCAAATGTAAAATGTGCTTTAATAACTGATAAAAATCGTACATAATTTCCAAGTAGTAAATTAATTTTGTAGTTTATGAAATTTTCAATGTTTGTTGAACGTCATATAAAACGACAGTTTACATTATACAAAATGCAGGCACATTGCCTCGAAAGCCTATATTGGTTCATAAATTAATTACAAAGTTCAAGTGTTATTTAGTTCTTAAAACTAAACTAAATTGCAACTAAACAGAAATAAATACTAACAGAATTATTAAGTGAAAGCAATGAAAAACAAATACTTGTTTAGTTTCCCATTTTCAGCTACTAAGTTTTACTAAAATGTTTCTAATTTCATTTCCGATTATCGTTTTAGTAAAATAAAAGAAGGTTTGGGATTAGATGTCATATAGTATGGTCAGTTATTTGACTCCTTTACGTACATTATGTAAACAATGAACAAAATAGGTGCAAGGTCACTAACAGAACATGGGTTAAATAATCTACAGCAATCTTAAGTTTAAAATTACGTTGTGAAATCATCCATGAATATAAAATTATACAAGATTCATTGAAATCACATTCCCGTCGAACAAGCTGGTCGCCGAAGACGGCTAATTCAAACTAAACTAACTCTAAATCGCAACTAAAAAGAAATAAATATTAAGTTAGAACAATGAAAAACGCTTCTTTGTTGTGCCCTTTTGTACATTCTTGTACAAAAATACTGTTGTCAAAACAAATGCTTGTTTAGTTTTCCATTTTCAGCTATTAAGTTTTACTAAAAGGATTCTAATTTCATTTCCGATTATCGTTCTAGTAAAATGAAATGAGTTTTGGGATTACATTAAGAAATAAAAGTGAAGTGAAACGAAAAAATTTTTTTTGATTTTCGGCAGAAAATTGGTTCGCAACGTAGGCGGACACCTTAAAAATTGACTTGGCTATACAACCAAATTATAATGTGTTAATATTAAGAATTCATGTGATAATAATCTAACACTGTGGAAAGCAATCACTTCAACATTCGAAAAAAATTTGAATTTCCATTTATTGCGTTAATAAATCAAAACTAAGGGAGAAACCAAGGTGAAAACAACAAATTTATATTTATTTCTAAGGCTGTCGGAGAGTAAAGTTGTTTTGAGAATTATTTTTATTTAAAAGCGAATTATGTTAAATAAAAATTCATTAGAAAATTATGTTAAACTAACTATAACTAACTTTAAGGCATTGCAATTATTCAACAAAGATTTATTAAGCTAATTAAAAATAAATAACAAAGCAAGTACAAAATGTAATTAAAAAATAGAAATAAAAGTATGGAATGTATGCGGAATCATTAATATTATTTTAAAATTAGAAAAACCGACTTGTTCAAATGTAAAAAAGCATATATATATTTTCAGAGACGCCTAAATGTTAAAGCGCTTGGTCTTTTAACAAGCTTAATCCGCCACTGAGAACCATTATTTTTAACTATCCATTAAAAATTTCTTTGTGTATAAGTAGTTTTCTCATTCTTATACTGAAAATATCAATAAAGAAAAAAAAATATCCCTAAAAATATTGTTCAATATTTTTTTCAAAATGTTACTAATTTTATTATTTCGCCACGAGAGCGAAGTCGATCGGCTGAAATCGGCGTGTGTGCAAGCGCCAGTAGGTTTAAATGTGTCAGTGGAATCCCCGCAGCTGCCGATGTCGTCGAAGTGCAGTGACAATTCTCGACAGCCGATCGGTTTTATGTAGGCGCCGGTACGTGTGCAAGCTCCAACTGTTCGCTATACACTACTAATGGAATGTTGCAGACCGGTCTGAAACCGGTCGACACGAATCGGTGTGTGTGCAAGGAGGTTAATCAAGGAACTGTCGTTAGTTGAAGTTGTATGAAGAAATATGATGAGATAGTAAAAGAACAATAACACATTCACACTTGCTAATGCGCCATTGCCACTGACAAGGTAGAGGGGAAAAATCATATTACACCCCGGGCGCTACTTACCCTCGCTACGCCGTGATGAAGAAATGAAGCCGTAGAATCGAAATAATATGTTCCTTCAAGAATCAGGGTTCTAAAATGAGAAACTGTCTTTTCAGTATAGTTAAAGCTATTTGAACGTTGTGTGTATAGCGATAGATTTGACGATGATCATTTAATGAAAATAATGAGGCCTATCCGTGGAACCAAAATAATAAGTTGTTGTGTTAACACTATTCTAAGTTAAGGAACTGTCGTTTTAGTATAGTTACGCTCTTTGCAAGTTGTGTGGATACCGATCGATCTGATGACGATCATTTGAAACAAATAAAGAGTTGAAGCCATTGAAATATCATAGCATTGCAAATTGAGTTTGGTTTTCAGAAATTAGTGCTAATACAGCCGAAGAGAATTAAATAAAACTTCATCATTCAAAATTCAATCGACGTAACTGAAATGAAAAGTCATAACTTTTAAGCTTTTATTTTTAGAAATTTCAATTAATTTAATTATTTGTTGTTTGTGTTATCGACTCGGCATAAGTTTATTTTTATAATGATTTATAATTCGCATAGTGTTGCGGGTACTTAAATCACTAGAGTTAGCAGTGATGCGCAAGCCAAAAGTGACTGATAAGTTTACCATAGATTATCCTATAGGGAAAGCCTGTAAAAATGACCCATGGCAGCCGAATAAGTATGGAAACGCCAATTTACAAAAACGAGGGCGTAATGTTTCGCTGTAGAACAGTGTCTCTGAAGTGATTAAAGCTTTGCATAGGTATATTAGGAAATTATGAACTCTCGGGAAAGTAGGCTAGAGACAGACGTCGGCAAAGAGAAGTGCATAGTGCTGTCCGAATAAAGGATGTGAAGTTGCATTTCATACGTTTTCCTTCACTCTTTGGTTCTCGGTCAAGATTTAAGTGTCGGATTAGTTAGGTCAAACAAGGCTTCTATTTGCGTATTTATGTCATTGACAATATTGGTGTTATACTTAAGTTATTGATCATCTGTGTGGAATTTAAGAAGAGAACGAATCGACATCACAATTTTAACACAATTTTTACACTCTGGAACTTGACAAATTCGAACTTTTCTCTAATTCCTTGAATTTGCTATTAATATAATGCTAAAATATCTTCTATAATACAAATTTGTTTGGGGCTGATTGAAATTTGGGTGAAAACTAAAAAAATGTAAAAAATTATTTTTATTTTTGAATTGTTTTGCTAGTTGAATGCTTTCCATTCCTTGTGTCTGCAGTAAGGGAATAATCGTAAGGGAATACATTTTAAGACCCTTGATTTGCTCGAGAACTTTATTACTGCACAAAGCATTCGATAAAAAAGCAATAAATATTTTCTCACCTTAATTTGTTAATTTGGACTCTTTAGATGTAATTTGCACTGTTTCATTTGAAGCTTTGTTGTACAAATGTTGTATTCAAAGTGCAGCGAATTGTTTGTTTATTACAAAAATTAATTACTAACTTATTTATTGAAATTATTAATTTTAAAATAGTATAGATCTTTACTGCCATTTTTAATTTAAAAACTGTCATTTTTTCTTGCTGCACCCATTTTTAGATTTAGTTTTTCTTAATTTGAACTTTTGGATAAATCGAATTTTTATTGTGGCCCTGTCAATTTTGAATTAGCCAAGTTCCAGTGTAAATTCCAAAAAAATAGGTGTTTGTGGAAAGAAAGTTTTAAAACGTGTCTACATTTTGTGAAATATTGAGCTTACTTGTTTGAACGCCGCTTCTAGTGATCAAGTAGGATCAAAGCCTCTTCTTGTAGTGATGGAGCCATTCTTAGGGGGCGCTATGGGGACAAAACATTAGTGCGTTCATATCACTTTTTAAAATCAAATATGATGAGGAGTGAAAAAAACAATAGGCATTTACCTTAGCTAAGCCATTGATGACGATTGGGGGCGAAGAAATCCATATTTTATATCCCGGGCACCACTCACCCAAGCTACATCACTGCCAGGGATAGCAGAAAAAAATCACAAAACATTAGTAGTATGTATTTCATTTGTTTTAATTAGAAAAAGAAAATCCATACAATGAACAGAACTGAAAAAAAGGCATACACATTTCATTTTTTAAGCTTTCTTAACAACTTTAGCGAAAGTAATATGTTCTAGTTTTCAAGATTTGGTGAATAAACCGTTCATATGAATGATGCTCATCAAAAGACTCAGCGCGGTATAGGACTGATCTTCTTCAAGTACGAAGGGCTTGCATAGTTTCTTGGGATCATGATGGTTTGTCGTCTGGCCCCTCTTCATCGTCATTCTCCTCGTGTTCTGTAGCGTCATCTCATTGAGAATGATCACTACAAGCGAATTGTTGATCACTCCAACCAGCGGATTTTCTATACGTTACCATACAGGAGATACTTCTCGAGCTATTTTGATCAGTACAACCGATTGATTGATAGTTACATCCGTTATCAATACAAGCGATGACTACTGTAATTTAAACAGGAGAAAAGAGTATAGTATCAATGCTATGTTTACTTAAAAGATACGAACTCCGATTCTCAGTGAGGAGAATTAATGTTTTCATTAAAGAACATGAGTCATTACAGCCCGTAAACAACCTAAGGAAAACTAATTGGAGCCACCCATAAACAACCTCAGAATAAAAATGTCTTGATTTTTACCTTAAAAGATTCGAATTGAAATCGAATTTCAGTTTTTTTTAAATCGTATTTTTATTGTGGTTCCGTCAACTTCGAATTTGTCAAGTTCCACTATATTTCGTAACAAAATAAATAAAGCACACGAAGCTACAAATATATGTATGCGGCTCGAAGCTAAGAATTTTTCGTCCTACTAAAATGAATACAAATGCACAAATGTCTGATTGTTAGCATATTCAAAACTGACTTTAAAAAAAACGGTTTTTTTCCTATTTTAGATTTTCAATTTAGAAAAATACGAGCGCATTCAATCTCATGAAAAATATACTGATATATTATTCTCCAGTTTGAAGAAAAGTATGCCAAAATTAGATTTAGCATACGCGAAGTTTTTTTAGTGAAAAAAAAGTTTTTATTTTTTTCCCTCAGAAATCTTTAGGAATTCCGATGCAATGAAAATACAAGTATGATGCATCGTAAGCTTTTTTATGTTCTTTATGCAGTTTTAAAAAGCACGATGTTATAAGATCGAATCGTTCTCCAAATAGTTCAGATCTTCCTTCTGCATATTATATGAGAAACCGATATTTAACGTATCGATACAAATAAGGGTACCCAAGCTCCCATAACTTGAGGAAAACCGATCAAATAAGAGAAAAACTTGGGAAGCAAAACCGTAACACTTTGAAGTTGCCAGCAAACCGCGTGGTTAAATCTTCCTCCCACCATCCGTTTAGCAAAACAAAATAAACACAAAGTGAAAAATTCTTCTTTTCATCTTTTACCGTATCCCGAGTTTAAATTTCATCTCGATCGCGTAACAGGTAGGAGAAGATGAAATAATAATAATAAAAAAGTAACGGAGGAGTAAAAGTATTAGAAAAAAGACGGCAAAAAAAGCAGCAAAAGTTGGTGAAAGGCAAGGAAAATCCATTCAGTAAATTGAGCGGGTAGTTGGACATGAGGTTCTTGCGTCTTTAACCGCAGAGGAAATTTTTGCGCTGCCCTATAGCAAGCACCTTATACGATCACACTTCAAAAATGGGATATTTATATATAGATATATAAAAAGGAGGGGTGTTGGAAAAAGAGGATTGAGATGAAAGTATAGAAGCATATAAAAATTCGCCTTCTTCATCCATTTATTTCCCCCGAAACCTGGTATATACGCTTTCATTCATCTTTTTTGTTGTAACTTAAAGAGCGGTTTCGCACTTATTATTTTTATTCGCCAAAAAGGGGCGGTTTTTGAGTGGAAAAATTTAACCTCTGACGTACAAGCGAATTGTGTTAGATTTCGGTCGAGTTAAAAGGGGTTTTCTTGTTTGTGAGAAGTCTTTACCGGTGGAATTGATTTTGTTCTCTTCTTTGAATTCCGGTTTGTAATTGAGAATACAAGATTCTGGACTGTGTAAACTTGCGAGAAGAGTTCTGGTACTCGAATAAAGCTTTTTACTACTAAATTTAATAAACGCGGAGGATGGAATGCATTTAAGATCTTATTTTTTAAATTCCAATTAATTACCTTTTTGTATTATTTGACCACCATTATCGTAAGCTCGCAACATATCAGAAGTTAAAATTTTATGAAAGCTAGACATATATTCTTAATTGAATCTCAGTCGTTGGAAAAATTAAACAATGTTTGTTAATATATTCTTGCGTAAACAATAGCTTTTAATGCTAAAATTTTCTTTGAATTTTTTGGGGTATCACAATTAATCCTACATCGATTAAATGGTATTTCGCTTGCCAAGTTGAAAAAACTAAAATTCAAAATCTTTTCCTCATTTTATAAATAGCAAGGAACTCATTACCTAGAACAAAACAGCAATATCTCTAAACTTAACTCATTCAGCTTACGAGTTTTAAATCAATGTGATGTAAATGGAATTTTTCAGGGCAGCATAAACTTTAAAATGTGAATACCTCAAAACTTCTAGTTTTTGCCTTCTTTACCCTATTTGTCGATATGTATAGGACTTCTATACTGTTAACAACTAAACGAAAAAAGAAATTCCTAGACGTTTCTTTAATAAGAAATATTAGATATATCAACAGAACTGAAGCTTGTATGATTTAGTTGTAAGCAGTGTAAGTCATCTCTTACCATATAGAGATGAATTGGCTTGTTAAATATGAAATAAGTTCAACTCTACAACATTCGGCCCCATTTGGCATATAAAATCTAACTTCCTATCATATTCAGTCTTAACCTGTAATAGGGCCTCGAAGGGCTGGTCTAACTCTAAGAATTATGAAAAAAATCAACTATTTTTTCTCTTATTCAGTTTTAAAGTAGCAAAACTACTGTGATGAAATATAAAATTTTATTAAACAGTAAAAAATAGCAACGACGGGCATCCTGTTGTAATTAGTAGTTGGCGGTTCTATCTTTTAAGCTATATAGGGTGTGCCGAAAGATAGTTTCCAAAATTTAGACTATGTCAGGCATATGAGAACAAATCATTTTTTCAAATGAATAGGGGTCGAGAACTCAAAGGAGGGACGTTACAAGGGCTCTTTGTCAGTGAATTAAGTAGAGGAAAAGGATACACTAGATATTTTGCTCAACGCGGATTTCATGGAATATCAATTTGCAATAGCACAACAATCCAGTTGCAGGAATAAGAGTATGTGAAGCGTGTGTCACTTCAGACGCAGCAGTCCCCCCCTTTGCGTTTGGTACTCCACGTTAAATCTACCGTCGAATGCCAAACATCCTCCCGCTGGTAAGGTGTGGAATTTCGTTAAAGGGTTCCTTGTTTAGGCGTCGTACTGATCGTCTGATCACGGCTCAAAACAACGAGAAAGTCAAACGGTGTAGGCGTGCATAGAGTAGAAACAAACGAACAAGCATACATAATTAAAAAAATTGCTCTTTCATATATATAGCTTCTGTACGTACCTATCTATTGTGTACATGTCTATCTATTGCATTAGTTGTATTTAGTATGTTGCGTATTAGCTAGTATAGGTACGTACATTTGTGTTCCGATCATTATAATTCCTCTGACGGGCATCACATACATTCGTCTTGTGATCTGGCGAATATTCAAGCCTAACCAAAATGTTTCAAAATAGCTTTTTAAAGTCAAAATAAGGGGGCAGATTCTTTTCTAGAGTATATTCTAAATAAATATATATATGTACACATAGACGGATTGATTCATTTGCCTAAAATAGAATAACAAGAGTTCATGGCTGTATGTGCAATGCGTTGATTCTGCTGAAGATCACGGATTTTCAAATTATCCTAGAAGCTAGTACTGGAATGCGTAATTGTTCTGAAGATCGCTTAAAACTTTGGTGTTGTTTTGAATCAAGAATGATGAGACGATGTTTGAAGATAAAATTCTGTATTACTCATTATATACAAAATATATACACAGTTCAGTTGAATTGCCTACTAAATGTAGGCATGCGGTTTCGAACTCATCAGTGAGTAAGAATTGAGGAAACTGCTTGTTGCAGTTAAGAGCAAATGTGTCTCCAAGGCGGAGACAATGCTCAAGTGAAGAAAGATATTTGCGGCCCGTCTGAGCGGGTCATGACAGAGGAGCAAAAAGGAATGCGCCCGATCAGTGCGGGTGATGCGAGCAGAATCATATGTTGACAAGTAAACAGTAAACAAACTAGTAGCGCCGCCTTGCGGAGGCGCTAAAATTAAACATGCAGAGAAACAAAAATTCACAATATGCACTAATTTCGAATTAAAACAAAGTAAAATAATATAATATAAAGGTAATAGAATAAAGAATGCAGAACACATAAATACATAATAATAAAAGAAAGAAATAATCAAAAGGATGCAGAACAATGGCGAACAAAGCAACCTCTTCTTCTCAGACCCGCTGGTTCCCTTCTCCCCTCCGTTGGTCTCTTTCCAGGATTTTTCTCCTCAGAAACCACATAACTTCTCCTTTCATGGCTATCCTACTGCCTTGACCGTTTAGGACAGGTAAGCGGAGCCTTATATAATCCATCAAACTCACCATCAGGATATCAATTAGACAAGAAAGCTATGAAAAATGATTATTGTGGGCAATCGTTTCTAACACTTGGGCAGACTTGTATTACAATGGAATGCATTCTGTATATTCCTTGTCAAATTTTCACTCTTAAACAACTCAAGACAGTGACGAATCGCATACCATAAACCTACCTGCAGTTTTGTCTCGAGCAAGCATGCAGCGGGATGGACGGTTCTTACTACCGTCCAAGTGATGGAATGATAGCTTACCGGTCATTTGGATGCTTTTTCCAAGAAACTTTCTGCGAAAGGCGTAAAATTCCAATCTCGTTATTTTGGTCAAGTGATCAGCGAGTGAGTGGAGGGATTCACTCTTCCCAAGTCAAGTAGTATTATTATGTTTTGCTGTCACATGAATGTTATGGATCATACCCATGAATGAAGCATTCGTTGCAAAGCATGATGCATTCTGATAAATGACTGTATGATGGAACCAAGAAAGTTCCATCGATTTAGCTTCTGTAAGTCGACAGGCAGTAACTTCAAATCTGGATAAAATGAATTTAACTAGAAAGAGAGGTAGGCTAGATGACAAAGAACGTATTAAAAATTCCGGAATGGATTATCTTAACTTTTGCCTTGAAAAATTTATTCTAAATGAGCTTCATTTCTTCCGGTGGGAAAAAACTGAAAGGCGTCTTGAGAATCATGCAACAAGATATATCAAGTTATTTTAATTCCATTTCATGTTTCACGAAGAATTTTCCCATGAGCGTTCATTTATTAATTATGAATACTTTAGAAGATTTTTCATTTGGCCCAATATTAGCCTGGTGGTTTAATGTAAGGCTAGGCATGGCTGAAGTATTTGAATCTAAAGAAAAGGATCGCGAGTTCTGTTACTTGAATGTTCTTATGAAATTATCTTCTGAATGAACTTATTAACCAACATTATTAAAAAGCCGATAGACCGACAGTAGACAAAAACAAACAAAAAATTAAAATTTAAATAAATTATTAAAAACCGGTAAGCATTTTAGCAACGAATTACTTGGATGGGCTGGCTGTTGGAGGTTTACCTCCAAGCGAAACACAAATGTGGACCAGTTCCCCTCCAGGAAGACAATCTACTCCCATATATATATATGAGTTTAGATTTAGACAGGCTTCTATCTCAGGTACTACCTAGGTACTCCGGGTAACTTTGACCAATAGAAGCTATTACATTTCCCTTTTACCATAAATCTTTGGATAATGGAAATTGGCTAATTACATTTGACCAAAATTTCAACATTAAGGTAAAGGTAAAATAGTTGTAAAACGCGTGTTGTTCAACGTAGCTCTTGATAGTTTGCTTAAGCACAATAATTTTGATATGTTCTATATTGGAACATATCCATATAGGATGGGGAATTTTTCAAAAGCAAATCTTTATAACTACATCTAGTCAGTTATTTTAAAAAGAATAATTAATTATTTTACTTTAAATAAATAAATAAAGGACGATATAAGACATTTTATTAAAAGTCGAATGTTTTAAAAGCAATTACAAAGAATCAAGATCAGGATATATACAAAAGGTATCCAGATTGTCTGGTAACTTCAGGTGAAAAACTGAATAATAGAATGCTGCATCATACTGTTAAAAACATAATTTACAATATTATCATCACAACTTTGATCAACGTTTTTTAACGTAGAATTTATAATATAGTTTTTGCAATATTGCTCATTGTTGTTGAATATAGAATTTTCAATATTGTTTACACAGTTTTGTACAATATAATACAATATTCGGGTTCTTAATAAAAATTGTTCCAGCGAATTTTTTTAAATAAAATTAATTATTATGCTAAAATTAGTACTTTTATGGCAAGATTTTACTTTAACAATACTTTTTTAAAGTTTCGGTTCCTAATAAATATTGTTGAATATCGTATAATATTGATGTTACAACATTCCGTATTCCTCGGTATTCACAATATTGCCCAAAATATTTTACAATATTGTAGTGCTACTGGGCGTAGGAATTAATAATTTCTTTCAGTTCAAATTTTTATTCGCTTGTAAACAGAGCCCCAGTATATATGTTCGCGCTTATCTGCATGATCATTATCAATAGCTGCCAAAGGCTTCCTAAGATATTAAACATGGAAATTCGCGGTTCCAAACCTATACCTGTCTTAGAACTTCAGTCTTCTGCAAAATATATGAACCCTTTGCCCTACAAATTTACTAACCTCCTATTTAGACGACATGTCCTATTTAGGACATTTATTATTCTTCCAATCCGTATAAAAACGTAAAATAAACTCGAGATACATAACCGAGTCTAAGCAATTTTTGTCTTTTCAATACCTCCTTTGACTTAATTACAGATTTAAAAATCAATATTTCTGTATTTCAATGTACAAATCAGACACACCATTCTTCTTTTATGTGACGGGATTCAGATTAGAGTCTCAATAATCTCACAAAAGAATAAATCTCCGTATTGATTTTAATTCCTTGAAAACCGCACCAAATAAGAGGCAATAAATTCTCGAGTAACCTTGGGTAAATACAGCCTTATGTATTGTCGAACTGTCGTTATGCCACGGGTTTTGGTGTATATGTGTGTATTTTAATTGAAGTGATTTATTGGAATACTTTTATTTCAATTTCATATTTCACTCTAAATATTTTGAATCCAAAATTTGAAAGTTCCTATCATCTACCTGATATATCTCGTCATTCCATCATAACGTGTGTGCGCGTAAATGGGCAGTGATTTAATGAGATATTTTGATTTCTCTTCCGTATATATGATTTTATTGCCATCATTTAAGAGCCTAAACCATATATCGTCATTTTGTTATAACGTCACGAAAATTTAAATTTCCATGCGCAGTGGTTTCTCGAAATATTTTGGTTTAATTTTATATTTTTCTTACGAATTTCTGGAAAATATTACATTTCTTATTTTATTATTTCTTACTTCATTAGTTTATTTCACACTAGGATAAGAAATGGAAATGGCGGCAAAGCAATTTGAAAAAAGAAAGCTGCCCAGCTGATATTCAGGGCCATGGCTGCATCTATAAATCCTTCTAATTGCTAATACGAATGACTCTTTTCTTCTCGCCCCGATTTGAATTATATTTTCAACGCTGGCAGTCCCATCTGCCTGGATTGCAGTCAATAGCTGCCCGAGGAACATTTCGATAAATACGAAAATTCTAGGCACCAATCAAATTACACCTGCGAGACACGTCCGAGACGTTTGTCTTGCTAGGTGCACGTCTCTGAGTAATTGGCGCGTCAAGCGTTCAGCGCGCGTGCTGGACTTCGAAGGGTTTTCATCTTGGGGGGCAAGAGGGATGGCCCACCCCTGCTGATGGATCGTCTGCGTCCGATCGGGGATGGAGGCTTTTACTCACGCCGATTTCGAAAGAGGTTTTGTTTGAGGGCGGGGATTTCGAAGAATCTCGGAAGGCATAAATAAATTCGCACTCCAGCAGCTCCGAGAAGCTCTGCTTGTAGATGGTGACTGATTGGTTGCTTTTTAAAATGGTGGAAGTGGGGATTACGCTTAAAAGCAATAGAAAACACGCCAAATAAATATTTGCTGAAATATAAAATGTGTATAATATTCTTGGTTAAGGTTACCTAAACGAGAAATTTATAGAAAAAAGGTAAATGAAATATAAAAATAATAATCTAACACAGCATAAGATGACACTTCAGTTAAGGGGAGTCAGTACCCCTATACCGCCAATGTTAAATGACCATTTTCTATGTACCTTTACGCACAATCTATTATAGATATATGTTTGAATTTTTTTATACAGTTAAAATATACATTTATCTCTATACTGAAGTGAAAATTTTACATAAATATAGCTTGGTTGTTTTTAAAAATTTAACTTAACGTCACTATGAATTTTTCAACATTTGCGTTTTCGAACACGAGATAAGCGCTATTAAGAAATATTTTTGGAATATCAGAAAAAAATTGACATCAGTATATATATTTACATGTATAGAATAGGTGGTAAAAATTTCAAAATTATTGATGAAGTAGATTTTGAGAAAAAGGTCCACTCAGTTTCAAAAATACCATTTTGAGATAATTCAAGTTAAAGGTAAAAATCTTATGTTACATAAATCTGTTTACATTTTTTCAAAGTTTATTTTAACTTACTTCTAATATGAACACGAACAAAAGACTTATATCGTTAGAAAAGTTTTGAAATAGATATTTCAAATATATAAAAATCAAGAAATCGAATTTTTAAAAGTATATCGGATACTGACTAAGCTAGTGGTGCATAATTACTCTGAACTAAATAGTCATGAATATCAGCCTAACGTACGGCGGTAAGTCAAGAATTATAGGGGCTTAATTTTTCAATAGTAGGCAAACAAAGCCAGCACTTGAATAAAGCCATTATTTCTTGCTAAAATTTTACAAGCGGGAGACGTTATAAAGTCTCCCATTTTTGCGACATATTTCTTGTTTCTTACGTGAGAGAAAAATTTTCGGTTTACGTGGTCAACAAGTGATTCACAGCATCTTGCTCCTCGTGTTCCGTAGAGAAGTGGCATCCTCGTAATAAAGATTTGAGGAGGCCCGAAGAAATGGAAGGAATGAGATCCGGGCTGCAGGGAGAGTGTTCTAGGACTTAGAAAACTAGAAGGCTAATGGTTGCAATGTTGTACTCAATGGTGTGTGGACCTGCATTGCAGGAATGGCGCTAGAGCTTGCCCGACGGGGGGGGGGGCCCGGTCTCCTCGACAGAGGCCACGACCTGCTGTACGGCGGGACGAGTGTAATGAAATTGGTCTCAAATTTTCGCCAGATTATTATTTATCAACTACAGTTGAATACCCCGTACTAAAATTTTCCCCGATTGGGGGAACATTTTCTATAACGAGGGGCCTGACCCCCCGGTCCCCCTCTGGCGCCACCCCTGCTGCATTATTATACAACATTCCACTTTTTGCAACAGTAGGCCTTGGTGTTTAGTGGGGGATTGCGGGTTTCATTGTCGCCGATATTGTGTGCAGAACCTGCGATTAATCCCGGCTCTTGTAACACCTTCCGACCAGAAGTAGCGGAAGACTGCTCTCGGTTCCTTCTAGGAGCATACTACAAACTGTGTGACCATATTTAGTTCTCTCCAACAGAATAGAAAAAACTTCAAACTTCGCTTACATGATCACAATATAATAAACTATGCATGCATTGTCAACAACAGACAATCTTTTCATTACAACTATTTTTCTGTTAGAATGCGTTTAATTTTTGACTTACCTACTTATTTAACAAGATGAGTGCTGTATGAATCTTTTATAATTCAAGCTACAGTCAAAGAAATTTCAAGTTGATAGCGTGGCAAAAGGCTGTATTGTGTATTATTACGCCTAACTAAAACTTTCAAAATATGATTTTCATGCATTTAAAAGTAATAGATAGTTTCGAATAGCTTTTAATTTTAGACGCCAATATTCGATATTCTGTGTAAAACATGTACACTTAAGACAAAAGATAGTTTGTTTCACAGAGATCGTCGGATAGTCCTAAGACGCTTAAAAATAAAAAAAAAATAAGAAAACACATTACATTATTCAACGATGATGTAAACTCTTGTGCCTTTCAACGCATTGCCAAGCTCTGTTATCTTTAAATACAGAATACTTTTTTCTCTGCGCATAAGCTGCTAAGGATGGTGTGCCGCTGATAATCAGTGGAGTTTAACTTCTTCCTCGGAACTAACCTATGAGTACTTTTTATAACCCTTTAGATACTTTTTCTTCCCTATCTATTGATTCATGACTGGTGTGATGGCTAAATTTCTTGCTAAGGATGCCAGACAAGATTAGACACCTCATGGGTGGTCGCAAGGGACAGAAAATCTTATCTCATCTCTAATAATTTAAAAAGGGAGAAAGCTCTTGCACATTTATTGAGTAAAATCCCATTTTTTGTTCACCCCATAAGTAAATTGAAAAAAAAATAGCGAAATACCATTTTAAATATTTCACAAATTGAAACAAATCGATGGAAAGTCTGATTCGGTTTACTGAGCATATAATATCGTCCCAGAGGAACTTATGTCCCTGGAGATGTAAAATAGAAGCACTGGCAATTAGAAGTTTGCTTAAGTGTTAATTAAATACAAATATAAACAACTCAGCTATTTTGCGTGAAGAAATTAAAACCAGCAAACTGTTCTTCAAAACCTTCATGTTAGAGATAAATATGTAGTTGGTTTTAATTCTCAGTAAATATACATTATATTTTAAACTATCTTACCAGTAACTGGATTATTAAATGTAATAGCTGTGAAGTTACGTTTTTGTTCCGAGTAAAAAAATACATTCAGTACGCTAACGGTCACTTATATTTTTGATGCACGTCCAGAATTGTTTGATGGGTGTAAGTAAAATGTTATCTGCAAATATTTCGCTAGATATTAATATTATAAAACAAGAATAACCTCTCAGAAGCAACTACAACTGATTTGAATGGCGACTTGTCCACTAAACTTACAACATACCCTCCAATCATTCCAAAACCAATCTTTTCCAATAACATTTGCAAGACAAGAATTAGAAAAAGATTTTTTAACCACTTTTGGTTACAATTTTTGAAGAATATGAAAGAAATAGGAACTGCGAAAGTTTTTGTGACCTATTCTTTTCATATGACTGCTTTTGGCATAAAACTGAAGAGATTTCAAGACATCCAGGTGCATTTATCAATAAATCACGATGTAAAATATTATTAAGCAAGAAACCTAAAATATTAATTTGAAAATAGCAAATCATTTTAAATTATTTACCTAACTTGGAAACTTTAAAATTCGTTATCTTGTGCAGTAATTATCCATTTATCATTTATTTTACCATTATCATGTAGAATCTTTATTAATTAAAAAAATTAAAAGATATCAATCAACACAAATAATGCTGTGAAAAAAAATCGAGAAGGAAGGGTTATTGAACCATTTAAATTAAAATATCTTAATTAAGCAATGAATTGCTGTTATGTACATGAACAATTAAAAATAAAAAAATAAAGTCTGTTTAAATATATGGGATATGTGGCAAAACTTTTCAATGCTCTTTCCGCCACCGCTTCTTCTATTTTTGAATATGAATAAGAGTAGCTATTTAATTGATAATTCATTTACTCTATTTTTCAATTCCCTTCTGACATGAATATGTTTGCTTGCCACACTGATTGTATTGTTGGAATATTAAATTAAATCCTGCCATTTAAGAATTAAAAAGGAACATCTGTCCTTTTATTGTGAAAATGAGTTATTTATTAATCATTTTTTTTCAAAACTGTCTCTCTTCGTTTTCGTTACAAGAAACAAAAGATAATCATAATAACAACAAACAAAATTCAAAATTAAACACAACAGGATACAGGGCATAACCCCGAGCCAACGAACCATCATTAATTTTATTTAATCTCTTTCATTCACTCGTAATTCAATTACTTGCCCACCGTTGCACCTAAGTTGTCAAAGACATTACTAAGTTCTGAAAGACATTGTTATCATCCTTAACAAATCTGACTTATACAAAAGAAATCTGTATGGACCAAACGAAATTTGAATGAATCAAGAAAATCTTTTCCAAATGTATTATCCGATCACTTTTATTGCCACTTTGATTTAGCACGGGCACGCGCTGATCCGTATTCCGCCGAATGTCCGAATCCTGTGTCCCCAGGACCATCCTTGAAGCAGGTGTCAGGCCATCCATAAAAGTAGAGCGGAGAGTGTCATCCCGAGGTAAACAACCTCCTTGATAAAGGCCGCAGTATGCCAGACATGTCCCTGAGTGGGTAGAACTGTGGGCTGGTCGCAAGAATATGTTGAAACGCTTTCGCTTTTGAGTGATTCCTGTGCGTTGACGTATCTATTCATTTCAGGCACAAAGCGAAGAGGCTCATAAATTAGATGGCCTGTGTGTCACAACAGGAAGAGGCGGCTTCCAGACTCCAGGGAAGCGGCCAAACACGTCGGAGATGAAACCAATCTCGTTTCACAGTGCGGCAGTGAAATATGCATCTTTCCAGACGAGGCCGATGCGAAGCGTTAACTTACTTTGAATAGCGCTGTCTTGAATTCAGGCACATCCGGTCTTCGAGTCCCGAATTTCCACGGTGCTTGGCCTCATAAGTTCCGGTCGTATATCAATGCATATCAAAGTGAGAATGCCATAATTTTCACACGAATGGTAACATTTCAACGGGTGAAATATTTGTGATCACATATCAGAAGGAAAATATATCTAGATGCTGTCCTCGTCTCTTATTTCCTGACTTTATTTTCTGGCATATGCAATACAAGATTTTGTACCGACTTAAGCTGGACATTTAAGATCACTCCACACCGCGCAAATGCCGTGGTGTCGAGTCCATTTAGGTTCGAGATAGGTCATTCACGCGCTGCACCGTGCAAATCGCATACCCATAACCTACAGGCACTCCGCTACTCCTCCCTTCAAAACAGGACTCTCACAGTAGTTTTTGCTTTCGAGAGAGAGCCTCACTCCCCACGGTCGCATTTCAGCTTTCACAACTCAACACTCCAAATGGATTTCCAAACTTTCCAACCACAACACTTCAATTTTCATCGGAATTTCGCATTGACTATGGGTTTTGGAGGAGTGCTACCGAATTTGCACTGTCTGGAGTGATCATGAATGCCAAGCTTTAGAAAGATTTATCAGCAAGGAATGATCTTTCTAATTTTGGAATCCACAATTTTCCCTCTTCCTTATACACACATTGATATGGATGAAATTTCCAAGAATGTGGAGTGCATGCATTCCGCGAAGCTCTCGGTAAACTGGCAGAATCGTAAAAGGGTGCTGTTTCACGAGTAGCCCTTACGATGTCCCTTGCTACCTGAAGCCCTCCATATTGGAGAATCTGTTTTGTAAGGGGAGGCGGACAGAGTCCATTCGTATGGAAGGCGGTATTTGTAGAATAGCCATAGTCCAGGGCGGGGTCTTTTGAGTGAATAACCAATCATGGATGATAGACTAAGAACCTAGAAGATAACTGAGTTCCAGCTTATATATATGACTCGTGGCGATCAGTCTTCATTGTAGTTGTCGTATGGTCAGTGCCTATGGAGGAATCTTCATTTCGATCAGCATTAAGGAGTTGGAAAAATCAAACTATTATTTCATTGTTATATTAGTTGAGATTTTAAGGGTCGTAGGCTTAAATAATGGAGGATAAAAGAATATTTAAATGGTAACATCGCTACAAGCAAGAGGGATGGAATTTGGTATGCTATCTTAATATCAAAATTGTAGATTTCTATTAAATTTCGGACGAAATCCGTCAACGGGAAATCTGTCTTTCTGTCCGTCAGTGTGTTTGTGAAGGCGATAACTCAAAAGCGCAAAGAGCTAGAGAGATGAAAGTTCTCATCTGATTTTATTACTGGGATTGTAATTTTGCATCAAATGATGACTGAATTTTAGTATTTGTTCTTTGCATCGAAATTATAGATATGCTTCTAATTTTGGACTACATCCTTCAAAAGGTGGGCAATATCGGTTTCTCTGTCAGAGTACATAAGAATACGATAACTCAAAAACGCAACAAGCTACATAAAAAAAATTTCGTACGTGGTCTTGACAGCAAAAAGTGTAGATCTGTGACGAATTTTGGATAAAATCGGTCTAAGTGAAGATATCCAAGATGCAAACACGATTTCCTTGGCTGTACTACGAATCCTAACACTAAAAGATCTATATTGTTTTTATTTATCTTCAAACCTGAGCATTTATGAAATCAACAATGGCTATTTAACTAGTACAGTGGAAGCACAGCAATCTCAAACCTAAGAATCCGAAATTTCGGATAATTCAAACATCTTTTTCTTTTTCTTTTTTTTTAATTTTCTGAAATTGTTTATTAAGACATGAAGGAAAAGTAACAATTACAAATCAGAAACAAAGCTAATGTTTGTTTGTAACTTAAAAAAACATTTGAATTGGTATTTAAGAATGAATACAGCACCTTAATTAGTAGAAACAAAATCGGTTATCTTCTTTCGACCGATAAGATAATAAACCTGCTTGACGATGTGATGTTGCGCCAGCGTCCCATGAACATCACGTCGGTCGCCGTCGGTGTAGCAGCATAGTGTTGTTCAATGTAGCGTAGCGCAAACGCACTAGCAGCATCTGCTTGTAATATAAGATGTGTCGAGATCTCGTCTTCTTTACTTTCCTTGAGATTATCTTGATCTTGATTCAGCAACATGGAAACAATGTTATGTGGAAACAGTGATATTGTACTTCAACAAGAATTAATTTATTTACACGATAAACTCTTCAACACAACGTAACAATTACAGACTTCGAAAAGGCAACGCATGCAAGATCAGTGAGGTGAACACTGACTCGACTCGGGCGGACTAGAAAGAGGTAAAAGCAACTCCGTCACTTTTAACCCAGTAGGCTACTTTTAACACGCGTTGTCGTAACAACCAAAAATCACTCCAGCTCAAGGTCACTACCCTCAACTTGTTTACATACGGTTCCACTGTACCGTGCGAATCACCGCTGGCTCTTTCCGCACTCTTTCACAGAGTACGGATCAATACTCTACTACATTTGGTATATCAAGAGTATTTCATCGAATTTCCCAGATGATGCAAATTTTCCGGAACCCGAGCACAGGTCAGTCCCAATTACTTCGGATTCCGAGGTTCCGCTGTATTGCAATCAACACTATTCTTTAAAAAATTAAAATGATGGGATTTTCAAACGAATTTGTAAAGTTAATTCTTGTTTCATGATTTATTTCACCATGAGGCAAAAATAGGTATTAAATATCATTGGAAATAATTCTACCTGCTGTAATGTTTTCACAGCAAATAATAAAGAATATCAAGGAACCTACGTGTGATGCACGCTGCGTGAATACTAGATGTCCACTTGACGACCGTCCGGAGATAATTTTGATTTCAATAATTTTCTCGTTTGTCATTCGTATTCTTGAAAGTCAATAGAGTGAAAAGTTTAATGGAATTCAAGGTGAAATCAGTCATTTGAAGATAACGACAGTTATTTTATGCTATAAATTTATGTCGCGCTTCATTCTGATGGTAAGATGGAGAAGAATATGATGCTGACAAAGCTGCTCCATGGAATAGCAATCATACAATTTATTTCAGCATGATTTTTATATTTTTTTCTCTTTAGAAAGATATTTTGTATGGGTTCCTGATGCATATTAATTGGATCCGATATTTCTGAATAAATATTCCTGATCGGAACTTTAAAAATCAGATTATTCAATGTAATTAAAATTTCAAAATTACAATGCTCACTGCCGTCAGGAGTGAAGATTATTTGCTTTGTTCTATGAGTCAAATGTTTGTACTAAGACAAAGAAAATTGGGTCGTTGAATGGCTGGCCATCCATAATCGAAATTATGTTAGGCTCTAGAGCAGGGGTTCCCAAACTTTCTTACGTCGCATACACCTTAATTAATCTTTATACTCTCGCGTACCTCCTACTGCCATATCCTTTCCCCATCCCCGCCACCATACGTCTACAAAGAAGTTTTTTTATAAATGATGTTAGGCTTATGTTAGCTTCAGAGTCAAATGACTGGAATTAATAACATTTTCTGAACTTATTTCTGATTTAACATTTTATTGCATTTTTTCATTAGCATTAGTTCAACGCCAAAACAAATGAAATCAGTATTGTGGTAATTTCGCATTAACTTATAGGATGACTAAAAATAACACTCTGTAAATCAACTTTTCAAGTGGCACATACAAATATTACATAGCAAATATTAACTTGAGAAAAAAAAATTCTGAAGCTTTTTTTATTCCTTATGTTTTCTTGTTTCCGCCATTACCAACTTTGATTTCGCGTACCCCCAACTAGTCCTTCGCGTATCCCCAGGGATACGCGTACCACAGGTTGGGAACTTCTGCTCTAGAGAAATGAATTTCAAAAGATCCTCTAAAATATTGTGTTAAAATTAAATTTTCCATGACTGATGAGATTTTAATCACGCCTATTTTGATTTCAGAAGATAAAAATTACGGCTGAAATAATTCAGATAAAATTTATCGTCTTTCGGTCATTCAAAAAATAAATAAATTTTCTCAATGTAGTCCGTTTGAGCCAATCCTTTGGAAGTCTACAGGTCTGAATATATATTCGCAAAGTTTATTTTCTCTTATTAACTAGTTTCAAAACTAGATTATAAATCTGGCTATTGCTGCGTTAAATCATTATAAACAAGCAAACAATCAATCTAAACTAGATTCGCGAAAGAACTTATAGTTTTTACAACATCATACATCATGCAAATATTATACAACATTTTACCCAGATAGCAATTTTAGTTTGCAGCAAGCTTGCAACAAATGACAACAGTGCAAGCTTGAAACAAATTTGTCATGACAAGAGTGCAAGCTTGCAACAAGTTTGAAACAAGTTAACGCAAGCTTCGAAGTCATCATGGGACGAACTTGCAGCAAGCTTGCTGCGTCAAACTCATTGCAAATTATAGCAAAAACAGAGTACGAACACAACCCGGATTAGAACTCGCGACCTACCGGCTCGGAAGCTGACGCGGACTCGGACAGTTAAACTCTGAGAGGAGAAGATAGATTTCGCTAATACATTTCTCGATTCGATTCGTATACGATTTATTTTAAACTGTTTTATTGATTTCATTAATTTTTTGAGTTGAGAATATGATTTGAAGTCAAAGAGAGAGCGATTTCCGCTAATAACTACGTTTTGCTAGTAGAATAAATTATGAAATTAGAGTTCAAAAGTAATTGCTTTAAGATGGGACAAAATGTATAAGTTTATTTTTCAACAAACATTGACTGTTTTTTCGGTTTAATTTTGTTTATAAACGTTAACATTTCAACATTCAGAAAAAGACGGTACAGTTTTCTTTAAAGTGCGAGTGCTATATTTAGTAAAAAGACGAAAAATGTTTCAAAAAATCTTTTTATAAAAAGTTAGTTTTTTTACAAATTATCATTGATTTATTGAATTAATAAAAAGAAGGACGGTCTAGGAGATGCTATTAAAAATCGGGTGTTTCTTTAAAGCAGAGACAAAGATAATTATCTCTTTGTGCTATCTTTGCATCAAGCTTGTTTTGCAAATTTACAGCAAGCTTGCATTGCAAGAAGGTGGCGCTATTTGTCACGGCGAACTTGTGGCAAACGCGTTTTGCAAGCGAGGGTGGCGCTAGTTGTCACGGCGAACTTGCCACAGGTTTGCTTCAAGCTTGACGCGTCAAATTTGCAATGACAAGGTAATATCAAGTCAAAATCAAACTTGCTGCAAACTTACATGCTATCTCGGTAAGCTTTATATTTTTTCTATTTTCATTTGATGCCACAACAGCGTTGTAATCTATCAGCTATTAAATAAATAGTAGCGATCTTAATGGCGCGGACTTGAACTGTGAATCCCCTAAAATAAAAATATAAAGTAAAGCACCGTTTATACGACATTTACATTTATACGTCGTTACATTAAAGTCCATATTCATTCGTATTCATTGCAATGATAAAGTACTTCGTTCATACGACGCAAAGCTGCGGTTATGCATCGTTTTCTCCCGTTATAAAGGGTGAAAATGTCCTCCTTTCTAGTGTGTGAACTGTGATAAAGATATCATAATTTCGAAATTATTCAAAATTGATGAATTAATATAAGACAAATTGTCTGGTGCTAATTTAAGCGATGATAAAGAAGTTATTCTACCTTTCTTTAAAGACGAAATGGACTCCGTGGAAAAACTTGGTACTTATTTCTTTTGTCAAAAGAATAATGAAAAAACCTTCAATCAACTTAATTCGACTCATTATACTGCACTTAACATTCACAGACAATCAGCATAGCGAGCGGTGATTAAAGATTTTCTTAATTAAACGGTTACCTGAATGCACATAAATCGTATAAGATATGTGTAATTAATACTCAAGATATGTAATAAAGGTATGATTTTTCTCATTTTTATGATAAATGTTTAATTTCGAAAATTTAATTATTGATTTCCATGTTATGTAATATCATACTAGTACTATCTTAAAAAACTTTAAAATTAATACTTTTAAATGAATTTGCATTAGTATCATTGAATATGTAATAATCAAAGTTGTTTAGTAAAATTTCGATTATACATTGTTTTACGTCAGTCCTTTGAAAGACGTATAAATTGTGTTTTACTGTATACAGTAAACTCTCGATATCTCGAAATCGAAGGGACCCGGAAAAAAATTCGAGACAGCGAGTTTCCGAGATAACGAGGTTACCCTCCCAAGCATTAAAAAATTGCACATAATTACAAGGTAAGGAATATATTGTAAAATATTAGAGCCAGATAGAGTTAAATGTCTGAATACAGCAATAATTTGCATATTCATTTATAGAACTGATATTAATTAACATAGAAGTATAAAATTTTTAAAACAGAATGTATTTGTAATATCTTACTGCTGCTTAGAATTTCTTAAAAAAGTCCAGCACAGTGACCTGGCGACATCTCTTTTCAAATTGCTTTTCTGCCAAGTTTTCAATCCGAAAAATAGCTGCAAAGTCCTCTTTTTCCACGTTTTCTGAACATTCCATGAAGCTTCGGAGTATGTGAACAGCATCTTTAGCCTGAGCCACAGTAATGTTGGGTTCTGCTGGAACATCCACCTCTTTGTTCCTCATCACTCGACTGTGAAGAAATTGTTTGAGAAACGGTCTCATCATCAGTCCACACACTTGAACCTCCGAGTCGAACACCGTAAATTTTTCAAACGTTGTCTTTGTAGAAAGGTTGAGGATTTTTGAAATCTTCTCCCATTCTTCACACTTCTGTGTTTCTGTGTGGAGTTGCTGCTCCTCATCTGATTCACTTTCCACACTAGAAAAACCAGCTTTTTCAAAACAGCTTTTGATTGTTTTTTGTGTAACGCTCATCCAGGCTTTGTTTCCCATCCTCATACAATCAAGCATATTATAGGGTTTCATTTTCTGTTTTTTATCAATTGAATCCACAAACTTCTTCACACGTTCCTTCCTGTAAAAGACTCTAAAACTTCTTATTATCCCCTGATCTAGAGGTTGCAGCTTGGAAGACGTGTTAGGTGGGAAGAAAAACACCTTTACTGCGTTCATTTCAGGGATAAGGCTGTGAGCCATGCAGTTATCAATGAATAAAACAATTTTCCTCTTCTCTTTACACATTTTCTTGTTTATTGGTTTTAACTAGTATGAGAAAAATTCACTCGTCATCCAAACTTTTTTATTTGCTTTATAAACAAGTGGAAAAGACTTAATTCCTTTAAAGCACCTTGGGTTTCTAGATTTTCCAGTCATCAATGGAGTAAGTTTCTCTGTCCCACTCATGTTGGTAGCTTAAAGTAACGTTACTCGCTCTTTACTTTGTTTTCTTCCATGGCATGTTTCTCCTTGGAAAACTGCAGTTTTGTCTAGCAATGCTTTGAATGCCCAGTCTCATCAACATTGAATATGTTGTCCGGTGAATATTCTTGCAGAAAACCAGGAAGACTTTTCATCCATTTCGAACAAAGCTCATCACTCACTGATTGGCTTTCGCCACACAATTTTCGAAAAACAATGTTATGACGGTTTGTGAAGTTTTCCAGCCATCCATTGCTGCTTTTGAAGTCTTTGTGCCCCAGCTTCTGTGCAAATTGTTCCGCTTTTTCTTTCAACTCATTGCCTCCAATAGGTAAATTACAATCTCTGCATTGTTCAAACCATTTTATGAGGCATTATTCTAAGTCAGGATTTCCAGAAATTCGAATCTTCTTCATAGATCCTTTTTTCAGTTCAAAAAGTTGTTTTTTTAATTTTCTCTCTGTCCTTTAGCATTGTAGATAAAGTCGATGCTAGAATTTTAAAATCCTTGGCGATTTGTCCTTTCTTCCCGCCTTTATCACTAGCTTCTAAAATCTCGAACTTTTTCTTTACTGTCAACACGTTCAACTTTCGTTTAACACTCACTTTTTTTTGTCTCCAAGGCATCACCTTCCATTTTTGCAACTGGTCCTGGCAATTCTCATACTTTTTAATCTCAACTACACCCCACAAAGGTTTTTCGCAGACTGATTTAACACGTGTAGTTAAGTTTGTTAAACTTGTTACATAAACACAACAGCTAATAGGCTTGTGTACCGAATTGGTGAGAATGACACTCATTGGATGCAGCCGTTATTATGCGACCTTGAATATCCAATTGGGTGTAAAGGGAGTAGTATTATCCCTATTGCAGCAAATTCTGGGAAGCATCCCCTACGTGAGACCTTCTTGAAGGTTACAATGTGGCTAAACAGCGATTTTCAAGGAAAAAAATATTTTTGGCTTCGTAAAAAATTCGACATATCAAGGTTTTGAGTGAAAACTCTTAGAGATAGTAATTGAAATTAACATTAGAGAAATACGAAATTTCAAGGGGAAGAATATTTCTTCGAGATATCAAGGTTTTCGAGATATCGAGAGTTCACTGTATATAGACAGAAGGTAAAATTCTCAATAATCGCAAAAGTGTTTCCAGTTTTAAAGATAATGCGAACCCTTCTCATCTAGGACAAAAGTGAACATAGAGCAAAGTCAAATGGGTGCAATCTGTGAACTGTACATTCCCATTCTGTTTCGTACAATGTAGAATGGAGAATCACATGCCTATTCTTAGAAATCAAAGAGCTCATATTCTAGCACTTGAGATTGGGCTGCCTTATATGAGTACATTAGCCTATATATCTTTTCATCGCATTATTTGCATGGGAATATTCGGATATTCCAATAGTAGTATTCGAAAGGGAAGGGCTATGACAATTTTAAATAACTTTAGATTTTCTTGGCTGTTAATTTGTTCAAGTTTAGTTATCCATTAGTTACTGATATCCTCCAAATATCGAATTACGATTGCTTATGACAGAGGTGGAGAAACGTTTTGTACTGAAAGGCCTCATTAAATTCCGGGATTTGGGCTTCCTAAATTCCGGGATTCTGTAATTATTCTTATATTACTGATTGTTATTTCAATGCAAATTGTAAATAACTGGTAAGGCCGCACAAAAAACTCAAAAAGGCCACATGCGGTCTTAAGGCTGTAGGTTTCCCACTCCTAGTTTATAATACATTTATGGGGCCTTTTTAACAAAATCCAAAATTATTAAGCTTCAAGTTGTTAATTTTTGTTTTTGCCTTTAAATTGCTATTAATTAAAAAAAATAGATACAATTTTTGTGAAATAGCGATTGTTTACTTTAGAAAATGCTGAAAAAAAGGGGGGGATGTGACATATACAACATGTCGTCAAATATATTCAGCAGGAAAATATTTGCTTTGAAATCTAATCGAATGATTGACTTAAGTTGACCAGCTCTTTCTTTATTTCTTCTTTATTTATGAGCATAATTGCTTGGAATACAATTACGAGGTCTTTTTAATCATTTATTTTTTGTTGCAGACTGTTCATTTTTTGTTTTGTTTTTAAATTGCCATAAATTAAAAAGAACAATACAATTTTTTTGAATATGTGAGTGTTGATTACATTAGAAAATGCTAAAAATAATTTACGTGTATTGAAAAAAAAATTACATTTGACAAATCGACGAATATATTCAACGGGAAAATATTTGCTTTCAAAGCTAGTCGAATGATTGACTTAAGTTGGCCAGCAAATGCATTGTTCTTTATATATGAGCATAATAATACAAAGAATATTAGATTATTGAAAATTAAAATGGAATAATAATTGAACTTAAAATGTGTGTCATGGCTTTTTACTTTTCAATTATTTTATGATCTCATTGTTTGATAAACGCATATTTTTGTAAACAACTAAAGAAATCATGCACCAACTGCCTTATCGATAAATAGAACAAAAACAGATCTTGGAATGTTCAGACATTTTGTAAAATTTGATATGTCAGGTAAAATAAGTTATATTATTATTCCTATAAAATTTCACCCAAAAATATTATACACATTTCCAAGGCTATATATCTTCAAGGAAAGCATAGCACGTTAGCAAACTGTTACCTTTGCATGAAACCAATTGCTAATGAATGAACGCCTATGCACATGTTAAAAATGTAGAAGTGTTAGTGTCAGAGATAAAAAAGGTTCCCTCCTCCTAATTGGCCTTGGGTATTTGATTGATTAGATAGGTTTTTCTGTAATTTGCTATGCATCTTTGATTGCAGTCAACTGCTGACGGAAGTTGTGGGAACAGGTGTGAGTAGGAACACTTCTTTCTTTTCAAAAGAAGGTATAAGCTGCCTTGAACATTTTTTCGTTCAAAGGCAGTTGTGACTCATTATTCTCAGAAATTCAAAATTGTGTGAAAATAGTTGATAGCTAGATTAGTTAATCTGATAAAGTAGGCTTTGTTTTTGTTAACCACGCCTTTGACAAATCAGTTGTACTTATCAGCGATCTCAATCATGATCTAAATATTAATTTATTGAATCGTCGCTTTTCATAGCTTATACTTTAAAGCAGGTAGAAAAAGCTTGCTGTGTTTTAAATTAATGATTTTTGATTTTCGATTTTCACAACGCATTTGCTGTTTTGGTACGTTGAAAACGCTTCGTAACTTCTTTTAGAGAATAAAGAAACACAAGAAGAGAAAATACATAAAAGTAGAATTCAAAATCTCATATTTCATTGCCATTCTATGTTTAAATAATGAAATGACAAATCAAAAAATTTTGAATAATGATTTTTAGAAGTTAATGGTGGATTTTTATTTATACAGTACCAAGATTGAATCATTCATGGCATGACTGGTTGCATTTTTTCCCAACATTATTTATTAAACTAATATTTTCAAGAAAAGCGTAGAATGTAAACAAACTATTATATACATTTGCATCTGCCATAAGATAAATTAATGAAAGTTTGCGTTTTTATGTGCAATGAATTTCTTAACGTTTCTATTATAGATAAAACTGACTGGTTCGAACTATGTAATTTCAGCATTAAAAAAAAACTACCTTTTTAATGGTATGCACTTTTATAAGCAGATTGCAGGCATTCCAATGGGTGTTACAATCTCCAGTACACTGGCCAATATCTTTCTGCACTTTTTTAAGATAAAATTATTAGAAATAATTTAATTTATGGTCACAGATTTATTGATGATCTTCTTATTTAAAATTCTGACAACTTAGATTGCATTATTAATTGTTATCCAAAAGAACCTAAACTTAATAAAACGAACTTAAATCAAAATAAAGTTACCTTTTTAGATATTAAAATTGAAATTTCTGAACAAAAAACCTTACTTGGCTTGTTTGACAAGCGAGCTGATTTTAATTTCACTTGTAAAAATCTTTGTGATTATCATTCAAATCTAGATTATAGGGTCTTTAGAAACGTAATTTTTAGTCAATCTAACAGAATTAAAAAAATATGCAATAATAGAAATGAATTTTTAGTGGCTTCCAATAATTTTCAAAAAAATCTCTATGGTAACAATTTCCCTTTTAATATTCACGGCGTTGAAGATCTTATTCTAGAAAGTAGTCTTGAATTTAAATAGAAATCAAAAAATTATTGGGCTACTGCTATATTTTCCAATAATTTCTTTTACTTTTCCCTTTTTTTATTGAGACATTGATAAAAAAAAACTGAAGGCTTTTTAATTGTTTAATCTAAATGATTGAGTTCCCTCCAATTCCTGTTTTTCTTTTCGAATAATAGATGGTGCCAGATTCTTGGTTGTTTACATTACGAATGAGGATTAATAGTTTTTCTTAGAATTACTAAGGCGGGAAATTTCTTCAGTTTGTTATTAAAGTGGAGACATATTGAGTCTCTCCAAGGCTAGGGTAAGTTTAATTTTTTCCTTCTTTTATTGATATATTTTTATGATGGTATTCCTACCTAATGGCTAATAACTTTCTTTAAAAAAGTTCTTTTTTAATCAATCTTGTTAGCGGTATAATGATTGTTTGCTCTTTTTAAAAATTCTTTTGTTGGTTTGATTGATAAATTTCGGGCTATGAGAATCTTTCTTAGACTTCATACATAAAAATTTTCCAAGTAATTCGAATCCATATCGTTTATAGTCTATAGCCCTTGAAAAAGTGGACTAGAATGGATTCCTTGTTTGTTTAATTACATTCTTTCGGAGTGTATTTCTTGGGTTTTTTTTACTTTCTTCGAATAATTTTTGACTTCCTTTGTTTTTCGTATGCAGCGGCATATTGCGAGCTACTTAAACATTGTTTAAGTTTTATAGTGTATTTTTAATTTTATTTGCTAATTTAATTTTATTTGAATTCTCTTTATACTCTGCACCTTTGCATAACTTATATGTAAGCGCTTCTAGTAGTGATGGATCTCTCGATACCTTCCATACAATTATTTCCATGTGCAGTAGTTCAGATTTGATACTGATATTAATGGGAGAGTTTTTAATTCTCTGCTATGCAAATATTGAATATTGCAATAATATAAAATCAATATTTTATTTTTAGTAATTACTAAAATACACAGCAATCTTAAATATGAAACGCCGGGATGATACTCTGATGGTATGAAGGAATTCAGGATCACTTTGAACATTTAAGTGCGTAATGTCAATTTAATTTTTGAATCCACCTCTCATCTTATAGGGGAAGGAAGAATGCCACAACATAGTAAAAGAACGCTTGCAATAACGTGTTACGGCATCATGATGTGCAGTTACGTTGTCATGTATGTTGACTCCCTTGGTGACATACATAACATTTTCCTCTAAATTTTAATGGAAAAATTTTTCGCACACGTCCTATTAGTAAACAATCAGCATATTTTAAAGGAACTCTTAAAAATTATGTTAACCACGTCTTCTTAAACAAAGAACCCAATAATCTGAGGGAGCCACATTAAAAAATATTGGAATTGCGAAAAATCCGACAGTAACTGCATCTGCTATCAATAAACCTACCTTAAATAACAAAAAAAAAATCCAGTCATAGTTACAAAGAAACACAAGAATTTAAAATTTAATACTACAGTGACTCTCACTTATACGCGCTCTTTTACGGGCGTTTTTCACATCTGCCCGTTTTTTTCGCGGTCCCGGCCAGGGATATAGGAAAACAATGATAACTCTTATTCATTTATGCGCCGCACTAAAAAAGCACCTCTCACTTATGCGCGTCGCAAAAATTTTCTTAGTTCAAAAAGTTTTTTTTTTCCCAGCAGAACAAAAAACCTTTTTGTTCTGCTTCTAGGAATGCATTCCCTCGCCCTTCCTCTATTCTTCAGATTCCAGGAACACATTCCTCTAACTTATACACAGGGGTGTATGAGGGGTTCTTGTGATTGACGTCAGGAAAAGTCGCATTTATACAGCAGCCAATTAGAGAGGTTAGTATTTTATGTACCACGTGGCATTGATCGCTAACGAAAGAACCATCTTTGGAGTTTTGGTTATGGTTAGATGGTTACGTTATAGAATGGCAAAAAGAACGAAATTGTCGCTTTTTTAAAAAAATGGATGTTATTAAAAAATTTGAAGAAAATCCTTGCACCTCGAAAAAAGTTTTAGCGGAGCATTTTAAAGTCCCAGAATCGATAATGAGAGCGATTTTAAAAAATCGGGAGCATTTCCATTTTCTTTGTGTTCTTAAAAAAAATAATTAACGGAAGTTATACACGTATTTGCATTTTGAAACATCTTATTTACATTTTTCATTAGTATTTACAAAGTATTAATTAACAATACATGTACACCGTATTGATGTTTCACTTTTAAGCTCCCTTTTGTGGTTTTTCACTTATGCGCGTTTCTCACTTATGCGCATTTTTTTTTCGCTGTCCTCTGCGCCCGCGCATAAGTGAGATATCACTGTACATCTGTCCTTGATATTTTCCTGTGTTAATGCAGACATAAAGTTGCAAAAATAAACAGAGAAATAAAATAAAAAAAGAATTATAGAAAAGTGAGATCGAGGAGATATTACTGTCAAACTATACTGAAATTAAAGTCAAATTTTATTTTTAAAAATTTGTAGGGGATGTTTATTTTTCCTATTTTTTCGTATTCGAACAAAATCATTACGTCATTTCTAGTTACACATCAACTGACTATGGCATATATTTTATGTTATTCAGGAATATTTGTTAAATTTACAGAGAAAATAATAAGAAATCAATGGCGTTTTGTGAAATAACTTTTCCATAAAAGTCTACAGAGTTATCCCAAATGAAAGGAGTAGATGTTTCAAAGGAAATTTATAATACAAAAAATTAATTTGCAGCATAAGCACAGAATTTTAATAGAATAATTATATCAAATATATTTAAAAATAAAAAATATATGATTTTAATCATTGATATTTCAATTAAAGAGCAATCCTACAATAAACGCCGTAGGTATTACTCGTATGTACAGAGTGAGGCAGATAAAACGGATGTTTTTGAAACAGCCCATGCTCAGCTTTGGAGAAAGGGACAGCTCTGAAAGTGGGGACATTCTGTTCCATTGTTCATTGCATTAACACTTCAGTCATCGTCATACACTCGAAGACACTAGAATAGAGTGTTTTTATTTGTGAGGAGTGGGAAATCGATTACTGAATTTCAGCATCGTTGCCAATGCAAAAGCCACCGGAGAGGTTCAGATATAAGAAGAAAACCATCTTATCCACTTTTAGTACGTACTCCAGAAAATCCGAAAAGAGTTAAGCTGGATATTCACGGCGGGACCGCTCTACGACATTCCAATTTTCAACCCATCCATTTAGGTGGATCATTCGCGGAGACTCCATGCAAACTACACAACTGGTCACTCCGTTACCCTAGGGCTACTGAGCATACTCCTCTTCCCGCTTTCAAAACGGGACCCTGCCCCGCCTCTACTTCGTGAGAGAGCCTCACTCCCATTCCCTCACCGGTCTGCATTTTGTGGTTTTCGAATTGTGAGAAAGCTTCGCTCCCCCACCACCACCACTGTCGTATTTCAGTTTTACGACCAAACGCTCCAAATGGATAACGAAGGGAGATGAAGATCCAAACTTTTCGACCACACCACGCCTATTGTCATCGGATTTTCGCTTTGACGACGGATTTAGGAGCGACACCACCGAAACTGGGTAGAGCGGTCTCGCCATGAATGTCCAGGAAGCCAGATTTTCAGAGTAGCGATGGTATGAAACCCACGCCGCTGTGTTCGGAAACATTCTGCGGAACTTCTATGCATGAACGAAAATTGACATTTGGAAGATGTGATTTTCCGTTCACGAATATCATTAAATGCTTTATAATCATGACTGTTTATCTATCAATGTTTTTCTTTCTTGCCGAAACAAACAATTTTGTGACTATTTCAAAAGCATCATGTTATTATTCTGCCCCACTTTGTACTTCTTACATTCGACCCTCCTCTAATACGATTAATTCGTTTCCGTGAGTGCATCGAAAGCGAGCTAAGGCGGCACAATCAAAACAATTTTCATAGATATATTCGTACTATGTGAAGAATGTCGGAGTTTTTACAGTTGCTCAAACCAAACTTAGCACAGTCAGAACAATTTGATATAAAAATTCGTGCACTATGCGAATGAAGAATATCGGAGTTTAAGTCGTTCTGCGTGAAAACTGTAGTGTAGAAAGACTATCGGAATTTTTTCGCCGCGACAGAAACCATATTGGCAGAATGCCGTATGGATAAAAAATTCTTCCCCAAGTATTTTTTTTTTTCATTATTATTATTTCTTTTTTAAGCTATCAGTCTGGAGCAGGTATTCTGTTAAAATACAAGAACACCTCATTCTAGACACAAAGAGTATTTAATATTTAACCCATGAGGCCTTACCTATAACTAACAAATTTCTTTCATGTTCTAATAATGCCAAGAATGGTTGTGCATTTCCTTCTAGATATGTTCGCCGTCTGCTGACTATATCAGAAGATCATTCAGCCTTTAAATAGGTCTGTTTTGTCAATCATAAATCATTATAGACTACTGTCTACCTTCCATTTGAATACAATAGACACTACTTCACTATTAGTTTAATATTATTATACAAAAGCAGTACCTTGATATGGATCAAACTAATTATGTCAGAGTTTTTTATTCATTTGGCATTACATATTCACTAATCCTTGATATTTCAGCGCTTAATATGTAAATACACCGCCAATACATTTATCGATTTGTCATTGGTTGGTTCATTCAACTAGTTTATCTCGACAGTATGTTTGTTATAAATTTTGCTTAACAGTACTCAATGCATTTCAATCGTGTTATGCCAATTTAAGCTCTATTTCGCTCAATTACTTGCAATGAATATAAAGTAAGTTCTTCTGCATTATAATTCAGCCGAGTCTAAGCGGACGGATTGGAATGCTTTTTTCCTTTCCGTTTTCCTTAAAGCAAGCTCTTATTTCATTTCATTTCATGAATAAAATTGTAATTTTCACATCAAAAATATTCTTCTAAGAAGGTGGAATTCAAAATTCACGAAATTGTTATTTAGATTTCTGTTAAAATAAAATTTTAAAAATGGTCTCATTAATAATATGTGAATCACTAAACTTCCAACACCACTGTAGCCACTGACAACTCGAAGTTGACCATACGAGAAGATCCACACAATATTTTATTTCGCCCATATCTCAAAAATATTAGTAACAAATATGCAATTTTTTAAATTGTCATGATCCTGTTTCGTATTTATTTCGTTACAAATAAGAAATTGTAAATGGATTCAAAGGTGATGTGGGCCCTATGCTTTTAACTGTAATTTAACTAGACATTTTCATTTAAATAAACTTACTGACATATAAATAAATTTTCAGTTGACAATAAGAGTGGTCTAAAATCAGAAAAATTCATTAGATTTTTTAATGCGTTTAGAATGAGTTTTCTTATTAGGCTCTTAAGAAAAGCATATCTAGACTACTTTTTAAAATTTTTGATTCATATTAATGCATAGAAATTTAAGTTGTAACGAGCATTAATTTTAAGTTATGATGGAATGTGTTGTAATTTGTTTTATGTTTCAAGTGTTTATTTTTACAGATGTTTGAGCTGTGTATTTTGATTTGGTAATAACACAAATATTAATACTTAGTTTTTAGACATTTTTAAAGATATTTTGCATTTTATTATTGTTACGAAAAATCCTCCGGTGTGTGTACGTGAATGATGTCCAACAAGCAGGATAGTAAAAAAATAATGATTCTTTATTCCGCGAATACTTCAGAAAACAGAACGTAGCACAGGCCACAAAAGTAATCAGCACTCTTATAAATTAATTACATAAACAGACAGCAGATCACTAATACATATCAGTAACAGCACTTGCAGTAGCGCTCATTGTCTATATTCGCTCACCAGCTTGCACTGTGGACAAAACTCCAACGGACTGATTCACTCGATGAACTCTCTGTATTCATACCTTTTCCGACAGGATGTGACGTCACATAGACTTCTCTCGAAGGTTCGTGACATATCCGTTCGTAGTAGAGATAGGGCAATATTTCTTGTATTTTCAAGAGGCTTCCTCTTGCCGCCAAAGTCGCCAAAATGGTCACCAATGTCGGGGTTCATTGGCTGGACTTGCAGTAAGACTTCTGTAAAACTCTCTTTCTCGCCATAAGATTAGCATGTTAAAGAAACAATTTTACAGCTTCGTAACATTGTTGCTTTTTAACATTGTTTTATACCGTGTAGTAAAGTATTTTAATATTTGAATTTGTATTTGTGATTGTATTTATATTCCCAATCAGTGTCTTACACCCTCTGGGTAGGCTGAGTCACAAACATCTCTATAACAGAAATTCCATTGCCAAAATAAAATTTCTTTGTGAATACAAAAGCTATTTTGAGAAGTTGGCCAAACAACAATTCTCCATCCATTTAAAAAATAAATTTTCAAACAATAAAAGAAAATTAATTATCATTTATAGCCAGATGTCAAAGAAAATCGCTACAACTCCACGGAGACGTTGTGGGTGTGTCAAATTAACCATTCCCTGTGCATTTTATATTAATGTATTTTTAATTATTATCGACATAGTAAAGACCTATATTTTTAGAGAGAGACAATGGCTGGTTTCATACTAGTAAAAATAAGAAATCCACGAATCATCTCGGCTTTATTTCCACAATAAATTAAATTGGTTAGACATTCCATAGAGATCTTCAAGATGCGTTAAATAGTTTTAAAAAAAGAAAATTTAAACTAACGAGAAAACCAGTACACTCTTTCGTTCAGACAAAAGTTAAAAGATGCTGGTCAGCAACTTTTGTTAAGTAGGGTGGGAAAATCCCCGCTTATTTTAATGCAGTGCAGAATACAATTTGCTACTAATTCAACGTTTTCAAAGGGTTCTTGGTATTAGACAAATTGGACGATTTTTTTGCAATATTCGCAATAAAAAAGAAGGGACTTGAAATGGATTTATTTTAATAGTGAAAAGTGCGGAGAAAAGGATTTATTTATTGTATGATTATGTATAGAATTCGAGGAAAATCCGAAGTTCATCTGGATCCCCTCATTTTTTTTTACAGGAATGTGGGTTTGTTTCGAAAGATACAATACAAAAAGAAATGAATACAAAGATAGAACAGTTTTCTTCCTGACTTTTTGACATATTTACCCTGCTAACATCGTTTCTAGGAATACAGGAGAATTATGCCCATCCCGCATCGACAAGTACTTGAAAACATAAAAATAATTTCGTATACGAAATTACTCATTGCTTCTAAATCTGCCAGGCAAATATATGTATAATTCGATCATCCCAATACCATAGCCTTCATTCAAACCTCATTTGATCTCGACAGCATCAATTTTGATATAACTAGGTAAGGAATAGATATTTATCAAGAAAATATAAGAGGGGAAATTCATCTCCTAGAGTTTTAAATTCACTTTTCAGTCCCTTTTTACACGATGCAGTTTCATTTAAATTTTATTAATAATAATATATATTTTAATATTTTTTAAATAATGGTTAAGATGTAAAATTTATATCGACGCATTATTGTTATGTTCTCGCAGAAATACTCGATGTGAAACGCGAGTTCGTAACAGAAAAAATAAACAAACAAATAAGTAAAAAAATTAAGCTAATTTAAAAATTAATTAAAACAAATAAATAAGAAAATAATTCAAATTTCCAAGTGAAAACGTTAACTGGAGTAGAAACATACCACTCAAACCACCAAGCCCACACGCGAAGAAAGTTCTTGCTCCAGGGGTTAGTCGCCATAGACAGTACAGGAGACAAGGATCCCTTCCCCGACGTACATAAATCTTGCCCTGAAACCGAATACTTGACTTTAATGAAAGAGTTTCTGTTGACACTTTACAACTGACACAAAACAGGAATAACTAGGCTTAAGCATAAGCTAAACAGAGGACTAGACACTAGAACTAAAAGCACCTCAAAAATATTCAAGTCATAAAAAACTTACCAATATAAATTTTATCTAAAAAATGGTTAACATTTGCGACACGTTTCCATATGTTTTCTGCATGTAAAATTCTCTCTCGTCGTTTAAGTAATAAATTCATCACTACCAGACAGAACTGAATTCACACAGTTTCTGAGCCATTCTCTGCAGAAAGAATGGATTGACTGATGCTTTTATTGCACTTGGCGAACACGATCCACTAGTGGTAAACTGGACGAAGCAAATGCCATGGCTCCTGGATGTTAAGGATCTTAGACAGTCAGGGAATAACACAAAAGGCATTTTCAAAAGACACGGAAATCAATAAAACTGACATTTAGCTTTTCAAATGCAGATCTTTCTACTGTCTGTCTAAATACTGACACGCTTTCTCAGTAGCGGTAACTCAGGGGCGGTCGCATCTCCCCCACTTTTTCAGAAAAAAAATAGTGTCCGGGAAAGCTATCTAATTTTGTAACAAAATTTTTAAATTTTTGTCATATTTCAGAGTTCAGGCGTCTATAAAGTTTTTGCCCTTCCTCTCCCACTTTTGTCACCCAATCGCCACCACTGCGTTTTTCATTTTTTGATTTAAAAAAAAATCATCTGAAACTGTTCCTTTCTTCCCAAACCTCCCATTTTAATTTCTTCAAAAGTAAGATATGATTTTGATAAAACACGTACCATCTATAACAAAGGTGGAACGGAAAAGGTTTCCATAATTTACTTGCTGATATTTTATAGAGGAATCAACAATTCTCAAAGTATTTCTTAAATGTATGGTTAAAGGTTGCAATGTGGGTTTCAAATTGCTTCTTTCTAAAAGTAGATTATTTAACAGAGGAATGATTTTCCAGTACAATGATTTTAGACTTGAAGAAAGAATTTTTAAGTTTTTATTTCGAGTTCTTACATTTTATTCAAGGTTTCTTTTCTACGCTACATACCTTCATTCAATTTCATTTAATAATATACTCAAAAGATGTAGCATTTCTATGCTATAACTTTCTTATTCAATTCATTAACTTTTTAGGTTCTGAAATTTTTTCAATGATCATGGAGTAATGTTTTTGTCAAATGACCGTTCTTCAATCTGGAATTTTATAAAATCTTTTGTGAGATTTTACGAGGCTCTTTCTTGAAATTATACTCATGAAGAGGTGCAGATGCAATATCCGTAAACTAATTATATTTCTACATTTATGAAATCATATTTATAAAAGAAAATATCCCATTTTGAGGATACGCTTTAAATGCATTTTAATACTTCAAAATGCAATATAAAAACACGATGGGGCCTGTTCCAGTATCTGATAATTACCAGTTTGAAATGCATACAAGATAATTTATACTCAGTGGATATTCTGAAAAATGAAACATCTTCCCATAACTTGTTTCTTTATATATATAATAAACAATAGTAAATATACATTATGTTTCTATTAATTTCCTTGATAAGGCTCATTTACCATGTATCAGTCACATTCCCATAGAAATGGCAGTTACTCTTAACTAGGCATCTCAAAGTGACTTTATCTCTTTCAATCAGCAATAACCCAAAGTTAATTTGTATAAGATTTCTTTCATTCCTATTCTCGTTTCAACTGCTGTCATATTAACCGATGCCTATTTGAATTGAACGACAGCAACCTGCTACCTTCTTTGACAAGCCGAAGAAAGGAAAAAACTTGCGCGCTGCCACCAAGCTACGCTACCCGATTGAATCAGATACATATTAACGACACCAGATGAGATGCATCCTTTAAGTGGAACGGAAGCTGATAAAAACCTTTCTCAAAAGACGTCGCGAATATTCAATTATTCGTCGTATCCGGTTCCCCGTGTTCCGTTCTGTCCAGGGTTTCATACGGCTTGAATCAGCTGCCCGTATCGTCCGCATCAACATCGTAAAAGAAAAGAAAGAATACCTTTCATACGTCAAAACAAACAAGGTTGATGTATTATTTTATTGTCCTCAACTGTGATTTTCTTGGAGAGAGTCACTGCCCACACGTAAGCCTTGTTACACGTGATTACCGGGACGTTGAATCGTAATTCTCAATCTCTTGTTGACATCTTAAAGAGTTCTTCTCTCTAAGAAAGAAACATTTCGTTGTTCGCTGGAAAACACGACAGTTTTACTGTGCTCCAAGAATGTTCCTAGTATGATGGATTGGGTTAGAACTCGTTGCTTGTTATGCAGATACTATTAAGAAAGACCCAGATGATAAGTCATGAGCCCATATAATGAATTTTTAATCAGTGGTTATCTTTATTATCCTGTCTACCTGCTGTTCACTTCCCAAAACAATACTTGTCACCATTGAGGATTATGCAGATTTTGGGTGCTTTGAAGGAAGTTGCAGTCGTATATCTTTCTTAAGTTGTAATTTTACACTGGTGCTCTGTTATTTGCTGCAGCTTGGATGGCTTAATAGCACTAAAAACGTCTTTTCTTTCCATCCAAGGGAAGGCCTCTTTTCTTTTAAATAAAATGCCTTGAAACCACATCAGAACGTCTCCCATCTATCATGCATCTCCTATCTATACCTTCGAAACGGGATATTTGTCAAAGTGAACTAAACCAAAATATACTTTTTTTAAAAAAATTAATAACACATCATAATTCTTCCAAATTTAAAGTCATTAAACCTTTCAGAAAATATCTCGCGCATCCATACTATAATGTCTCTGCTCGTCCGAAACAAAGTCAGCCGCCAATAAATATAATAAAATGCTAGGTGTTTTAAAATAGTAAAAGAGTAAATATTTCTTCAAATATGTTCGTCATTAATACATTATTGAACTCAAATTTTGGATGATGATCAATGCTAAATGTAATATTTTGAGACAGATAAAAATTAATAAAGTCAGACGTCACAAAAATGATTAACCAGCGACCTTCTCACTGAATACTTAGAATAACCAAATATTCAAGAATTGTTGAAAAAAATGCATAAATTCGCTTTTTAAAATCCTCAAAAATTTTACAGTGACAAAAAAAATGTTTCCGGAAAACTCATCCACATTTAGTGGGCAAGGAATGCTCTGCTGCAAGGCATGCCGGCGTTTATTTCAATAAAATATATCTTTGTTTACATCAATGCAATTGAGACTTCATACTTTTGTAAAAATCATCCATATGATGGTTACTGTACCTCATGACAGACTACGAAAAAAGCTTTCAAATTTTCATTAACCCTCTGATTGCGTATCCCGCGATTTCCGCGGGTAGGATGCAAGTCTATTTTCTGCTACATCCTGCTATTTTCGCAAGCTAATGTGTTTACTTCATACTTATACAGCGTTGAATCATATTATACTAATAAAGTTATAAATAACAACTCGATTGGCTCAACTGTATTTGAACACGTTCGCAAACGTTGCATCTAAATGGGATTTTAAAAAATTATACATTCAGAGGCTTAAGTCACCACGCCTAAGTTTTGCTGTTTTTGAGAAACATTTATACAAAGATGCAAACATACAAGCGGAAAATTTTATTTATATGTAAAATTTACTTTTTACAATTAAAAATTATGCTTAAAAATGTTCAATATTACTGTAAGATTTGATCTAATTTTTCACGTCAATTTTCCTCTCTATATGTGTGTTATAATTCTTTTCAACTCGCGTAATTTTTAAAAATAAAAAAAACACTTCTACTTCAACTAAAGGACTTATACTTTAATTTATGAGTCGTGCGAAACTTTAATTTTTTCCACGCCTCTCAAAATGCAATTACTGTAACTTCCACTGTCTGAGACTGAAAATGGGGCTATCCATGCAGGCTAGCATCGATAGCCCCATAAAAATGCTGAACAAACTCTTTTTTCAAGGGTTTCCGCGTTTCCAAAATATGTGATCCATAACGCGAATTTTAATTTCCTCTTTTTACGTCTGACACTCATCAGCAGCTTTCCATGCGATATCTTAACAATGGTCGTGGAGCGGAAACATCTATAAGTTTTAATCTAACCACTTATCTTATTCATCACCTTTCATGTAAAGATTTAACAACGATTTGGAGGCAACAACAAACCGACTATTGCACTTTACTACGGCTGTCTGCTTCTTGAAAATGCTTATAATACACAGAGACATCTATGTTGCATCTATATAAATTGAGTATCAATTCGTGAAAGACTATCAATTGCGGATTTGTACAATAACACAAAAAATGACATGGAAATTTTTAAAAAATAATGACGTTCTCTGACATACTTACTCCTTACAGACTAAAATAATATATCTTTTCGTTTATTTTAAAAAGGATATCTTAAGTCTTAGCTCAGTACTAAGTAAAAAAAAAAAAAACCACACTGGAGTGTTCTGTCTTCAAGTTTCTAGTATGATAACGCAATACGACGAGCATTATTTTTATTATCATTATTATTTTTTTTGTGCTGTGTGATATAGTGCAGAGTCAAGTATGCATTTGGACACATTCCTACTGACTGATTAAATTCAAAATTTGAAATAAATCTACAATTTTGGTGTCAAAGCACATAGCAAATTTCATTTATCTGGTTGCAGGTCTGTCTTATCCAATGGGCTAAGTGGGCTGTAAAGATGGAGCGCCATTGATCCAAAGGCGCCTAAAAATTTATTATATTGATTTTATATTAGTTTTAACCAAAAAAAATTACTTAAATGTAATTTTAAACATATTAAAAGTAAGATATGATTAGTGTTTGTAACTAGGCATCCATCTATTTTGTAATGTTGCATAAAACATTCATTTTCAACTCAAAAAAATATTCATGCAAATCCAATATATGAATACTTTTTATAATGTAACCGTTAAAATTAATCACGTATACGATTTGGGGAGGGAGGTGGCAGAAGCTGGCTTACAAAATCCTATTTTGAAATGACACCGATTTGCAAAATTTTAAAGCGATTTAGAATATAAATTTAAATTTTTATCAGAGAACAAGTTACTTTTTTCTTTCTTATTTTTTATTTATTTATTTATTTTTATTTTTTAAATTTTATTTATTTTTATTTTTTAAA
>BGPR01000166.1:469002-486278 GCA_013235015.1 Araneus ventricosus | reverse complement strand
GAAAATACACAATGAAATGGTTTGAAATTCTGGAAATATCTTTATTCAGTAATCACAAACAGACACCAAAGGACTGACTATCCGTTTCCTTAAATGCATCACTATCAGCAAGGCACTACAACGACCCTATAAATATTCGCGTGTGTTTGACGCTATCTGTGACAGCTACTGAGAACCGCTCCCAATTTGACACTATCCCTACCACCCAAATTTTCTTCCCAAATACCTATTCCAAGGTTATCCAACATTTTGGCCGGACAGACGGACGCCATGCCGGTGTTTTAAGTGTCTGGTTAACGGGAGGTCGGCCGGAAACCGAACCGACAAACAGAAACCACCAAGGTGCTTTATCTACTTTATGAGTTTGTTAACAGTTTGGGGCATCCCTCACCCTGGGCTGTTTGCTTTCATGGCCTTCCTCCCCAGTTCTGGCGATAATCCTTTGGATGGTGTGTACCTGTGCCCTTTGTTTTGGCAACTCTGATAAAACCGTTGGCGTCCCTTTTAGATTAGAGCAAAGGGATTTGGTAGATTAGGTTGGTGCGAACATGTTTGGTTTTCCTGTTGGAGCTCGTGGAGTTGTTAAAGGATCGCCAAGCTGAAGATTTCGATCTAAATTTCAGCTGACAACTAAATAAGGTTCCCAGTCCTAAGTCCATTGTTGTAGTCGATATTCTTCAAATCGTTTCGCTCTCCTTTGCTGAGGTTCGTCATCTTTCAAGAAAGAGCTGAAAAGTGCTTGCTTGCTTAAAATTGTTAGCTCTCTCAATCCCTATCTTGTAATTCAAAAAGCATACTATCTGATACATTAATGCTTATTTTATAACTTAAAATATGAAAGTAGAAACCTTAAAATTTAACTATAAATTATACTGAATTAGAAGAAATATTTACTTCACCAGCTGTTCTGTTCAGCTTAAAAAGTGCTAGTAATATCTGACGCGTCCCAGGACGGTATTACGGCATCTTTTTTTATGTCACTGAAAAATAGAAGTCTATTAAAAGACTTTTATCAATATTTTTAATGCTCTGATAGTTTTATTTAAAAAATGTTAATTCATGTATTAAGAATAAGGAAATCAGTTTCATTATCTTTTCATTCATTCAATATACATCCTGACTGTATTTTTTAACAGATATTTTTTAGAATTTCTTAATCATTTAGTTAAAAGCATATGAACTTCATGACAGATATGCCAATATATATTTCTGCACATATTATGAAATCTTAGCTAAAAGAATCAGTACTTCCGGATGGTACACCTTTCATAATTTTGAGAACAACTTGCTGTTTGATGTCAAATAAAAGGACTTTAATAAAGAGATCTCAGCTAAAGCGTAAGAATGCAATTTCTACCTATTATATTATTTTAGTTGTTAAAGAAACAAAATGTTTTTCGATAGTTTTTTTAATTAATTCTGAAAACTATAACGAGACACCAAAATTCACAAAGTCTTGTCATAAATTCAGTTCATTCAATATATTTCGACTTGTCCCCACTTGGAGTTTCGAAACATTATTTAAAAAGCTTTTGATTTAAAAAAAAATTAGAAAAGTCGTAACAGCAGGGCAGTTTACAGAAAGGAAGGTTTCCAAGGAAGGTTACGCGTGGATGCGAATTTTCAAAACTCAACAAGAGCGCATTTTGAAAGGAGCTCTAAACATTTAACTTAAAACTGGGCATAAGCACATGCTAGCATATTTTTGAAAACAATTTATACCAACTACGATAATTAAGACAATGCAAGAAGCATTTTAGCTTTATTTAATACTAGACGCCTTCGGCGACAGGCTTGTTCGTCGGTGAATGATTTCAATGAAATCTTGCATCATTTTATATTCATGGTTCTCTTAACAACGTAATTTTAAACTTCAGATTGTGGAAGATATTTAACCCATGTTCTAGGACCTCATCTGTTCATTGTCTTCATAAATGTTCCTAATGAAGTCAAATAACTGACCATGTAATGTAACCTCTTATTCCATGTTGTTGGCACTATCTTCACTTTCTTATTCCTCTTGTAAAATATGCATTTGATTTCAATATTAAAATGATGCAGCACATTTTATGGCCAATGGCATGTTAGCTGGATTAAAGTATGCTGAAAAAAATGAAAACATAGCAACCATAACCCTTGAGCTTACTGGATATATTTTTAATGTAAGCAAAGCAATATCTCAGAAAGCTTGCTTTGCAGATTTCATAAAAATTATCTACACTATTAAAATTCGACTGTATGTATGTATGTATGTCCGGCTATCTTATCACGAACCACTGAACGGAGAAGCGCGGAAAGTATCAAAAGATGGGAAATAATTCAAGGAATTCATTTTGGCCATTTAAATTCCGAAATTTTAATCAGTAAAAAAGATATTAATTAAAAACAAATTTACAACAATACTTTTCATTTTTTTGGATACTTTATAACAGTACTTTTCATTGTTGCAGCTCAATTCAAAATTCTTTTTATTGTTGGAGTTGTTTACTTTAAAGAACATTGTTACAACAACAATGTTACATGCAATAATGTTACAAGTCTCAATAATGACACTACAATAACATAAAAAAATGACGCTGACAGAAATAAAAAATGTATTGTTGGAAGTGTATAAATTCTTTTTTTTATCCCGTGATATAAGGTCAAACAGAATCATTTTAAAAACTGCCGAATTTACAGGCGTGTTTTGTTTCTGTAAAGTTATGTGCCGAAAGATATAGATTATTTACGTTAGTGATTTTAATCATTATTCATTGATTTGATCAAGTTTAAATATTTCTGGTAGCTGCTATTTTAAACTGATATTTGGAAGTTACTATTTTTGCTTTGTTCAATTCTCGCTTTTTCCGATGCCTAAAAGAAAAAGAGGAGTTACAGGGGATGCTGCCCGTAGACGGCAGGTAATTAGAAAACGTGAAAGGAGTGTTCCTGAAACTGACGAAGAAAGAAACCGCCGATTGTCAACTATGGCGCAACGTGGCCAAGACAGAAGAGCGGAAGAAACAGAAGAACAAAATAATAGCCGATTGTCAGTAATGGCACAACTTGGCCAGAAGAGAAGAGCGGAAGAAACAGAAGAACAAAGAAATAGCCGATTGTCAGCCATGGTGCAACATGCAGAAGAACGCCATCTAAATGTTACCGGACAAAATTGCCATCGGATACAAACTTTTTATGCAGCTTAAAATGTTCTTTACTCCTTATTTATTTAGGAGAGAATGTTGGACATGTGTCACGTTACCTCACTTGTTTCAGGCAGGGAATGACGCATTATTCGAGATAGCCCGTGAAACGCCGGGCCATGAAGCTAGTAATAAAATAAAATCTGAAAGCAAAATTTATTAGGATATTATCTCGGATTACAACAATTAAAGAGAAATATGCATTTAAATATTTGTTTAAACAATGAAAACAGTTTGAGTTGCGTTGTAGCAATGAAAAGTGTTGTTGTAAATTATGCAAAAAATATTTTTAGAAATTCATTAAAATTCGAGAAAAATTGTACGGCAGCTTAATTGATATCAATGGAAAGCTAAATTTTTGTACTTTCAAATAGTGCAAAAATGATTTTTGTGCTGTAATATTTTTGAAAGTTATGAAGGTAAAACGTAAACATGTTGCTTAATTTTTAATTAATTAAAATTCTAAATAAAATTTCGGAAAAAGGGCTCATAGGTGCACATTCCCACCCGCCAAAGTATGTTTGTGCCAAATTTCGTAGTTCTTAATCCAGCGGTATGCCCTGTAGAAGACCAACACACAGACACACACATTCTCGTCACTGCCCGATCGACAAAATGAAAAAAACAACAAACTGAAAAAATCTCACAATTGCATAAATGAAAATGTTGAGAACGAAATCAAAACAGAGAAATATATATTATTGAATTTGCCCGCTTCTTTTTCCTCTCAACAATGACATTTGAAATGTAGGAAAACAGTACTGAGTAGATTATTCCATAACAATATTAAAAAATTACAACGTGAAATTCAGTAGACCGCAAGCAAAGTTAGCGAGGCAAAGAAATATATTAAGATAAGCTCGAAAATAATAATCGAAGTCATTGAGTAAATAAATCATCTACGCGCAGAACGCGAAAGTAATGACGTCACCTGCTAATCGGATTGTAAAAATGCATGCTGGGAACTGAAAATAACGTCTGGTCGAAAAGTTTCTTTTCGGATCTGAGAGAAAATGTTTGAACTGATCAATTAAAAAATTCATTGAAAATCGGAGAAAAAAGATATTTAAACCGTTCTTGTTTTAAAACAGGAGAAATATTCCAATTATTACCTCAAACAAATTGAAAATAATAGCGTTATTAGAACGTGGGATGCGAAAAATTAAGAATTGAACATTAAAAATATTCAGAAAAAGTGACTATTATTTAAAAATTTCTCAAAATTCAGTAAATTACGTTAAAAATTCAAAACAAACTTCATTAGAACGAAAATTGTTTGTTCTATCCGATGGTATATTTATTTTTTTTCCAACGATTAGCAGAAACGATACTCTGGACGAAAATTTGTGTGACCCCAAACAATACAAAACATTAAAAAATTTTCTAGAATAAATGTTAAAATTCGGGCTTCGAGATGCAGAGTCACCTTTACGACTACCTGTGTGCCAAATTTCAAGGCTTTAAGTGCGATAGATTCGTCTGGACATCACAGACATTGCCTTTTATAAATATAGATAATATGATATCTAATGATAAACTGTAGAAGATATTTAAAAAAAACATATTGTTCTTTTCAATCACATATTTGTTCCTTTGATCTTTATAACTACTTCACAGTGCATTTTACATTTATTCTAATAGATTTTATGCTTCTGTTTCTTGTGTTTTTAAAACTCGTTTTAAAGTGCTTTTATAGTTTCTTGTTTTAATCTCATTTTGGTGCAGCATAGCCAGAAAATGGATCTCAGTTCAATGGAAAAGTTGGATACAACAACAAGCTTTGGACTTCGTCAACAAATCGAATCTACGAAGTTGTGTGTTTTATAATTCTCTTCCTCTACTGATGACAGAAACAAAGCACAGTTGGGCGTGGTTTTAGTGACGCTTCAGTGAATATCTTTGAGGTGGGATTTCCAAACACTACTTTTCCTTAACACTTATTCAAATCACTCAGTTAAAAAGACATTTAAAGAACGTTTTTACGTGTGTAATTTGCATAATTGGTAGTTAACTTTCAGTTTTAATATGAAGACCTTGTCTCTTTTTTAACCGACGTTTTCGTTGTGGTTATTAGCGTGTTTGTCAAACAGTGCTTAATTTCGTGATTTTAAGCACAGTGTCGCAACGAAAGACACCGATGTACGTCCAATTATATAATTTAATCTTTGTGGGTCATATGCTGTCTTGACCTCTGTCACCATTAATATTTTGCACGTGGAACTCTTCAGCACTTGAACAAAGCAAGATTCGTTTTTAAGGTTCATTTAATTGAAAGTCAAATATTTAAATTATAGTTCTAAATACAGAGTTGGTTGATGCAATTTTTTAAGATACCATTTCGTATCTTTAGATGAAGAATATGTAATTCTGTGTAGTGAGAATAGAACAGAGGCTGGTGTACAAATACATTGCCGGTTTTTATAGTAACAGCATTCCCTATCATATATTTCTGTTTCATATATTTCTCTAATTTAAAATAGCCTTTTGCATGCAAAACTAATTCAGACAAACAAGCAAAAAATTAAAGATGTGAATACACTGGGCTGCATTTTTAGAGACTTAAGGAAATCATGAAATTACGTGCATTCTTTTAAAAAAGTAAAATACAAGAAATCTGTCACAACCCTCATTAAATCATTTTCAGTTTTGTCTATTAAAATGAGAAGTTGATATGAATCATCGACGTAGCGAGTTTCAATGGAGCTCTGGGATTATAATTTTTTAGCCCCCATTAGTCATCAATGGCTTAACGAATGCAAATGGCGGTCGCTTTAATAAGTGACATAAACAATGGCGTTAGGAGGTGTGGGCTCCACCCTTGAGGGGAGCCGCTACAACAATATTAAACAGGCATGTGATAGTTGTAGGGAGGGTGGAAATCTCGGTCGAATTCGTAGATGGACCATCCAATTGAAAGGGGACAGAAATGACGGAGAGATGAAATTTCCACTTCCCCATAACTCCCTTACTATTGTATATAAAAAGATAATTCCAATCAGGCAAATTGTCTTCTAAACGAAAAAAAAACTTTGAGCTGTAAGTTATTCGATAGCTGTAATCGTAGTAGGCTGAAAATGATTTTTAACACCTAACTTCTAGTGACTTTTAACGCACACTTATGATATACTGTTGAAAAGCTATCAACAGTTTCTTCCACCCTCTTTTCTCATACGGGGCCGGCCTTTAGCCGATTGGACCAATTGCTCACAATTGAGGCATAGCACCAGTGTGTAATTAACTTCTTTTAAGAGCACATGTTGATTGTTTTTCTTTCCTGCCGTCGTGACAAATTCTGTAACATACTTTCTTTTATTTTCCTATGATTCTAGACTATGATGCAGCTAACTTGTACCGTGAATGATCAAAATTCAGACGGAACATACCTTCGCCTTCTGGTTTGCCAACACAATTTTTTTAAAGTTTATTTTATGTGTCTGAAGCCGAAATCGACAAATGAGGCGGAAAAATAAATACTATTGCCCGGGAGCAATTTACCCTCTCTCCGCCACTATCACGAAATTTCTCTTTTCCTATTAAATAAGGTGATCGCAAAAAAGAAACCTTTGACAAATCTCACGAAATTATTCCAAGTTTTGTCTGTTAACAAATAAATAAGTTTATAACAAGGAGCAGTCAGTTGTCGTTTCTGACAACACAGAAGAAAGGGAAAAAACCGTAGACACTACAAGTTTTACAATAAAGTTTCACCTGCATCTGAACTACAGCAGTTCTATCACGATGAATTCAGGGGTTATCTAATTTTGTTAGGTTTAGGCCTTCCCCCATCGCAGCAAAAAGATATTCGTATAAATATACGTGTCAGGGCGAACACACAAAGTGACAGCATAGGTAAAGAAGACATAGGGTTCCCGGACCAACAATCCATCATGTGCCACTTTAACCTTGTCAACAAAGCAGGAAAAGAAGATAGAAAAATGACTTTCTGCCGCCATTTCTCCAAGATTTTTTCTCCCTCTCTCTCTTTTTTTATTCCGTTATTATTATTCTTCGTTATCTGTTAACCTCTTTTGGTGTGTTTGTTCAGTATCTGCGAAGGAAGGCAAAAGTCAATAAAATAAAGAACTGTTAGATGCTAGCAATCAAAACTGTCCGTTTTTCTGCGTCAATCAATCAGGATCCACGCCCCCGCAGCCCCAACATCTGCCCTCTGTTTGAGGGCGGCCTTTCTTCTAATTTGCTATTATTTTCGGTAGCTGATAACTTCGTTTTTTAACCGTTCTTTTGTTTCGTTGGTGCATTTTTACTTTTTCTCTTCTTGTCACTGTTTGTTCAAACGCAGGTGAAATAACCGTCAGTGTAGAAATGCGTTAAAAATATTTTTTATCTTGTGAGTCTGTAGTTTCATTTTAGTTGTTTCTTTCGAAATAGAAAGTTATAAAGACCGTGATGAAATTTCATGAAAACAATTTTTATTGCTGTTTTATAAATTTCAGTAAAAACATATAGTGTGAATTCGATGACTGTAAATGCATCAAAGTTAAGGAAATAATTTTCAGAAACAAGACATCATTAATTGATAAAAGTAAGAAAAATCTGATAAAGAAAATTAATTCTAGAATACAGTGACTTATAAGTAGCAGAAAAATTTTGACATTGCGCACTAACTTTTTCGTGCATAATTTAGTTCAGTCGTAGTTATTTAGATATTATTGTCGTTTAATTAGACTAATGTCTCGTTTTGACACTACTTGAAAGCTATTTGGGACGGACCTCGAAATTTTGAATCGCGGAAGGGTAGAGGAGGCGAAATTTGAGGCAGCCTCCCCACCTTTTCCAAACTTCTGCGCCATACCAATGAGAGAAGATTTAACCTAGAGAGACTTATAAAAAACGAGCACGTAACTTTTCGGAGATATTTTTTATTTATTCATGACAAATAACCCACACAATATTATGTTATAAGTCGTTAAGAGATTAAGGTGTATAAGTATACAGAGTTTCATTGGTGGAATCGGTCTCGAACTTGCGACCTCCGGCTCTGAAGCCATTGCATGCCATTAGAGACATAAGTTGTATGAACCAAAAGAGTGGAAATTATTAATCTTTTCAGTATAATGTTCTGTAAGAAATAAATCATAAATATTTTGTCTAATTTTGTCTAATAATTTTTGTTCCCTTAAAACAAAGATTATTTTAAAATTTACTTTGATATTTCATAGAAGTAGTTCGATTTTTTGTGTAAATAATTCTCAAGCAGATAGATGGAAGCAAAATTAATATTTGAAATCAGAGGTAAAAAGTACATATTTTATTTATTTATTTGAAAAAAAAGAAGGAAAAAAGACCTTTGAGAACACTTGGTAGAAGTCTTTGGTTCTAAAATTGTATATAATTCTGAACATGATTTAGAAAATTATTTTTCTAAATTGAAGAAAACGCCTGCAAAATGTTTGTAGGATCAGGCACATTGCCTTAATGTAATACATTATCAAAATACTTTTTAATAATCTAAAATATCCATAACTAATCCAGTTTATCTTAATAAAAGAGCATTTCGCGGGAAAGAGGAATACACGGAGGGGAAGGGAGGAATTTCAGTGCTAATTGGGGTACGACCACCCTGCAGTAAAGTAAAAGGAAGCAGGTTAGCGGGCATCAAAACGATGAGTTGGTTCGCGTGTCATGTGATGATGCTTGTTAATAGAGGTCATTTCGCAGTAACTATAAAGCCCGCTCTTTTGCATGGCGGCCAGTCGTCATAGAGACACTCTATGGGCAACAGCCTGAACAAATATTAATATTTGGATAACTAAAATGACACTGAATCCATCAATGTGTAAAGATCAATTATTGGAAATTGTGTTGGGAAATGCTTATTGGGGTACGGACACCCTGCAGCATAGTAAAAGGAAGCAGGTTAGCGGGCATCAAAAGGATGAGTTGGTTCGTGGCATGGGGTGATGCTTGCTAATAGAGGTCATTTCGCAGTAACTATAAAGCCCGCTCTTTTGTTGCATGGCGGCCAGTCGTCATAGAGACACTCTATGGGCAGCAGCCTGAACAAATATTAATATTTGGATAACTAAAATGACACTGAATCCCTCAGTGTGTAAAGATCAATTACTGGAAATTGTGTCTTTTAGATACAATTAATTTGAAATAATTTTGAGAACATATATAAATTTTCATATCATAATTTATGAAATTTATCATAAATCATGATATGATTTGCGAAATTTATCATGAAGCAGAAATATATTTAACCGCATCATATTCGTGAAGTTCTTTGTATTTAAATGACCAATAACAAAGATATCCCACTAAAGGGAGTTAAATGATTACACTAGTAGGATGAAGCATAAATATGGTTAAAAAATAATGCGTTTTCTGTTAATATTTCAGAAAGTATTATAGTTTGCGTGTGTGCAGTTTTAAAGAAAGTTGCTGCTCAACCAATTTCCATTTACATTACAACGTTAAGTTCTCATAGCAGTTCAAATCTGTCACGTGAAGAATAATTCTGTGAATTTATTTTCTACATTCCTGTAAAACAGTTTAATTCTTTTCAACAGTTTTTCGATAGGATGTAAATATGGTAAGCGTGATTTAATTTCTATCTGATGAAATTATTACAAGCTACGCCTTCTTGCTTTGCAGTAAACTTTTAATTACGTTTTAAAATCTGTTTTTAAATCCATTTATTTATTTGAATTTCATTTTTTTTGTCATTTAAAATTTAAAATGAACTATGACTACTTATTTACAAAAATAATTTATGTTATAATTTAAATTTTTGTCTTTTTATTAAGTATATTTTTGGACTTTTGTAAATTCGGAGCCGATATAGGTATCTTCAAGAGATGATCAAACTAGAGAACTAAAGAATTTATTTATCTAGTTATGCAGAATAACAGGCTTTTCATTTAAAAAAAGCAACTGAAAATATACGCAGAATTCTAATGTGTTAAAGTGTTTGCATATTTATAATATATCACTAGAAAATCACCCGTCATGATATGACGGGTGCAAATTCCCTCTTCCTTCGAAAGATTTCCCGTCAAATTTGACGTGTTTAAATATATGCGAGAGAAATGTTTAACATTGATTGAAAACAAATAAAATAAACATATGTTTTATGACAGGAAATTTTTTTTATTTACATATTATTTACATATTTCTTTATTCAAAAATCCTCTTGGTAAACAACATTTCGTGTGAAGTATTTTTCGTTGTTTAACAATTTTATTATAATTCAATAACCATGAAATTCTCAGCTTGTCAAACGCAAGTCAAAAGTTAAAATTTCAAAGGAATTCTTTTTCGAAATTCTAATCAAAACAAAGCACTTCTGTGCTTGTCAAACGTTGCAAAAAATATTATCAACTTATATCATCACGATTGCAATAAATAATGAGATGTATCATGGCGTCCAAACTATATCACACGCATGATACACTATATGCCCAAAAGTATCCGGACACTTGCAGATTTTCACATTTTTTTAGAATTTCTCCGAAATGGTTTAACTGACTGCCTTTAAACTTCGGACATGTTAAGAATAGACAATAACTCACATTTTACATTGAAGATTTGGTCCTGAGGGCAATTCGGGGACCGTCTACAAACTGACGATGGCAAAAACGTTTTTGGCCCACCCCGCTTCACAGAATACCGATAACAAGATGAAACATTTAGAAATGGTAATGCATAATATTTACAGGAATTTTTGTAAACTCAACACAAATATTTGGGAAGATATAAAAGTTTTCTTAAAAAATCTCAAATTTTCCCACCTGTTTTTTGCTTATAACATGCAGAGTTTTCTGTTATATAATACGAAACTTACAGAAAAGATGACAATATGTTAGAAAAGCATTTTGTAAAGATTTGAAAAATAATTTTTGAATATTACAGGAATTATGAGCATTTTTAGTAAATACTATTTTACTGCGCATGCGCGAAACATGGTGTAATTTTTCTTTCACAACTTTAAAGCCAGGTATATAGGGCAACTTATATTAAAAAATTCAGTTCAATATCATTAGTATTCAAAAAGATATCGGCATTACAACTAGCAGAATTTTAGCTCCTGTCGAAGAGAAGCTAAAAGATGAGGGATTGTACACAAATTGATATTTTTTGAACTTATATCTTTAAATAGTTATATTGAATTGTATAGTGGTTAGAATTTGCTGAATACCCATGAAGACATCTAATATTCGTAACGAATAAAAAATATATATATGTAGAATTATTAAAATATTTTAAGAAAAGAAATTAATTACATAAAAAATCGTTTCGCCATAAAAGAAATATATTTAAAAATATCGTTTGACCGTAAAATTGTAATATGTAACTTGTTAATAATCATGTAAATAATATAATTATAGTAATAAAATTTTTGTTATTTATAGTGCCTAATTAGCTGGAATTTAAATTATGCACGTAATTGATGTCTTAATGGGTATTCAGCAAATTCTAACCACTATACAATTCAATATAACTATTTAAAGATATAAGTTTAAAAAATATCAATTTGTGTACAACCCCTCATCTTTTAGCTTCTCTTCGACAGGAGCTAAAATTCTGCCAGTTGTAATGCCGATATCTTTCTGAATACTAATGATATTGAATTGAATTTTTTAATATAAGTTGCCCAATATATCTGGCTTTAAAGTTGCGAAAGAAAAATTACACTATATTTCGCGCATGCGCAGTAAAACAGTATTTACTAAAAATGCTCATAATTTCTGTAATATTCAAAACTTCTTTTCCAAATTTTTACAAAATGCTTTTCTAACATATTGTTATATTTTCTGTAAGTTTCGTATAATATAACAGAAAACTCTGCATGTTATAAGCAAAAAACAGGTGGAAAAATTTGAGATTTTTTAAGAAAACCTTTATATCTTCCCAAATATTTGTGTTGAGTTTACGAAAATTCCTTTAAATATTATGCATATTATACATTACCATTTCTGGAAGTTTCATCTTGTTATCGGTATTTTGTGAAGCGGAGTGGGCCAAAAATGTTTTTGTCTTCATCAGTTTGTAGACGGTCCCCTAATTGTCCTCAGGACCAAATCTTCAATGTAAAATGTGAGTTATTGTCTATTCTTAATATGTCCAAAGTTTGAAGGCATTCAGTTAAACCATTCCGGAGAAATTCTAAAAAATGTGAAAATCTGCAAGTGTCCGGATACTTTTGGGCATATAGTGTATCCACTGACGTAATTTAATACTTTCTATTAAAAAACGGAAATTAATTTGAAATATATGATTAATATAATTTAAAATTTCTCGGTAACTATTGAACATAGAGAGATAGATTTTATATCAATCGATAGAAAATTTTATTTCACTATTTTAGATGTATTAAATTTAAAATTACTGAAATTTAGGTTGTGTAACAATGAAATAATGCTGTTTAACGTCTCGCAGTGCTATGGCGCGAGTTTTATTGTTGGTGACGTCAGAGCGTTACCTAGTGACAAATCTGGTCAATTATATTAGTAATGCTTTAATAAGCTCTGATTTGAAAAACATAGAAGAAACTGTATTGTTTGCTATTTTTACCAACTGAGGTAGAGCTTGTATCCTATTGAGACCCCGTGTCCATTTAAATGGATATCTGTGTTTCATTTACAATAAAAGTTTCTTTCCATTCACATCCCTTAAATACCGCTGTCCAATGCTTTGGACGGTCCCATGCTCTTATCTATTAATTATGCATCATTAATTATATTTATTAATTAATTTAATTAATTAATTAATCGAGATTAATACTCTTGATAGAATTATATAACACTATATATAATTAAATTAATTAATAAGTTAATTATATATAGTGTTATATAATTCTATCAAGAGTATTAATCTCGATTTTTCTGAAAATTGGTCGAAAATTATCTTTGGGTGTCAGGCGGATAAAGAGATGGTATGAACTCTAGTATTGAGTGGCACCAGCTCAAGTAATGACAATCAATCTGAAGTCCAAGTTATCGGACTCCACGGTAAAAAAAGTACGAAATATTTTTTGTAGAACTTACTCGATTGGTTTCATAAGAGGAAAATGATAGCGAGGCACACAAAAATCGTCAAAATTAGATAGGATCTTAATCCGTGTTTCTTACACGAGAAATTTCGCATTTCCAGAAATAACTCGATGGAAAAAAAAAAAAAAAAGAATGATAAACAAGTTTTTCGTTTATTTATCTGCATTCAAGACAAAGTAAACAGTATAACGCACAATTTGGGGAGACAGAATTGATTATTCGCAGATAAAAAAGCATCTCTTATCTGTGTAAATTCGCCGTTTCGGTTTGTTGAATTGGCGAACTTCAGCTTTGGTAAGGGAAAAATCATAAATCTATCTGTACGGCTTTGAGTTTCCGTGAAAATTATATTTCCTTTTCAGAATTACGCCTTTTATTCTGATATACGAAGTATATGCAAAGATATTATTGTAATCGCCAAAAATCTAGACTCAGCGATTCTGATGAATTCTCCATTACAGACTACTTTTTTCGGAAAAATCCATTTTTGAATCTAAGTTTGTCTGTCTGTCAGTGTGTATATGAAAACGATAACTCAAAAACACGAAGAACTAGATGCCTGAATTTTGGCATGAGGTGCTCAAACCAAAATTGGAGACTTGAATCAAACTTGGGACGAATCTGCCTTTCAGAAAGTTTTTACTATTCCTAAACACATACTGTAATTTCTTCAATTTACTGTGGAATTATGAAGGCCATAATCACAAAGATTTTTTTCAATATGCGTGTTGTCATTCACGTTGAATGAAAATATTGCATGCATTTTTAATTATTGCGTTTATTTAATTGCACGTTGCCACTTCTTCAAGACATAATATTAAGTATATTTATTTGCTTGATGGCCGCAGTGGCTTGGTGGTAAGGTTACAGCTCCACGTTCGAAACCCTATTCCATGTAAGGTCCGTAGTATATGTAAGAATAGTGCATGTTAAATCTACCTCTGAGGGTTAAACTTCCAACCACGAATGTGGCGTGGAATTTTGGAGAGGTGGTGCAGCCTCAGGCGTCATAGGCGATAAATGATTACGGCTCAAAATGACGAGGAACGACTTAAAGCTGCTCTCATTTTACTTTCAAACGAGACGTTAACATAGAAAAATTAAATTAGAAACATGATAAAAATAGCCCTAAAGAGTGAATTAAAAACGATGACAAACCCCAGCATGTTAAGCTTTAGTCATCGAGGGCTTTCTTCCTATTTTTTGCTTTTCATTTTTATAACTGATTTTGGCACGTCTAAAATCAAAAGCTCTAAAACTGAATTAAATTTTGAAACATCATTTAGCGAAAAAATATATTTAATCGCATATAATTTTGTGGAAATTAGAGACGTATTTTCAGGTGATTTTTTTCTTTAATCCATTCTTCTGTTTTCTGTGAAATGATTACTATTCCAGTAGCGAAAGCGATCTTTAAAAATAGACAGACTTGCTAGAAATCTGTGTTGCGGTCTTTGAATATTTATGTGACAGGCCCTGCACTTGTTGTTTGCAGTTCCGTTCCTTTGATTAATTAATCAGTTAAACTAAACAGCTGTAAGTGTTAATTTGAGGTCAGGTTTAAAATGCAAAACAAAGAACTTTTAATCATGGTTTTGAATCAGGGACATTGTTCCTTTTGGTAAAAACAGCTTGTCAGCTCAAGTTCATCAAAAAGAAATCTGTCACTGTCGTAAGTTAATTCAGTCATCTGTACCCGAGACATTTGGATACGAATCAACACAATTTTATTTTAAAACAACTCTATTGTTGAATTCTTCTCTTTAAATTTAATCACTTTTGTTACTACTTGGCTTGAAATATTTTTTTAAAAAGCTAAGAATTACAGTTCTATTGCCTACTTTCTATCTAGGAGTGAAATGAAACAAAACTTGTTACCTACGTACTTGCGAAATAGTTGTTATAACAAATGTAAAAATATGTCTATTTCGTAATTTATACCGAAAACTTTCATGAATTTGTTATGTCTCTAAATACGTCAACAATAGTTTGACGTTAACGTGAATATAACTTAATATACTTTAAAATAATCTTCCATATGATAGGGTGAGTTTTTGCCTGCACAATTTTGAAAACTTTTCAGGTTATTTTTTATTTGATGCAAATATTTTGGTTGATATTGCTAGTTAACGAATAATTGAAAGTTAAATGGTAAAATCAGTTAATTAAACGTATGTGGATGTAATAGGGAACAATCTCCCCCAATACACATTTTGAGAAATAGCTGTTTCTACAAATAATTTCAGAAAAAAATTATAATATTGCATTTTTCTATACTTAGTTATTGCATTATATGGAGACTTTTGTGAAATGGATTGCAGCGGTTTAGTTTAGAGTAGAGAATCAGAGGTACCAGTTTGCAACGGTTAACCCAAAATCTATAAAATAGTGGTTAATTCCCTATTTCCTAACTGCCTCCAGCTGTCAATAAATATTGAAAAATATTACTAATCCGATTAATATTATATTTATTCACGCATTTTCTGCAGTATTTTCTTGTGTTACCGAATTTAGAACACTCCTCTATCACATCAGCCTTGAATAGATACAATAAAGTACCAAATTTTTGGAAAATTGTCAAACAATTAAAAAACAATTTTTCCTACGCCGGTATATTACAGCATAAAACGACTGCACCTCTTGGTTTAATTAAAACCTTTACATGCAAGGATGAACAGTTTTCCTCTTTAAGAAATTACTAAGTCACTCGAAGTAATTTTCAAGAATTTTCAATTTTCCTAACGCGTATTTAATTTTTAGGATTATCCATGAATCCTTGTTCTCATCGTATCAACAGAACACCGATTGATCTTCCTATCCTTTTGAAAAAATTTATGGCAAATGCTGCTAACATGACTCAAAATTTATGAACCACATTGATTCCTCGTTCTAACTTTGCTTTTCCTTCATTCGTGATCATATTAACCACTGTCCCCTTCTGTCTTGTTTCAACTAGAACAAAAACTGACATCTTTATCTAATTCTTGTTCTTCCAAGTTTTCGTTCCAACCGCTCTCTTGTGAACAACATTATTCTGCTTTGATGTCCAAAGAAATTTGACAACCTTATTCTTGAACCGAGTTGGAAAACTCCTTTTAAAGAGGCAAACTGTAAACAAATCCTAAAAATAAAGGGAAGAAGAGGACCCAATTTCTAATCTCAATGGACACGTCATGTTCGCATTACAACGACAGGGTTGTCCTTACATGAAATCCATCTCGAGCAATTGAACATTAATTGCTTTTTCGCGTGTTTGTTGGCCTAGCCCAAGAATTTCAAAATACGGCCCACGCAAGCTGCCTTATTTTTCCTTTGTTCTTGTCAACCGGTGATTATGATGGATTGTCTGGAGGGCCTCTATGTCTTCCCTCACCCGAAACTGTCAGTCCATCTTCGGCCGCTGACAGTCCGAAATATCCAGACACCACCCTCCGAGATGCTGCTTGCTGCATGTCACGCGTGTCTCTCTCCCCGATCAGATCAGTTTCCTGGTTTGACAATGTTCCACGGGGCAGGGTGTGGGCCGCAATTCGATTCGTAGAGAAATCATCAGACGTTTTCAGAAGTCGTGAAAAATGGAATGAGGCACAGACCTTGTTTACTCATCGACAAAGGTGAATGGCAAGCTAAATATTCGTTCCGAGCTTCGAAAACTTACTAGATTCGTAGTTATTCATGGGTGAGTTTAAACACATTTGGACGAGTTGAAAAGTGTAATTATTGATCGATTTAATCCTTATTAATTAAATTGCAGCTTTTAGAAATTTCGTGGTTTTTATAACTATCGAAATATATCAAGAAAGTTATATTGATGCACCATTGAGATTGTCGATATATACTCTATACGAGATTGCAAAAGGTTATTGATTTGATTAGTTTAACGGATCTCAAACTCAATATTTCGACGAAACTTTTTAAACCAATTTCCCTAGCAGCCTCTGTACAGTGATTTATGTTAAAGCTAGCTTCCTTTCCAAAGAATTTCCGAATTTAAATAATTTATGCCAAAATCAATACCTTTGGGCTATTTATATTATTTACATATTTTTCATCCAGCTCGTTGTTTTACTTTTTTGCG
>BGPR01000166.1:223999-468992 GCA_013235015.1 Araneus ventricosus | reverse complement strand
CGCGTGCACACATACAAACAAAAGAAGAGAAAACTGCTGTGGTAACACATAACAGACATAGTCCGTAAAGTTTGTTTGCTGAATATCAGCATCTATCAGGCGTAAGGACAATTGTATACGTAAACCTGCACAATGAAGTAATGCTTTGTGGGCTGAAGGAAAAAATAATTTTCGATGAGAAAGTCAATAGCTTTCCAAGTGTGTTATTACATCCTCGAAAAAAAATAAACGCATTAAAAAATATGCATTAATCTATGCATTACTAATTTTTAAGATATGAATTTCATTAATTCGTCGTCATCTTTACAGGACTGCACAGGTTTGGGGGTGTAGTCTCAGCTTCGAGACTCGATTTCATCCAAAAACTACTGTGTAAGTAGACGCTACATTCGTCAGTGATGCTGTCACGCTGGTCAGAAGCTTGAGGAAAAGGGAGAGCGGGGGGGCTTATGGTTAAAAGTATCGTCCTTGTCATCTGAACACGGCTCAAAATTACAAAGCCGTCCAAAACTAGCGCTCCTGTACCTGTTCAGCGCGACATTAATTTAATCAGATATCTGCAATCTATCACATCTTTACAATGTCCAAAATCAAATGCAGTTAACACAACGTTAAGCTTCCATATGGAATGTGGCAGAAGAGTTTCGAAAGTAACTTAAGCAAATTCTATTGAATAGTTAACCGGATAAAACGATACAATTACGACTGCACAAGTGATAGTTTGTTAGGTCTAATTGTATACCCTTTATTAGACTTGAATGATTGATTTCATTTACACTGAAATGCAAATTCCATGTAAAAGCCTAAAGTAGCTAATACGCTCGTGTCAAAAAATTATATTTGGAATTCGAAGACCCAATTAAAAATATTGTTCAGTGAATTAAGTAATGTAACGATCTCAGTTCTATGAAAGATAATGGCATTATGAGGTATTGCACTTTAATTCAACTATGACTGGTATGTTCTATCGTTTATAGGATAGAATTTAATGAAGTGGGAGTTGATTACAATTGCTAACCTCACTATCGAACAGCTCATTATCTTATTCTGTTGCTTTACTGTCATCAATCCAAAGCATCATTCAAAACATCAATCTAAACTCACTCAAAGTAACATCGTCTTGTGTTCAATAGTTCGGATTATTTTACTGATTTTTATTTGTTTATGAGTCACCATCACCAAAATTTTACTTCAGATTGATTCAAATTCTAAATCTTTCATTGCGATAAATAGAAACCTTTTATTAATTAGTTCAGCTATGATTTGTAAATACAATCAACGTTACATACATCAAAATACTGATTTCACATTCAACTTCTATATGGTTAAAAAAATACCAGATAATCAAAGAAAAACTATATTACGTAGGTTTTCAAATGTTTCAAACAACAGTTATTTATTGCATATTTACTTCACGAGTCAATATACTTACAGTTCTATTCATACTTGTTTTTAAGCATTTTCATGTGTGTAATCAGTTGGATTATTTTGAAACTTAATCCATCAAGATCAATAGTGTATTTTTGAAGAGGATGTTTTTTCTATCCTTGATTTTCACGTCGATGTTTTATTTCTTTGGCAACTTTATTGCTTCTAGGACGTTCGAATAATGTTTCTTCTAAATATCTTCCAAGAAATAAGATATAATATGCACCTTAACGTCTTTCATATTCTAACAGTGTAATAGTTGAATCTTTTGATGTGGGGAGAGCATTTATGTTTTCAAAAGAATATTTATTTTTGATCATGTTTTTCAAAATTAGATGCTGATTCAAATTCCGTCCGTTACATTAATTAAGACAGATATTGGTAATATCGAAAGATAATTCTATTTCTACTTTTTAAAATATGAATTGTATTTAATTTTTTTTCTAAGCTTGCGTCGGCTTTGGAGTAGTCTTGGTTTCGAGACACAACTTCACCAGGAACCGCTGACCTGATGAGAAGTTAGGAGAGTGGGTTCAGGTGTCATTCTCTCATCTGATCATGGTTCAAAATTACTAAGCCATTCCAATCTAGCCCTTCTGTAACTTCTAAACGGGCGTTAACTAACTAAAGTCTTCATATTTCCAACATACTTTATAAAGACTATTTTAATAAATTATATATATTAAAATAGTCTTATAATTATTTATAATATTATCCTGTTAATTATTTCAATAGTGAGACACAAACATCTAAGAAAGAAAACTCATTTTACTTGCATTGTGAAAACAAGAAAAAAAATATCTTTCGAATTATAAAAGAAAACCAATTTAAAAATTTAATATTTTCTTTTAAACTTGTTATTCACTGAAAGAGCTCGTCAAAGTAAATATAAACATGTAAATGATTTCTTTATAGTTTCACGCTATTAAAATCATCTTATTATCCAGATGTTTCCAGTTACCTCTGAGCAGAAATGACTGTTTGATGGGTTTCGGTAACACAAACAAGAAAGATATTTTTGAATAAAGTTGAACTCTTTCATAAATATATTTCGTTGAATAATGTGATATTTCATTTCAGTTGTGTTAAAAGAAGGATGAAATCTAGCAGTATGCTCAGTGACTGAAGTTATGTGTACATAGGTTGATTAGTTTTCATCAGTGTGCTAATTTTTTGTAATTATCTTGCGAAAATGTATTACTTTGTATCATTCAAGAATTTCATGATCGATCCATGTTATACCAAAAATTAATTTATCTTTTTAATTCCTTTAAATAGACGAGTTTGATGCTTTAATTTTTCTAATGCCAAAATAATGTGAAACAAGGTAGTCAGTGGCGTTTTTTAATCATAAACATACATTTTCTTTTTGGAACTTTCTATGATCGGAAAAAAGCTTTTTATTTCCTATTATAATATTTATGCTACTCCTTACACAACTTACATTTTCATTAATCGTCTTCACGTCATTATTACTATCCATTTTTCTTAACTGGGAAATAAAATCTTGGTTTAGAAAAAAAGTGAGCAAGTTCAGCATTAATAACAGTTACGGTTAAAAGTGAATAAAATAACTAGTGTATATATTACTTCATAAATCATTGTGTGCTCCATCATTTTCATATCATATTGTATCTATTTATAGGAAGTAAATCTTGTTTTTTTTTTAAATGTGAATAACGCTGTATTAGATTACTATTTAGAACAAAAGAGAATGGTAATTAGTGAATATGTAATATTTCTTAAATGTAATCAGTCATTTCTAGAATGTGTTATTCCATACTGAAAACTAAAGTCTTGTTCTATGAAAAGAAGTGAATAAACCACTTGAATCGTATTGCAAAAAATGCGCATATATGCAGTTTATTTTTATAAGAATGTAAACATAACAAGTTGAAATAACGACAAGGAGACAAGAGTTTTTTTTCTGAGGAGCGGGAAAACAGCCTCTTTAATAGATCTTCCGGTATGAAAGTTGATGATAGACCTTAGTAATAAATAATAACAATATAAAGATGTACATTTCATAACGAATAATGACCGTATATACAATGTGACAATGCAATGGAAGCACTCCTCAGAATAGGGGTCGCAACACACCAAAAAACTGAAAGGGTTCCTTAAAAAAATCACTGAAAGACTCGAGGATATTGTGAGTTACAAATGGAATAAAGACAAAAAGATAAACATACATTTTAAAAACAATACTCTTTAAAAAAATTACAGGTAAAATACTGACTATCGAAGCAATTCCGTTTGGTACCAGCCAAAGTTTCGCCAAATTCAATTTCGGCATTATCACGTAAATGTATAGCAAGCAAAGAGAAGCGCATGGTTACCATACTTAAATCACTCTAAAGCCCTTATCACACTGGAAACGTCAAGTCTAAGTTCTTGCAAAATATTTCGGTCTTTTTGTTAACAGTTTCAGGAGTTTCTCTATTGACGTCATGAGGTGTTGTTTCTGCCATATTTAAATAATATAATATTTAAGTGATTTAACTGAGACAGGAAGAATATATAAGTATACAGTGGCGTAACGACGGTAAGTGGCGCAAGGGGCATAATATAACTTTTTTCGACCCCAGTCGTTATCGGTAGCCCAGCAAGTATAAATGGCGTCCTGTGCAAGGTTTTTTTTTTTTTTTTTGCTTTCTCATCAAATTTGGCTTTAGAAAGAGACATAAACGCACTTAAGTTTTTCTGAATAGCGCCCCTAAGACTGGCTTCCTAGTCATCTATAACCCTTTGTCCCCCTGTCACTACGCCACTGTTAGTACACATTAATAACAAGAAAAACCATTTAACTCACGGTGCATTACAGCTTCCAGTAAGAAAAATAATCTCGCAAGCATTTTATGCGACAACTAACTAGAAAATGCTTCGATTACATTTTTCTTTAGCAAATATTAAAATTATGAGGTCCGCCTTCCTTAACAAGACGTTCATCTAATAAATAGAATTAAATTTAGAAGAAAGGCATGTTCTCAACTATAACCGAAACGCAATACGGCAGCAATGAAAGATCTCTATTTTCACAGGGTATATTTGCCTATTAGAGGTATAATATTTATTTACCCGAAAAACTTCATAATTTTCTTCTTATAATGCAAAATCAGAGACTGGCTTTTGTCATGTGATAAGAGCATAAACAGCGGCTAGACTCAAACGGAGTTCTTGTGAAATGCCAGAATCTATACAACATGCACACTGAACATTTGAATTACCATATAACTAAGAGATGATGATGCACTATATCGAAGCTTTGCTCGACTTCAAGTACCCGCATATCCAAGAGTCTTTCATGAGTTACTTGAACATTTAAGTACTTGTAAGGGGAATTCTTAAGAGTACACAAGACATTTTATTTATTTATCCTGAGAGTGTTTAAAAAGTCCTTTTTTTATTAATATCTTCGTTTTCGTTTCCAGAAAATGTCATTCCAGAAAGTGAACCGCTAAGTGCAAGAAGCTTGGGGATGAAATCACATATCTTGTTCATCTTTTTAAGTCTGCAATCACTTGGTGTTTGCCAGAATAAATATGAAGTTAGTTTAAAAAAACTGAGATACAATACACGGTATTTCACAAGCATCACAAGAAAATTCCTAAATACTTTGGAAATATTTTTTCAAAATAATAAAAGTTTCACTTTAAGATGGTGATAAAAAAAAACTTGGAAAAACACATTAGGGCAGTGAGACAAAAATATTAAGTTGTTTTTCACAACAAACTCATACATGTTCTGTATTTTAACTCGCCATAAAGTCATATTTTTCTATTGTTATTTACATTTAAAGAATTTAAAAGTGGTTAAAAAAAGATGTCGGACAAAAACGCAAGAAATACTATTATAGATATTCCAGTACAAAAATATAACAGAAATTTCAGTAGATCTGTGTCGAGTCTTGTTATAATATGTTTTTAATAGAAATGAGATCATTCATTCATTCAATTCATTTCGTTTGCTTGCTATCGAAATAAAGTAGAAATACCACAGTACATGGAGAAAACATACTTATGTCAAAACAAACATTTAACGCCACGTTCACATCATGAGCGCTACATCAGGAATGTTGTTTATACCAAAATATATAAATTAAAAGTTAGTAATCACAAGTGTTCACAACCTGAAAATATATATAAAAAATCTTTCGATTTTTGTCTTCAAAATCATTCATAGTTCACAATAATCAGTCGAGGAATATTTATAAGTTAAAGCTTAAAATTCAATATTGATTCATGAAATTATTTTTTTGTTATTAAAAACCTAATTTATACAATTTAGTACAATAGAAAATATAATCAATGATTAATATAAGATATTCGAACAAATAAAAGCATGAATCATAACAAAACGTTGGTTAAAATCAGCGATATTTACTTTGATAAGTAATATAAATCTGTGTCACGAGTAAGAAAACAAAATAAGCAATAAAATGTCATCTTTTACGAATTAACACTGTACATCTCCAACAGTTATTTCTTTTTATCTTCGTAACCACGAAATGACCATTTTTATTTTTCGTAATATAGCCTAAGACAGCAGAAAAACATATTTTTCAAATCAAATTGCTAAAAATATTAATGGCTTAGAAAAAAAAAGACCTTTACTAGGATTCTTATTAAATTTTAATTTATGAAAAAATAAAGCGCCTTTCGAACCGGTAAGGTGGTTTACGCATGTTGGAGGGCACGGTTTCAATTCCCGCCAGCTAAAATTATAGGTGTTCTATGCGAGTCAGGTGGTTTGAAAAGAGGGGTGCGGCATCCCCTTCTGCGATTGTGTAATGTAATGAAGTCTTACTTTCTGAATGTTTGCCTTTCCTCGATAATTTCATTAGTTGAAATTGATTAATTGCTATAAGTAACATCAACATTAAAGAACTGCTATAAAAATAGATAGTTTTTATCTATAAAGGTAACTGCTTGAAAATGTTGACAAATTTTCCGATTTAGCAGCACCCATTTCCCCCTAAAATACAACAGAATTAGTTAAAATTTATTTTAATATTTTAACTATTCATACAAGAAATCCTTCTAATTAGAGATGTTGAAACAGTAAATAGTTCTATTATACCAATTACAGTGCGTGTCAAAAGTTTAAGCACAGCAATAATTTTAAAATAAAACTTTAAAATATACACTACTTTAAATCAGTGTTCATATACGTAAAAAAAATCGACTTGAAATTATACTTGATACAATCATGATTTAAACTTTATTTTCAACCATCGAAATTACCAAAAAATAGGTGTGTCAAAAGTTTAAGCATGAGACATTCATCTTTTACAATCGAGTAAAAATAAAATGATAGTACTTGATTATTGTTCCTTTTTATTGAATTGCGTGAAATGCATAGTTTTCCATCGATAAAACTAAATTCGGTATTAGTTTTGGCTGTAGTTAAATCCAAACAACCTCCATGGCCAATTTCAGTACTTCAACTGAAGAATACTGTAAATTATTTTCTTAAACTATATTTGTGAATTTACCCTATACGTTTTCTGTGAAGTTCAAATCAGGACTTAGGCTAGACCACACAAAACCGATCCGATATTGGAGCTAAGCCATTGTGACGTTGATTTCGAGGCATATATTGAAGGGTTGTCATGTTGAAAAGACAAATCTGTTCCACCAAAAATTTCAATAAAGAGAACCAAATGACTGACAAGTGTCATTTAGCAGTTTTAGATTGTTTTCGACCCTGAGTAAGGCTAGGGATATCTGATTATTGGAACAAACAGTTGTCCATACCATCAGAAATCCACAATCATATTGTCATCTAAACATGCTTCAGCAATTTTTGATCCATTCTCAAAACTTCTGATTAAAAATAAAGCTTTACAGTTAATAATGTGTAATATGATTTTAAAATTGCAATTTTGCATACGTACAAACGACATGTTGAAATAAAATCGATATTTGAAGTTTTATTTTAAAATTATTGTTGTGCTTAAACTTTTGACACGCACTGTACAAACAAGATTTATAAAAGCATACTTGCAGGAAGAAGAACAGTATTAATAAGTCGTTCAATGCATACTTTATATAAACCTCGGAGCAGAAAACGCTTTTTTTTAAATACAAGAACATAATAAACTAATGCACAATGTTACAAAATTTTGCCGAAATTCAATCAATTGGAGATGTACAGTGTAATCCAAAAGAATTTCAAAAATATTTATGGAGTTGAAACTGGCAAGAAACTAACAAGATACTAAGGTTATGGGCACGGGGGGCGCTAGAGGGGGGGGGGCCGGGGGGCAGCCCCCCGTCGGGGATGCTGTGCCCCCCATCGGGGAAAATTTTGTATCCCGTCGAGGAAAATTTTTGTACGGGGTATTCAAATGTAGTTGATAAATGATAATCTGGCAAAAATTTGAGACCAATTTCACTGCACTCGTCGCCCCATACAGCAGGTCGTGCCCCCTTGTCGGAGAGACCGTGCCCCCCCGTCGGGCAAACTCTAGCGCCATTCCTGGTTATGGGTGTCACAACTTATTTTTTAAAATATTTTTATCTAATGTACGAAGAACCGGGATTTTGTTACATTATTACTTTCTGGTAAAGTAGAGTCAGTTTATAAACAATTTCATAATGAATTTAATCAACAGAAGTACAGCAAATTTTAGAAATGTTTTTTGGAATATGAATTTCACATATGTCATACTTCCTGTTACCATCCTATCCAATTTGTTCTAGTTATCAAAAACATTAGCATACAAAGAATGCGTAACTGAATTATTTTACTTAAATTTTTATCTATGTGAAGCAGAAATTTGAATTGGCGACAAGGATGACTAACATTTTAAAAAATAAGACAATGAGCCTTAAATTTACTTATTTATACTATTACTTATCAAACTGGAAATATACATTGTTACCGATCTGAATATTTGAGATTTTACAGCGTCAGCATTCATATCTTGGTTCTTTAACCGTAAAGTTCGGAAACTCGTCCCTCGCCCGTACAAATACATTCTTTTTTAAACCAAAAATAATTTCTTAGGCATTAAAATAAGTCATCCTTCGACACAAGAAGAAACGCGTTTAAGAGCAAAATGAAAAAAATCTAAAAACTTCGATTTCACGTTATTAAATGCAAAATAATTTTCATCGTGAACTTATAAAATAAAAAATATAATTTTGACAATCACTGATAACTGGAATTTCAATTATTTAATCAATAATATTTATTTCATTAAATAAACGACACTTCTAAGCTGTATATTTCAGTTTGGGAATTCATTATAATAGTGTTCAAATGCTTCACATTTGTAAAAAAATAATTTCATACTTTTGAAGAACCTAACTTTAGATTTTTGTTGTTAATTTCTTGCCACAACTTATATATTTTTTTAAAAATTCCAGAAACTTTCTGCCCAATGAATATGGAAGACTACAACAAGTTAAGAAAATAATAGATTAAATCTGCAGAAAAATATTTACACAAATAAAAACAATGCATTTATGTCAATTTTTAAGAAGTAAACACTAATTAACAAAAACGAAAAAATCAGCAAACGTAACATTTTGGGATTAGAGACCAGTTGGCATGATTGCATTTTTTGGTAACCTTGTAACACGAGTTCTATTTTTTCATGTATCTTTTTGTGATCTAGGTAAGTTAAAAATTGTGACTGCAGATCTAAGCACTTGAAAGGTGTGCTTACGAAGAGCCTTGTCGTCCGAGAGGACAGAAAATATCTTGGACTGGAGCAAAACTTTGTTCTCGCTCCAGCCGAGTTCTTGAAAGCAAACCGAAAGATATCTGCCTATACGAAGTGCTTATCAGTCGAATTCAAATTAAACGTAAGCTTGCCAGTGATTGAGACCAGAATAGTAGACACGAGTCTACGTAAGTATTTATATATTTATAGATCTATTTATAGGAGTGTATTTATAGCTATGTACATGGGTCCAGCAGACATTGTGCGTCTGTGTAATGTCTACCATCTATCAACTGGATGTACACAGCAAATTAGCAGCACCAGTTGTTCGTGTTTCGTGTATCACTGGGTCACTTGAAGAGCCCAATAAAAAGAGAAAACTTGGCAAATTATTATGGAGGCACCATTTGCAATTATGTATAGGGATTAAATTTTACGTGTTCTAACAGCACATCCCAATGATCACACATACTTGCTCGACAGCTGTTTGGCGAGTTCTGTGTATTTCAAAAATTTGGAATGGGGACTTTCGTCCAGAGGTGCTGAAGGTGCAAGTTCTTTCTGGGGTGAGGCCGGATGAACCGGATCACTTCCGTTGTTGCCTGTCCGGCTCGTTCCGGCCATCGCGGTCCCGCACCCGTTGCTGCTCCCAGGAGACGGGTTTGGTTTGGTGTTACCTGAGGTTGAAGGGGGTTTCCATGTGGAGGCGGCCGCTATCTCCGCCAGGCTTCCATCCTTCACGAAGTGCATTTTGCTCAGATGGTGCCTATAGGCGCCTTTTGAAATAAAATGCGTGTCACAGAAGGCACACTTCATGAGCGAGTCTGATGCCGTGGCCTCACTGCAAGCCCAGCTGAATGCTAATATTGAACCCGGAGTAGCAGGCAGGTTAGGCCTCGACAAATGAGCATCGGTTTTATCTAAGAGTTTTTGAAGTTCTTTAAGGGGATGGTCACCTGCTGCTGAGTCCGAGTGCTGCTTCTGACGTGGAGACGTTATATCCGCACTGTGGGTCGAAGTTGGAGACCCCATAGCACTGTCACACCCACCATCAGTATTGCTCATTTCTGAGCTTTTCTTGCGGTGGGAATGTGATCGCCGCTTACTGCTTGATGATGGGGATTTTCGGTGTACTTCTGAATTATTACGCTTTTTCTTGGGAATGCTTTTGGAGAGTTTATCAGGATATTCATGACCCGCCGAAGCAACGGGACTGGTAGCCAAGGCCATCTCAGGTTCGCAGCTGGAGCTTCTAGATAAAGGCGTTTGTCTGTCTTCACTTTTAGGAGTCGGTTCTCGACTGCAGTCCACCATTTGCTCATCATCAGATACAGCCGATTTTTCGTCTCGATCATCGCTGTTTAAATCTTCAGATTCTTTATTACCGACTTCTTTCTGCTGCTCTTGCTGATCGCCATCTTTCACTGATAATTTCTCACTGTGATCGCGATCGGAAGAGGGAGTGACAGAACGAGCTTTAGGGGATGAACTACAAAGAGCAGCTGCCTGAGATGTTGATGCTTGATTCGTTGCCTCTTTGGACATGAACACTGAATTACGTTCGTCTGCGGGAGATTCTGGTTGGAAATGCACAGGTGAACAAGATTGCGATGCGCTGCTGGGAGTGGATACACGATTCATAACATCTTTCGCAGATATTCCAAATGTTAATCTTAAATGTTCATCAAAACTTGGGTGCTTTTCAGATGTGGAAGAAGATCGACTGCGACTTTCAGATCCAGAAAAGTCTGCCATTTCCATTTTGAAGTCATGTAGCCTACTTACAGGCGAAGTTGATTTTCTGTGCATATCGACAGTACTTCTCAGGACACCGAAAGCACTAGGAGAACTGGAAGGATGCCAAGGTGGGTATACTTCTTCATCAATGCCCAAGCGCTGCAGTATTCCTGTGGATACTGTATTTCGTCTGCCCTTGCTCTCAAAGCTTTTCTCAATAAGTTTCTCGATGGCATTTAGCACAGATGTACTTCCTGTACTTTCAACGCTATCACACATGCTGTCTTCTTGAAGAATTTGACCACCAGTACTCTTAGACGCCTCGTCAGCTGGTAATTCCTGAGATGCTAGAGGGGATGAGCGGGCAGCAGAACCTGCGTCAGATGTGGTTGGAACGTCTGGATTGATATCAACACTTGGAGGTTTGGTTCCTTCTGAACCAGGAGAAGATTTCACTGATTGTTGAGATCGAGATCCCTGAGCGCAATTTTTAATGTGTTGTACAAAGTCTTTGGCATCTACTTTTTCAGTGCATTCTTCACACGATATTTTACCATCGACTACTTCGTTCTTAGTTGGATTAACAACGTCATTTGAACTAGCAGGGCTCTGCTTATTCAATTCCATCCTTTCCAGCTCCAGTAATTTTCTGACAGGAAGAGATTTCTTTCTTCTTTCACGAGTTTGTCGACGTCTACCACCTCCTTCAGTAATTGAGCGTAAAATATGTTCCTTATAATGCGAATTTTTGACCATATGGTAACTGAGTTCTTTTAAACTTCCAAATGCTTGATCGCACACTTTGCAAGTAAGAACCGCGTTAACTTGAGACTGAGCGGCCATTTTATCTTCGGGTGTGCGCCAAGAAATGATTTGTTCCTGACTAATTATATTCGTATAATGCTGCGTTACCCTCATATGAGTAGTCATGTCAGCTAATGTTTTGAAAGACTGTCCACACCACATGCATTTCAATATTTGTCGAGTTTGTTCAGCTCCCTTTCCGAGCCAAACATCTTGTCCTCGGACAAGTTTTCTCGGTAAAGACACATTTTCTTTGATAACTGCATTCGCTGCTGGTCCAGCTGCAGATGAAGATGATGTGGAGCATTTTGCTGGCAAAGGAGACTGATGGTGGTTGTGTTGGTGGTTGATTACAGAAGCAGAATTGGGAGAGGTGGCTGGCAAATTTGTTTGCATTCCAGCCATGCCACAACGCGGAGATTGTTTCATATGCACTGTCATGTCCTCCAAACTGCGAAAAGATTCTTTGCACCACACACAAGTGAAAACGTCCCTAGTCTGTTCACTGCTTCGACTCATCCACTGACTTTGCCACGGGTTCTGCCTTCCTGCAGGTCTATACGGATCAGTCTTTGAGCTCCCTGCACTGCTCTTTCGACCTTCGCTCATTTTGAGAGAGTTCAGTGGAGGACTAGCATTCTTGTTTAAAAGTGGGTTGTACACGTTTGATCTATTGAGCGAAGAATGTTTGGATGAGGTGGATGAAGCATGTCCTTTGTCACGCTTCTCAGACTTAACTTTGCCGTTCCACATGGGCACTTCTGCCACCGTAGCTTTGACCATCGTTTTTGGCAAATGCTTTGGAGCATTATAGCCCCATGGGCTGCTAGGCATGTGTGATGCAGTCTCTAGTTTAGCAATTTTTGCTTGCCTAGGCCCATCACCGGCCCTACTGCTTCTCCTACGAGGTACAGAGAGGTCAAGAGGTCCATCTTGAGATATGGAAGGGGGATTAAGGCCATTCGGCGTCATAGATCTGTCGTCGTCAGTGCTTTCGTCCTCGGTGGCTCTCTTCACGCTGAAGTCTAGGGGGGCGTCCTCCTCGGTGGCGACGCTCGAGGCCATGTCCTCCTCTGCCTCGTCTTCTTCATCCTCCGCTCCCTGGATAAGCTCGGGGTTGGAGATCGCGGTTCTTGATATGTCCATGATGGGTGCAGGGGCTTTGTTCATCAGCTCCATGTCTTCTTCTTTGGGAAGTGGTGGAGGCGGTGGAGGGGGCGGCAGAAGAAGGGGCGACGCCGGTGGGGGTAACTCAGGAGTCGAGCTACGACTGGAGTGAGTTGAATTGCTATTATTGTCTATGTCCGGATCGTCGCCTCCTTCGCCGGACGCACTTTCGGATGGATCTTCAGAGTTCTTGTCCTTGGTCTGATCGCCATCCTCCCCTAGAAGTAAAGGGGGAAAAAACATTATTTTGTGTAAGTGACATGAAAAAATACAGAAAAAAGTGTCAATTCTGAGCTATTTAAATCAACGATATATTTATACATTAATCTGGCTCTTGGGTTACTTTTCGCAGATCATTTCATTTAGAGTTTCACATGAAAGGGTTTTGAGGTGCTACTCTTAATTCATATAATAAACTTTCAATTTATATTTTTCCACGTTTTCTTAATATCAATATTTGAAGCAGACATACAAACTGTTAGTGCCTCACTTTGAAGCAATAAAAAAAAGTATAAAAAAATTATATTTCTTTTTAGATAATTTTTGATATAGATTATCAGATTAAATTAAAATCTTAAAATTATAAATAAATTCAGAGTTATGTAGCGAGAATATTAAAGAATACTTTGTTAGATAAAATTTATCAAGAACTTTTTTATATGAGACTGTAAAAAAATCAAATACATATAGTAAATGCTCATTCGATAACTTAAAGAAAATTAAAAGATGAATGCTTTTTGAAACTAATGAAAAATTTTGAAAATAAAAATAAAGATAAATTTAAATTAAAGAGTTTACAAACCTGAATCGCTAAAAACAGATACATTCCAACAATTTAATATTGAGTAAGGCGTGATAACACCAATTATAACTCCACAAGAGTTATATTTGTAATCATGGAGATTTATCGAAATCCGCTGGCATCTGAAACGTTATTATTTTATCCTCCAGAAACAATATATTCAGAATATACAGATTTAGCCAACGGTTTTAACTGTCGGCTTAATCTAAATTAAACACTCCCAGGTAATTTCTAGAAAATATGTTAAGAAATATTCAGAAAGTGATAATTTCTTTTTTTTTCGATAAGATATATTAGCAAAGGACATTGTTTTTAAGATTTAGTTTTTTGGAATTCAATAAATAATGTAAATTTAAAACTAGGTTTCACAGTTTTCGTTTTTCTCACTGTTTACGCGTACGACTGTTGTACAAATTGAAAAGAATAAAATAACTTCGAGATACAATATTAAATAATATTCCAAGAGATTTGTATAGATTTAAAAGTTAATTTAAACATAAGGGAAATATTACCATAAAGTTATAATTGCAAGAACCCAAGCGGTAAAATTTGACATTCGGCAAAGTTAAAAGAAAAATCAGTGTTCTTTAAAGATAACCTCATGAAAAAAAGATTATAAATTATTAAGCGCACAAAAAGCATCTGAAAAAATAACACAATCGTCTTTACAGATCAAATTACCGTTTGTGAAAAATTCCACCAGTTTTTATCTACCATGATAAACAAAGAAATATAGATGCTGGATTTCAAGGGGGAAAAAATGTGTGTTTTTTTTGTTATCTCATCCTTCCACGAAATAAGATTAAAAAAATCTTACGACAAGTTTTAACAAACGTGGCGTCAATAACAGAAAAGAGTTTCAATGAGCAACAAAAACGAATCGCATAATTTTTTCCCTCTCTTTCATCCATATTACGCGTCTTTAAAAAGTAACATCTCGAATGCTAAATGGTTTAAGTAAAACTCAAAAGTATCAAGCAGGAAACGGCAAAAAATGAAGTTTTTGCTAAGCCCGTAAAATAACCCATCAAGACAAAGCTTGTTTTTTAAATGACTTTTTGCTTCCCATATCAAAAGCTGCAGACATCCACTCGTTGCAGGTAAAGCTCATTTTAAAGAAGCGTGACAATAAGCCAATTTCGACTTGTTTAAAAAAATGACAGAAAACAATGAGATATAACATTTCTTTAGTATGGACATTAATCATATATGTAAAGTACGATACAAAAGAAAACACGTGTAAATTTTTTTCCCCCGCAATGCTTTGCTTTTTTCTTCCTCTCTCTCACCTGCTAGTTGTTACCGCTGTTGTCGAAACGAACTGGGATGCTAGCGTTTGAAGAGTGTCTCTAACGGGATAATACTAGAAGGATAGTGAGTCTCTTGAGTCTTTAGATCCATGAGACACTGATCTTATTTGTGATTGTTTCATGTATTTCATGAAAATAAGGGTGGGCGGTGGAGAATCTTAACATTTACAGGATTATTGCGTTCGGTTTCTTTCAGGTTTGATAAAAAAAAAAAAAAAAAAAAAAAATGTGTGAAAAAAGAGAGCAAAAATACATCGAATAGAGAATGATAGAGAGATGGGGGGAAAAATGTTAAAAAGAAAAACAGCGACATATAAAGAAATTAAGCCCATGTAAAAAAAGAAGCAAAATAGGAATTTTTAAATAAGTCAAATCAGATTTTAAAGGTAAGTTTTATCTCGCGAAGAAAAAATCTTTTAAGGAAGATAAAGCATATAGATTCAATGGGAATTCTTAAGTACTTAATAAAGACTTCACAGCAAGTTTTTATACAAATCGTCTTTTTTAGATAACTTTTTTCCAGCTCGTAATATTTAAAAGAAGAGAAAAAAAACCCAAGTCATATAAGACAGAATTTAAAACAGCTCGGGGACGCCTAATTCGTATATAAAGTTAAAAGTATAATCAGCTAATGAACGCTTCTTATATAATATGCACAATCCACAAAGATTTTTTTAATTAAGCCTATCCTACAAAAATGCACTTTCTGCTATATATATATAACTTTAAAAAACTTTGTGATCATATATTTCGCAGATCATTTCTTATTCCATTTAAAATACAATATTGAATTTAAAATTCATAATTGCTGATAATACTTCATCCTCAAACAGTTTGAGTGATTTTACAAAATTTGTTCATGGTAATCCTTTTCATCATTCGCTAACTTCTTAGAAAGATTTTAAAAATATTATGTAAAATACAAAGCAACATAACATGCATTGGGAATTGTTATGATTACTATCAGTGTTACTTAAATTACACGCGCGATTAACCAAGCTGATAAACGACGGACTTTTTATCAGCAGAGCTACATTTCCGTGTTTATTTCTTTTCTTAAAAGATAGAAAAGCAACAGATGTATGAAACGTTCAAATTGAACGTAACTTTATTTTTATCGATATTGTTAGGAGTACTGATAGCATTAGGTGAATGCAATGCTTAAATGTTGAAAAAACTCGTAGTTTCCATGTCGCATGATATTCAACCTTAAGACATGCATAAGCTTCTGGGGGTAAGATAAACGCAACTAAATATTTCCAGACATCGTATGTTTCAAAAAAGCAAAGATATCACACATTTTTCTCCATTTAACTAGTCTGAAAAAGTAAATCAATAAAACTAATCGAACTTAACAAAATCCAATTAAAATTTACTTCTGGTGAATTACTGAAGGAAATAACAAAAAAAAAAAGATTCATTCAAATAAATACTAAGTACCGATCTCAGCGTGATATTTTATTTTGCCAGTTAAAAATATCTACTTGAACGCGTGTTCTCTGAAACAAAATCAAGCACAAGAAAATATTGAACTTCGAACATTGAAAGTACAGACAGCTATGTTTAAATAAAATTTAAAAAATAAATTAGTCTCTGTAAAAATATTTATGCCAAGTTTCGAACCCCATTTGTCATTTAATAAGACACTTTTAGCAGCTTGTTATTTCAAGAAATAAAATACACAGAAGGCGATGATTGCTTAACGCTACCTAGAAATATTTGATTTAATAACGCAATAAATGTGAGTTACTTATTTAGCATTGGCGAATGATTTAAAACGAAGGGGAAAAAATATTACAATTTAGCAATAAATACAATTGGGAAAATATGCTATTACTACTGAGTAAACATTTAAACCTCGAGAAAATAAAGTTATGAAAAATCTATTTATAGATTTAACATGTCATATTTAAGAGCAATGAAGTCTTGAGATATTAATTTTTAATGTGACAAGAATTAGAATTACTGAAAGAAAAACAATGGAATGGGAACATATTTACTAGATAGCTTTCAATAAAGAAAATACTACAATTTAAGCTCGCTGCAGTGACAAATTCGAAAAGATAATTTTCTTTCCTTTAGGAAGTAGTTTTGTATTATTTAAAATAAAATAATCTGAATAAATGAAATCTATGTAGATTATTTTACTTTAGCTCATTTCGCTTTACTTGTATTTACTTCACAACAGTGAGTGCGGTAAAATATTAAAAAACTCAGGATGATACGAGTCGGTCAGAAGCCAAAGCGGTTAGCCCAGAAAAAAAAATCGAGAAAATTAATGTTTTTTAATACATTAATTTTTTTAATTTTTAGTTTATTAATTTGAACAGCAAAAATACATAAAGTCTTTTAATGAACCAACAATTAAAAAGAACATTATTAATTCCATCAAATTTACGAAAATCAGGAAATATAAAAAAAAATGGGCTTGAGCGCATTGGCTTTTGAGCGACTCGTATTATTCAGGTGTAAAGCCTTTACTTGCAATTTTCAGTTAAACAAAAATGTTCTATCTGTTAATTTGAAGTAGCATAGTTTGATACCTCATAATTACCCTTTCACTGATGGAAAAAATGTGTTACTGGCAAGTTTAAGAGAGAACAAGCAGATAACTCTTAGAAAATACATAAAATGAACTTTGTTCATTATTACTATGAAGTTCAAAAAACCAAATATATATTTTTATCAAAATCATACACATTTTAGCGATGGGCGACTTTCGGTTCATAGGTGGAAAAAAATGTCAACGAATTTAAGAACATTAACGACTTTGAGCTTAAATATCATGAAGCGATATTGGGTATCTAGCTATTGAATGGTTGCATTTCATTTCGAATAATTTAAATCCAATATATATGCAAAACTTGATTTTATGAAATTTAAAATTTTTTCCCTGATTGGAAAGAAGTTAATGTCAAATTTTTAAAAAATGCTTTCATGTAAATGAATAAAACTCCTCTCGCAAATTTCAAAATTTAAATTTAAATTTGTATTAGTCTTGTTTTGAGAGTTTAAATATAAACATCACAGATCTAATTTTAGAAAAATGGTACGCAAACCCAAATCGAATTGTAGAGGTCCAGTTAAATAATATTAATGAGAGGAAACTTTCATGCGCAAATATACTATTGTGCCTTGTCAATTATTATACATATTTAAACTGTTCATCTTTTATTTAACTTCACAGCATTCAATAAATTATGTGGTCTAAAATTTCATTTTTATATTAAATCCATCGAAATATATATTTCCTTATTAATTTCTAAAAAACCAATCTACATTTTTCGAGGAGAAGACATTTATTTCTTGTTCTACTGTAGTTACAGCAATATGTTCTGAATTGTTCTCGTTACAAATCCAGAATTCAGTTTCAACTAACCTTGGAACCATCAATTATTCGCTGAAATTGAAAATCAGTGATATCTGCTTGTAATTGAAGATGTTTAATTAGTTTGAGAAGTAATTTCTTCCGATTGGGTCCATGAAGCAATACTCGATTCTTGAAGACTTTCACTTCAAATCATTATTAAGCTTTAAACAGTAATATTCTAAGTCTCTTCAAAGACATACTTTTAAAAAGCCACATTTCACTTTAACAATAGTGTTATACTGAATAACAGTTTAAAATCTCTTTAACGCCACCTTTAAATAAACATAATTACAAACCACGCGAAATATCGAAAAAGTACCGACCTCTTTATTCGTTGGTTTACTGTACAGAGCATATTAATCGCGAATTAATGTTTGCTCCCAGCAAAATTTTTAGCAAGGTCTCAGCTTGATAAACAAACTTTCCGATTAAGGTTCTGTTATGAGTGTCAGCATAAAATAATATTAATAACTCGTCAAAATAATATGAAACTACACATGACGAAAAGAAAATGAAGAGAACTTTATTATCAATTAGGTAAAACTCTATATTCAGCAAATAATATTCACTTCGAATATTTTCAAAACAAAGTAATCTTCGTGACGCTAATAAAAGAGAAAATGTTATTTCCGCTAATTACGCGATGTAATTGAGAGATATTATAATATTCCATTTAATAGAATTTCTAACTCATTAAGAAATCTCTTTCAGGGAAAAAGAATCATCCTAATGATTTTAAAGCTTTCTTTAAATTTCTAACTTATCTGCAAACATAACATAGTATTATTGGACAACTTAGAAACAATCGTTCGAACAAGTCCGTTCATTAAAAATTAAAGAAAATTTAGAATCATATAACTCCATACATTTATATATTTTCAAAATTAAATAATTAAATTCAAACAGTGCAATTATGATTTTAAAAAAATATTCTAAAAGAAGACTTTCAGATTTTGCACACCCGGATGGAATCATTGTTCGAAAACATCTATACTTAACCGAATTTCAAAGCATGAATAATTTGTGAAATATAAGTTGGTTTTGGAAGAGTTAAAGCATTTGAATAGCGATGAAAAGCATCAATGGTTATTTTTTAATAGCGGTATTTAAGTTATAGTATAATCAGTTCCTAGGGGGAACCGTGGATCCTAAGTTACCTGTTGTTTTATACCCAGATTACTGTTTTACAAAACCCAGGTTTCAAAACGAAAACACAACTTTTCAGATTAGATCATCCGACGACTAGAACTGTTCAAAAGAGAAATTTAATTTCATCACAAATTAATTGATATTTAGAATAAAAATTATAGCATGTCTTTTAAAATTTCTATTATATCAGATTCATTTATTCGATTAAGTCATTGTTAGTATAAAACAACTGGTACAACGTAAATAACATGCAAGTCAAACTCTATCAAAACGTCTCTGTTAAACCATTCGAGTTCATTTTATGTCATTGCTCGACAGTCATCAGTGTAAAATTATGCTTATATAAACCATTCACGAGGATATGATGCTCATGCAACTCCAGAAACACAAGTTCTAATTGACTCATTACAACATAATGTAAAAAATGGAACTGATTACCTAGAAAAAATTGTGATGAACTTCTAAGGAAAGTAATAAGTGATACAAGCATAGATTCACATTTTTTTTTATCACTGCTAATCTCCCTATTTTTAAATGATTTATTTGTAAGCACTTCTTCACTTTTGGGGTTTTCAATTTTAGTTCCAGTGAAATATATTTCTTAATCGAAATAAAAGAACAGGATTTATTACGGAGTGTAAAATTCTAACAATTCCAATTGGATTTCTGCACTTCTGTTTGGATAACTATCAATGGAAAGTAACTGCTACCAATAGTAAAAACAAATGCTTCTTTAGACATAAGCGAAACTAGGCATTTTTAATTCGAATTTTGCTCTGGTCCCTTGAATTTCCTATCTAACATAATGTTAACGGCCCCCAGTTTTGTGTAAATCGAATTTTTCAAAAATTTGAAATTTTATTTGTGCGCGTCAGCTTCGAACAGTTCAAATCCCACTGTATTTAAAGTCACACATTGGTTATGCTAGGGAAGGGGGAAGGGAATGAATGACCACTAGTTCTTCTCAGAAGTTCAACGTTTTTTCTGTATCTACCTTCTGGCAGAGCGTTTCATCCAGCAGAACCAATCACCCATGATATGTAAACAATCGCGGTTCGCAGCCAAATTGCTGCTCGAATAAAAATACAGCTGGCTAAACGACAAGAAACGACTTCCGCGAAAACAGAATTCTTGACTCCACAGAAAGCTCAATTGCGCAAGGTAAATACATTTCATTCATAGAAGAAAGTAAAGACGGCACGATAAGTTGTATATGTTTCAACGACGGAAGCTCTTTAGAAGACCCGCAAACCTGCAAAATGTAGGGAATGATGGATGCGTTTCTAAGAAAACGCTCAAATGGCGCTTTTTTCCCCGCACATTTCGTATGCATGTATTAAGTATTAATTGGGATTTTTTTCTGCAAATCATTTATTTTTGAAAAAGGAAGATTTCTTCATTTTGGCTGGTTTTGATTGACAACCTAATGATTATTGCTAGTTTGGAACAATAAAAGATGATTGATAGACCCATAGGAATGCAAATATTCATTTATAAACCGTTGGCTGTCAGAAAATTCATCAAAATTTCAAAAAAAAAAAAAAAAAGACATTTCTCAAAATAAATAATTTTTGAAATGGCTAAAAATGTTTCAAATTTCATCCATTTTCTGCATTGTTGCTATTTATAAGATGAGTGGTAACAGTTTTAATTTCTCAATTTCCGTCATTTATTGCCCTTCAGTTAATAAAAATTTTAAAAATGGAAAACACTTTTAGACTAAAAGAAAAAGTTTATCTATTCAATAAAGTTAAATATATAATCTGAAATGCGATTTAAAATAAATAAACCTAATTTTTTTTAAAATTTATGCAAAAAGACATTTTAAATTTATTTAAAGAATCTAGAGTACCGTTTCATCAAATATTTTGAGAAAATCATTTTATTTTAAATTTAAGAATTTGGCCAAACAAAAAGCTCTTTCTAGGTGTTATGAAACGCCTTATTCACATTTAAGTTAGATTTTAAAATCACCTGTGCTATAACAATACAAAATAACATTTGTGCCATAAAAGTAAATGTCCTCATAATTCGAGAACATTAACCGTCACTAATCGCACTGAAAATTACGGAAAATATTTGATTTTAACTTGTTTTTGAAGAGGAAGCAAGTTCTAAATGGAACAAACAATGAAAATTCCAATTTCGTCGCGACAATAAAATAGTACACGAAAACAAGGGCATGCGCTATTTCATATAAACATCATCCTTTCCGACGTATTAATCGATTTAACAAAAGAAGAAGAAAAAAAACAGGTGCTATTATATAATCGGGTCGCTATTCTTAGATGTGGAAATTTTGTGCTTTCTCACCATCCTTATATATTAACCCAATAAACTTTTTCAAGAAAAGAAGAAATCATTTTTCTTTTTCAATTTGGGGATGCCATAATTTCTACTTTTGAAAAAAAAAAGTAGGTTAGTCAAGCTGACGATTAAAGAATCACCTGGGGGTCACAAGTAGGGGAAAAAATATATAAAAAAAAAACATATATTTGGAACCTGATAGCAAATGCCGTCTCTCATTCTTATATTGGACAGATGTTTTGATGATAAAATGAGATCAAAGAAGGGGGATAGAAGCGCTGGAGGGGGGGGGCGAGGAGAAAGAGAAAGGAAACTGCTTTTTTTTTTTCTGTATATCAGTTTCGCAAAAAGTAAATAACCAAAGAGGCTATTTAACAAGGTGCTATTAAAAAGGTGAAGGCTCACGACTTTTTTTTTTTTAGTGTTTTGTATAGCACACGGTGTATATCTGTCTCCTTTTTAATAACTTGTTAACTAAACAAACGTCAAATATATTATAACGGAGTATCTTTAAAATTATATTACATCAGTTAAGAACTATTAAAAATATTTCTTACAAAATAAAAAATGGAAGTTTAAAATAAGGAAAAGGAAAACAATTTTAAATTGTCTATTCAATTTTATTCATTTCATACACTGAGGAACAAAGCTAAAAGCAATACTTTTTCTTGCATTTAAAAATAAAAAAAAAGCAATTTTATAGATTGTAACTTAAAGATACAAAGAGGACAAAAAGAAAAAGATTCGGTTTTTCAACAAAACAATTTCTTTCAATAATGACACAACTTGGACATCCTACAGTTTTATTTTCATTTAAAATTTCTTTCTAAAGTTTAAATAAGAATAGATAGTAAAAAAAAAATCAATTTTAACAGCTATCTAAGAACAGTTTTTTAACACAGAACATTTAGTCTAGTAGAAATGAGAAAATTTGGCACCTTAACAGCATCTTTTTTCGTTCTAATATTAAAAAATCATTTTAAATCATACCGCGCGCAAGCTTTTATATATATACGATCAATTTAGAAATTTTTTTATTATTTATCATTAAAAAGGACCTTCTATTTAGTTTTAAACATGAACATACAACGCATGTAAGTTACAGACACAACAAATTCGTTTTATTACGATATATTATACAAGAATCCATTCAATATAACAACATTAAAGGAAGTCCGCATCATTGTCATGGACATTTATTATCATTGCAAATATTCTATGATGTCGTGAGGATAATATTACAAATAAGTAACTGCAAAACTGGCGAAATATGAATTAGTGTACTGAAAAGTATACAATAGGCTAGCTTCACCACATGATTCAATTGAGTAACTTGTAGTAGACATTTCCTACGAGCTATTGATAATGTTCCAAAATAGATAAGTTGGTTTTAAAAAAAACAACATTAATTTGTGTTTTCCTCGAAACAATTGATTCGTAGTACTTATTTACGATATGAAAACCATTATTGTTGGCCCAAGCTATATTATGTTAAAAGTTTTCAATTTCGGATAGCTGCTATTAGTATTTTATACATAGTAATTCATAACATATTCATTTAAAACTTAGTCATAAGTATCTTGCATTTCATATGATAAGTCACTCGCAGAACAAGAAAAAGATCTCTTTCTAAATTAAGAAAAAGTTCAGCTTTCTTCTGAAATATAACAGGATGTTGGTGAGAACGGCAGTTGATTTTCAATATAATGTTTGCTTTAAGTTCAATAATTTTCCATACAAAAATTCCGTCCAAAAAATTCTTATCAAAATACATTTTAATGAAAAAAAAAAAAAACTCGTTGACGTTTTCACATCGGACTAAAAGCCATTCTTGTGTTAAATCAATTAACTACAATTTCCAATCGGTTTAATAATATTTGTCTCGCAAGGGGAAGGAGGGGGGGGGGGGGCGGGCACTGAAATATCAGCGATGTTGAACCATGACCTAGGTGATAGTATAATGGTGTTTATTATTACTAAAAATAGTATATCTTGTTTGTCATCTTTTGTTTATCTTCAATTACAATCCAAAAAGGCTTTCATCCTCAAAATGGAATTCTGACAACTTTTTCAGTATATACATAAGTACTTATTGGCTGGTATTTACGGCAAGTGGTCAGTTGGAATATACTTTGAGCAATCAGAACACTGCCTAGAACAGTTTCGCTTTCAGTTTTCCATTGTGTTCGCATTGGAAAACAAATTATTTTCAGATCAATTATTTATAGCTACTATCTTCATCAGATGATACGTGATTTAACGTCTAAGATTTCAGAAAAAAATGAAACTCCTGTAAAACAAACAACTTTTTGCGCTGTTTTCTAATAAAAATATTTTGTCAAAATTTTATTTAAAAAATGTTTCACAATGCTCATTCGCAATATTTATCTTTGTAAACAATCTCCAACTCTATATAATCACCAATGCATATTTATTTGAAAGGAAATTATTTTTTTACAGCTTTCCTTCACAATATTTATGTTTCATAATTGTTTATCGACTGACAATTAAAGGTATCTCTCAACAAACTAAAGGTATTTTCTCGCTTTGAAAGAAATGCCACTTAAAATACAGCACACATTTTATTAAAATTTGTCTTAGGGATAAAAATAATAGATTTATATCACAAATGCCTACATTTTACATTTCTTTTCTTTATAAACAAAACAAATCAGCAATTTTACACGCAAAATTTCTTAATAATAAATTAAGAGCATTATCTCGGCTTTAATGAAATATCACGTTTCGAACTGTCCACGTTTTATTTAAAAAAATTGAAGAAAAATATTTCATTGAGAATAACTTTACTAATGTCTACATTTTGTAGTTGTTTACTTTCTTAGCAAACCACTTTACAAACTCTCTAAATAATAAATTAAGTGCATAATCTCACCTTTAACCAAACATGATTCTTGGTAGAGCAGCGGTGGTGGGGTGAGTAAACGGGAAATTTCAGACGATCGACCTTCAACTGTCGGTCGCAGTTTGAGTGACAGTTTCATTGAAATATTGATGCGCAACGCCCTCTAGTGGCGCACACTTCATTACACCCTACCTATCACTCAAGTCGTCGGCTCATCAGCACTTCCTGTCAATGGCTGAGAATCACTCTTATTACAATCGGCAAACCAATGTTTACCGAAATTTCGAGCGTTTCTTAATGAAATATCCGTGTGATGAAGTCGGCACAGTTCATACGTTTTGTTGATCAACTGCAAGAAGTTGATGCGGCCGGTTGATCGGGAGCACGCGGGAGAAGCGTCGTTGAAACTCCGCAGCGCACGGTTTCTGTGTACTGAGTAGCTGGTCTGGCAGCATCTACGGACGGTCGGGAATCATCGCGACGATCGGGTCGTTCCCGGCGACCTCACGGGAGTTAACACTCGCCACGGGTTGCCAGAGTCAGGGCAAGTGCTGGCTGGAAATCGCTCATTTGGCGACAATCGGAATAGAGTGTGCTCCACAGCAGATACGTTAAAGCACAATACGACTATACGAATATTATCTAATATATCAAATTGAAAGTTTATATTTTCAAAAAGCCGTTTTTTAATTTTGATACTTTTGCATTGTATTTTTAATACATGAATTTAGTTTCGTTTTATAAAATAATTACAGATTAATATTTTATGAACAATGAAATTATTTTTTGAAAGAGAATATTTTCATGACATTTAAATAAAAGAGAGAACAAAATCTGACTTTAAAAAAATTCTGCTTACATTTACAAAAATGTGTTCATTTATCGAATAGAAATAACTGAAAACAACTGAAACAGAAATAAACGAAATTTAAAAAATTAGTAAAAATTAAATCCTAGTTTTACCTACAAAATTTATGACAGCTATTGCCTTAAGTAATAAATATTTAAGAAAGAAAAGAGAATATTAAAAATAATCAGAATACACACTAAACTTTAAAAATATAACTAATGAATGAATTAGAAATATTTCATATTATACATACAAAAATAATAAATATCTCAAATATGTAAAATTAACTAAATTCTAAGAAATAATAATTTAATTAAAAAAACAAACCAATAATAACATGACTATGATAAAAAAAAAACTAATTTACCTAAAATACTTTTCTAATATTCCAATCGAATTCATAGCTCAAATAAAGCGATGCTATGTTGAAAACTAATCGTAATGTAAATGCCAGATTATGATCGAAAGAGGAGAGCAACCAATTCTTCATATTGGCGTAGATGTCAGTCACTGGAGTAGACAATATTTGCTAACTCGCCAATCGTAGTAACCTCACCACCTACGTGACGTCATTGCCACGCGCCGTAGGTCACCAACGTGGGTCCTGAGCGAGTAGGCGTGCAGTCGCCATTGGCCAATGTTGTTCGAATGAAGTGGCCAATTGGATGCCGATTCTTCCAACAGGACCTTCTCGAATTTGACACCCCCTGAGCTATTGGGCGATTATTGATTGATGGTTGATTGACGGCTGCAGGAAAACCGGTCAACTTATTATTTCTAGTCAATAAACTGGACATTGACATTAGGTTGTCTGAAAGAATCACCAGTGAGAGAAAAATGCAAAATAGCAAAATTTCATAAATAATATACTGTGCAACTCTCGTTACATTATTTGTTTAGTTTTATTTATTGTTTGCAATCAAAAGTTTAAAAATTTAACTAAAATTGCTAATTTTACATTTAAAAATTTAAATTTTTAGCACATTGGATTTACACAAATAGATAAAATTATTTCGAGAAAATGAAACTATTTATCGCATGTCAAAATGGAGCGTGTTTTTGCGCAAGAGTTATTTTTCTTGAGAATTATTATTGTGAATATCTTAAAATCGCCTTAGAATTTCAATATTTTTATGCAAACACATTTTCGGAAATCAGTCCTGCCAAAAATGAGCTGGTATTTTAAAAAACATCAGCTTGCTTTTTATTGCAACTCTGGATTCTCAAAATAAATAAAAAAAAGATTTTTAATAAATTTGTATTCCAAAATTACAAATAATCTTATTTACATTATCTATAAATACAGACCTTAATTATTTATAAGATATATTCTTGCAAGTATAAAAGGATTTTAAATCCGAGAACACGCCCGAAACTTCCCAAAAAAAGTTTGCTAATAAGCCAAACCACTTAAAAATGTGTTCCTTTAAGATATATTGAAAAGCTATAAATTTTATACACAGAAAATCTTTTATTTAAGACATTGCCTTAAAATTTAGCCAACCGAAGATGAACATATTTAGGAACAACAGGATAGAAATAACTAAGCGCGCTATTTATGAATCTCCATAAAATTTTGTAGGTTATGAACCTCAAATTAAATTTGTGTAGACCTGATAATATGAAACAAAATTTCCTCGAAAAGTCAACCAAGAACAAACCAATTACAAATTTTTATTCCAAATTTTAAAACAAAAAACTGCGGTTTCCCCCCACTAATACGTTACCTTTATTTTTTGAAGTGGCCGCAAAAATCTAGGAAACAGCGTTTCATGGGAACGCTTGACCATTCACTTTTTTTTAGCGGCCCTTCAATTAAAAAAGTATATACAATATTCACATCCTCTACGCATGGCTGGACATGTAACCAGTACACCATAATTGATTTTCTTCCTTTAAATGTGAGTTTTAAAGAATGGGTTAACGATTTCGGTCGACCATAAAGAATACTAATGAGAGGCCGAAAACGCAATTTAGTCTTCAAAATAAATACCACTTAACTCGAAGAAAAAACAACCCTAATATCATATTAATATGAGACCGAGATTGAAAAAAATCATATTTGTTTCGATGACAAGCTGCGAGAACTTCAATGAGCATATCGATTCAACTCATGCGTCTCAATTTGGGATTTTTTCAACTAAACAACCCAAATAACCACATCTACGGGATCATAACCATAAATCAGCAGGAAAACGTAGTGTGTGTTTTGCTGGGTATTTTTACCGAACGGCGGAACAAAACTGAAAGAAAATTGCCTTCCATGGTACGATGAGCATTCGAGCCTATCTTTACCATCAACAACACACACACATCGGGTTGAAAAAGTGGGAAACCTGACTGAAAATTTCACCTTCTGCCAACACCGATTGTAAGGCTTTCCATGAAGTTTTTAATCCGCGTTGACAGGGATATATTATTTTAGGAAACAAAGTAGTTGCACAGATCGGAGTTGACTTACATGATAAAAAGTCACGCATGAGAGTTGTCCAACGGGAGGGGAGAGAGGGTCTTATTTATGCCCATTATACTAAAGAAACTTGTAAACTCGACGGCTTAGGGTAAAAAAACATGAAAGGAATACCGCACTCTCACGCGGTTAGTTCCATTTCTTTTCAGCTAGCTGTTCACTGGTTTTTATTATTATTATTTTCTATTTTTTGGAAGATGCGTACCTAAGGAAGTTGTGAAGGGTAGCTAACTTCAAATGTTCTAACCTCCTACTTAATAATCGTGGAAAATAAAAGGGTGGCCAGAATTATGAATACATTTTTTTTTTAATTTTACCTGCTTTCCGCTTATAAATGTTATGTACACGACAATGTTTCTAGCTTACAGTTCCTTAAACTTTTCCCACTCACGACCCCTTACATTTTTGTGACTCCCGTTTCCGACAGAAAATTTCGCCTCGATTCCGAAATTGAAAAAAAGTAAGGAAATGAAACATTAAACAATGGCAATTAAAAAAATCTCAAGTTCCAATACTTATTTCATAAAATTTAGTGAAATCTTTTTAGTTCAAGGTGACTTGACTTTCTTGATTGTTTTTGTTGACAGAAGTTGTTGAAGCAGGGGTTGTGAAAGTTTTTGTAACTCCAGAATTTTGTACCCGACTAGAAGTTACAGTCTGCTGTTTAGGCAGCCATGTTATTTTAAAGAAAATTTAGATTTGCTATTGCAAACAGAATAAACCACATTATTGCACAAAAAGAGACATAAAATATCTTCGCTTAACAAGCAACACCACCTATCTCAATTTTCTGAAATTTCAAAGAGGAAGAAAATGCCCAATTTTTCGCAACCAATAACGGATATTTCTAAATTTCATCATTCATAAAACATCTGATATAAATATGAGACCGCATGTTCCCAGATGTAAAAAAAATTCAGAAATATTCATTATCGGTTGCGAAAAATTCAGCATTTTCTTCCTCTTTGAAATTTCAAAAAAATTGAAATAGGTAGTGTCGCTTGTTAAGTGACGATATGTCTACCTTTCTTATTATCACTACTAAGTCAATGTACACATTTTCAAAAGTTGTAGTAAAATATGCTTCATTTCCCAAAGAAAATTATAAATGTAATAATTATATATATAAATATAATAATTATATATATAAATATAATAATTATATAATAATTCTAATATAAATATAATAATTACAAAAAAATAATGAGGGTTACACCATTTCGTTGCTCTCAATTTGTCGAAGTAATCTCCTAAAATATTATCATTTATGACTCTGATAAATTTCAAACAAAGATATTATTTCCATTTGCATAGGGTATACGCAATCTAAAATATAGCTATTGTAATGCAACTTTTTATGACAATTTGAATCTTTGCACATCCAACTTAAAATCGCTTTTTCCGAAATCATGGTGAAATCTAAAATCTCAAAAGTAACAAATGAAAAACCTTTAGCGCAGTTCAAATTCTTTTGGGTTGTAATATTTCTTTTCACTTCTTTGCATACAGTCACAATTTTTTGCAATTAGAAAAGGGTCTTTAAAAATAAAATGTAGCTAAATTTCAAGATAATGGAATCAGTTATTATTAAGTGTTTCTTGAAAGACTTCGTCGGTTCAAAATGTCAAAATCTTAGAAGTCAGCATTCTATCTTATGAAATAGAAAAAATTACTTATTTTGGGAAGGTTACCAAATGCTCTTCGTGTGTTTTTGTAAATAAAAATAGGGAATACAAAATGTTTCTAATCAGCTTGACGTTTTTATTAAATAAGAGTTTTGGAAAGGGTAACTAATAGAAATCAACAGTGAAAATTGTAATTTATTATAATTTGAAATTTTGAATATAAAATTTTAACGAATGCAATACTTTCGCAAATCTTCATGTTAATGAAATCTTGTTGCTTATTTGACAACAGAAATTCACAAAACTATATAATAATAAACATATGTCTTACAAAAATCTTGGAATTCTGAGGCCGGCACTGTCTAAATTCTAATAACTAATGTTGAAACAAATGTCGCATTTCTAAATAAGAGCTCTGGATTCCACTAAATTATTTTCCTTCTTATATATACTGAAAGAATTCCCTAGAAAAACCTATTACTTTCATTACTATTTCCAATGAAAATTATACCTCAGTCAGCATTTCAAAAAACTTGATCACCCGTCTGGATTACAGAATATCACGCTTCAGAACTATCAGTAAACACCTCTTCACTCTTAAGTTTAAAAAGTTGCAAGCTGAATTTGAAATAAAAAAAAAGTCAAATTACGATGAAACATTGCAACGAGTACCTATCACTAAATGATTATAAACCTATCATTAGTCAACATCACGCCATCCTTAAAAAGCCGAAGGAGGCATTCTCCAAATGAAAATAACATGCGACGACTTGTCAAACTAGTTTACTGGCCGCTCTCTTTAAAAACAAATCGCTTCTTTAATTAAATTAAAATGGTAGTTGAAATACTCAAGTTGAAGTTCAAAGGGTCAGTAAAGTAATGCATTTCTGATTATAGAAATTTTTACCTATTATGTCAATCACGCAGATACAGGTGGTTATGATACGCGTTCTCGGACGGACGAGTCTTTACCAACAGAAGTTTTAAAATGAATTCGAATGCTATTTTAGATACGGAAACTGGGTACATAACAAGTGTTTATCTCTCGTGGTACGATTACAATTTAAAAGCTACAGATTTTTGTCTCATGTGAATTATCAGTTTTGTTGTCATTGCAGCAAGTTATTATTATTCATCAGTTTTCTTCTTTCATTTTTAAACGCTTAACATTTGCTATACCAACTTTTATTTGCATCGCCAGATGTAATGTCAATGTAAATATCTTTTTAAAGCCATGAGCTAAATTATGTAAATTTCAATTTATTATTTTTAATGCCGTAAATAGTGATAATACCCACAACCACTTTTGAAAATAATAATATTTTACATGCAAAAAACAGATCAAGGATTGAATAAAAATTCCACAGATGCTTATTCATGGCACTTGTTAATTGATACTAAATAAAATTCTTAGATGCCAATGAAAATGATCCAAATTATTTTAAAAATGACAGCCCTTGAGAGCTGGATATTTGTTATGTGCATAATTTCCGAATACGTACCTTGAAAATCTGTAAATCTCAAAATATACCACCCGAGTTTTTCACAAAATGCGGTCGACTTGAGGTTCCTTACAGAGGAAAAATATTTTAATTTCATCGTAGATATTTAATACTGATCATCTTAAAAAATTGCAGCCGCTTGTTCTAAGAAATTCCATATAAAAGTTATGATACACAACACGCTAGTATTGCAATGGCCTAAACAGAACCATAAAGTAAATACATTCAGAATTATCAATATTATTTAGTAACTTTTATTAGATAATATATTACGAGAGAAGTTTATCGGTCATTATATTGGCGGATTTCTGCATCCCCGATTTTTATTTCCGAACATGATGCATAAAATTAATAAGTTATTCGTACTATTAAAGACAAAGTAATAACAACTGATATCCTCAAAAAAAAAGTTACTAGGTTGGTCATTATTTATTTCAAGCAACAGATTCTTCGAAATCAACAATCCAGGTCCTTGAAGTATATCCGTGTTTATTTTATACTTTGATCGTTTGTTGATTTATAATTATGTATATTTTCCTGCTATAAAAATGTTCCCAAGATAGATATTTAATCAAAGAATAACGTAACAAATAAAGAACACTGGGTCTTTTAAAAGGACATTGAATTCATAAAATGAAGATCTATGTAAGTTTTGTGAACATTATCGAAAATTATATAAGAAAAATCCAATTTTTCGTGTAAGTATTTTTTTTTAAAAAAAATTGAGTTCTATTAAAATTCTTTCAGCAAAAATTTTCTTAAACCTAGTTGTTTTCTGATGTCAACAAAGCCCTAATGAGCCCTGAAACACAATTTGGCAGGTGGAGAATCAAACTATGAAACAGTTCAGGCTTTTTAATACATCAGCGTTTTATACTTTTTTTTAACTTTTGCTTTTGATTTTTTTATGAGCATAAATATCGACGATCTATTTGATGCAACTTTTTATACAAAATATCTCAAGCAATTGATAATTTTTGAGAGTCAGTAATTAACATCATTCATGTCCAATCACTGCTGATAGCTATGTAGTTTGAAGTCGTAGAGTGCATTTTTGAAATTTGAATGATAGATTTTATTAGATTGCCACGTTTTTATTTTCTATGCCCACAATTTCCACACTTCTTTCCCTTTTGCTTCATACAAATACTGCGCATTTTAATTGAAAGTACGAAATGATATCTAAAGATGTTGCATAACAATGAATTGCTAGTGACCATTTAGAATATCAAAAGGAAAAATATTATTATTTTAAAAAGATTCAATAAATCCTACAAATTAAACATTTCTTTTAACCGACTTAAATGCAGAGAGAGAGCAAAGATTAAATAGAGCTCTGCGGAATCCATTATGCCACACAAGAAGGAGAAAGTTGAACAGTACTTGCAGATCTAAAAAGCATAAAGAAAAATTATTTCTAGCATAAAACTTCAAGCATTGCGAATTATCTTAATGCAAACAAAATAAACAGATCTCCCTAATGTTAGGAGGATTGAAATTTAACCACGAACAGTGTAACTCGCAACAATCCTGTAACTATTTGTAGTCACACATCTCCTTTGTTTCGTTTCCGTGTTTCGGAAAGGTAAGCCAACACAGTGGTTTGTGCACCCGCCCCGAGAGGGCGAAAGACAAGGTGGCCGAACTCACGAATTGACCATTTGTAAGAAGGGCCGTCCGTCCGTACGTGCCTCATTTGCGCGCTCCCTCGAAAGATAGGAGGGATTTGCGGCCATCAAGATTTTATGGCCCAAATCAATGGCTTCTTGAGCTGGCATTCGTGACTCAGCGCGCTTTGCTGGAAAAGAAGTGATCCCCTCCAGCCAGGGTGAAATACCTCACGGGGTTCTTAATTATTGTTTGTTTGTCTCGAGAAGATTGGAGTGAAATGACATAACCCGATTCGGAGAAATATCTGGTGTAATGATAAATGAATAAAACGAGTTTCGGTTTAATGCCAGATTGTGGAAGCAGATTAAAAGGATGAAAGTTTTCCAAAACTAAAAACAATCTGCAGTATTATCAGCGAGAATAATTTGTGTCGCCCAAAAACTAGTGGCTGATTTATTTTTATAAGATAAATTTCATTTATGCACACATATACTTTATAATTTAAATATATTAGGATAGACTGCAAGGGTTATCGTCACTTTAATAAAGAGACCTGGTACAGCATATCCAATGCATATTACAGGCAATCGCTAAATGCCCAAGGACTTGAAGAATACACGGTATGTAAAACAATTAAATTATTTCTAAAATGCCTTTATATGCCTTAGACGATAGATAAAGCTGATGGATAAAACTATATTTCATTTTTAAACGCAACAGTACTTCACCCAACAAATGGTTAAGAACGAAATTTGTTCCAGGTGTGCCATAAAAAAAGAAGACAAATATATTTACTCTCCAGTAATAAAGAATATCACCAAAGAAAGTTAAATAAAAATGTAAAGGATATGAGGACTATTGTTTTTCTTTTAAACATACACATTCCAAGAATGTTTCTGCGTCAGGAATAAAAATATTAGTTTAGAAACGGTGCAAGAATTGATTCCGACATGGGATATGGATAAAACATTCTCAAAGACATCAACAAAAAAAATTGTGTCATTACACGTGTATAAGAATGTTTACAAAGGTTCAGAAGAGATCAGTATTGGGTTGTTGTGAGAGAATAATCGAAAAGATCTGCAGATAAGGATGAATACTAAAGTACCAAACTGTTTTAATTTTAAGTGCAATGTTAGTCTGCACGCATGAAATTATTTCTGTTTCGAAAGCAAGACTTTTGTATCCTCAATAATAAAACATTAAAAATTATTGCACCTCTAACACTATAACACCTGTTACAAAAAAAATACTTTCTGAATTAAAACAATCCAATAAATCGTTAAATAAGTCTTAAGACCTCTACTGAAACCTCTGGAAGTTTATCCTTCCATTGCAGTAGTGTGTATACGCGTAGAAAGAACATATTTTGACTAAAATGCATTAAAATCCGTTCCAGAGTTATTATTATTATTTTTTCAATAATACACAAACATAAACTCGTTATTTTACAGTATAGTAAAATAACGGTATAGTACAGTAAGTTTAACGAGAAGAAAAGACAGCATCTGTCAGAAAAGAGGCAAAACTATTTGTCTTCCTCCACCTCTAACACTATAGAAAGAATAGATAATATAGTAACAAATGGCTGCTGACAAATGAAAGTTTCATTTACATTAGAAAATCTTTCTCGGATATATCTCAAAATATTTGAGGTTTATTATTATTATTATTTTAATTTAATATTTTTTTATGGATCAGTACCAATGTTGATAAGTACGTTCAAATCTTGGAATGTACGACACGAAAATCTGCTCAATTTCTCTTAGAAAACTTGCTTCACTTTGATCTTCATCACAACGAAATGGATAATCTGGTGATGAACGTCCTGGCTTACTGAAGTTATAAAATTTCCAGCCTGGAACTAGGAAGCTCAATAATTTTAAAGCTTAAGAATTATTAATACATATAGCTGTTTTAGATTTCAAATGAAAGAAATGCCCCCAAAAATTATAATTCTGGTTTTGTAAGCAAGAAAATTAATTCCTAAGAATGAAAATTAATTTTCAAAAGGCGCAATCTTGGCGGCTGATAACGTAAAAGTTTCTCGGGGAGTTTTAAAAGTGGACTAAAAATTCTTATCTATATAAACGCCTTCAGCTGTGAGTTTCTTTAAGGATTTTAATTAACTTTTTATGAAAATATTATTACAGTTTCCCTAACCTCCGAAATGGGTCAAATTACCACCCAGTCGTTGCGGTGTGAGTTGAGAGGCAGTTCGCAGGTGCGAAGATTGGCGGAGGTGCTCAATTTTTAGACACAAGAGTGTAATCAAAGTGCCTTCTCAGCAGCAGCAAGTGGCGGGGTCACCCTCCTCTGTTGTCGTCTGTCGGATCATTTATCAAGCCCTCATTTCCGTGGGCGACTTCACTTTTCTCACCACCCTGCGCCCAATTCAAAAAGGTGAGTCAGCGGCCTTGGCGCCACTCTCTTCCTGAAACATCGGGTCGGATTTGTCGCCGAGTGGCGAGTTTCAGACCTTCTTGGCAAGCAAATGGGATGCGAGAACTCATTGATATCTCGTTGGTTCTGAAAGCTTGACATCAACAACAACAAAAAGTAAAACATAATTGGTACAGCAGCGTTTGCAAGGGTCTCCTAAATTATTAAAAAGAATGAAGGGGCAAATGGTCTTGACGAGTAAGCACTGCCAAAAATTTTGAAAAATTGCCAGAAGAGGTGCAAAACCACTTAAGCAGCGAAATTACTAGGCCAATCTGATACCTTTCAGGAGTTTATAAATACTGTGAGAAATTACTTTGTTGATGAGCTTCTGAAGTTACCAGAGGTTACAGGAAAAGCTCTTTCATTTGTCAAAGAGAAATATTAAGATAGAGAGGAGTTAAAGATACTAGCTTATGACGCATATTGAAATATGAAAACAATATGGCGCCTCTAAACTTGCTTCCCGTATCACCGTCTTTATTTGAAAGTCCTTAAAAAATTTGTTATGTAAACTTGACGTCATCCAGTTAGCTTCGTCATCTTCAGAAAAAATATTTCTCGAGATTTTTTTGGACGATTAAGGAGTCTTTAAAATGATTCCAGCTAACATCCTTGGAATAATTTAATGCAGCTTACTAACGAAATAACTAGAAGTTAGGAAATCAAAACTCACTTTACTATGAACTAATCTCACGCAAGCCGAAACTACAAAAAGAAAATTTAGTCTTAAAAGTGAAAATTACGTTTCGCCACGTAAGGCCTTTCGGTGACACCTACGGATTATTTTGAACTTTTCAATGACTAATGGTACGAAATTTAATATATTCAGAATATTTTTTTAAATTCTCAACTTCGATTATTATAGTATAAAAAATGAAAATTATTACTCTAGAAAAATTAGTAGATTGAATTAGCAATTTAAACAATATTATAAATTTTCAGCCAATCGTGGTGACATTATTATTTTTAGTTATTTTTATAGTTATTTAGTTATTTTTTAGTTATTAGAAAAGTTTAAAAAACATTTATGATTAATATAAAAAAGATGATAATTTCTTCAGCATTTATATTGACTTGTCTTATTATGAATGACAAAATTTATATTTACAATAATTGCCTGTTTCAGGCAGACCATGCAACAAAAATTAAATCGCATTTTCAAATAGTTTCTAAGGCAATTAACTCAAGTTTTCAGCTTTAAAAAAGCAAATCGAAAATCGTATCTACTTTAAAATCTGGAAAAAAAAATCAGAACTTTAAATTTTGTAAAACAATTTACTGACTACAAAGCACATACCAATATAAAATCCAAATGCCCACTTCCCTGTTCATCAATACTGTGCTAGAGTACGTCATGAAATATTACAGTATCTCACATTTCACCATGGCAATTCAAAACAGATTCTGCGTTGAGTTTCTAACTATACAAATGCAATTTTTTTAAAAACATATTTGTACAAATAATGAGACACCATCCTTGCATAGATTTTAACAATTAAATTTTCATTTCCCTAATAAAAAGGCCAGTTACGGCTCAATAGAAATAATAAATATCGACACACCTTATATCTCAAATTTAAATAAATCCATTTATAGTTGAAATCCCACAGTTGTGCTGACTCCGGACATCAAACTTCGGAGTAAAAAAAATGAAACCCCGACAAACAGATCTTTCAGCGGTGACTCGACAAAAGAAATGAGCACACGTCCCCCGACCATCCCGAAATCCTCCCTTCCTCCAGAGCTAAGCTGCCTAATCTGGCATCCACGGCCTTCTCCAGTTTAAAGTTCATCCCCAAAACACACACAGCAGGACGACACACACTCCAGAGTATCACCTTCCCAATTTACAACATCCCCTCCTCCCTTACCGAAGTCTTTTCTTAATCGAAATCTTCGTTAGGAGGTTGGCACTATCTCCTTTTACCTGTCTTCCGAATAGCAGGGCTCGTGTCCGTCCTGACGTCTACCACGATCGATAATTAAATCTTAAAAGGGAACGAGAGGGGGGTGGACGACTTGACATTTTCCCTTGGTTTATCAGTGACAACCCCCGCCAAACAAAGGGATGGAACGGTGGTTCCGGTTCCTCTTTTCGCTTCGGAACTGAACGTCCAACTGTCTGTCGTTTTCTGAGTGACGTGCCTTCCCGCTCTCTTCCTTTCCAAGGGGAAGGGAGTGATGAATTTTAGTTTAATTTATTTTTTAAATATTCATGAAATGTTTTTATTAAAGGGGAAACCCCAGTCGTGCCCCGATACCTTTTGTCTTTGAGTGACGGCAGAGTATTTTGTGCAGTAGGGGTATGTTTGGATAACGACGGCTCGTTGTTCCCGATAACGCCAATTGCGGTGAATGGGTGCTGTAAGGCTTCTTCTAAAGGAATTAGGGAAGTTCGTGTAGTAACAATCGACTTCCTTAAAACTGATGGATTACTCGAGGAAAAACAATAATTTAATAATTTCTTTAAATGACCTAGAATACACCGTTACAGCCACTTACCTATTTTTAACTTATTATTTGGCCATGATGGGGGGAAAAGTCATTGCTGTTGAAGTAAAATTACTGTCAAACCTTAAAAACAGTTCTTGTCAAAACTTTCAAAACAAACCTTGTCACTTTTTTAAAAAATTATATTTGAAGATTAGCTTTTCCTTTTCTTTCGATTTTATAAAGTTGTATTCATATTTTTATGCATTAGAATTTTGTTTGTGTGAAAAATTAGCTGAAATATTTTTATTAACCTGTAGCCTATATAGGTGCGCCAATAGCGTTTGATGGGGGTGGGGGTAACAGAATGAATGATGCCAAAGAACTGTTTGTTTTCGACATTTGAAGCTGGGGAACTCACGGAGTAAAGATATTTGACAAGTTACTAAACAAAGGACCCATTCATCTGTTATGAAAAGTTCATTTCAAAATAAAGATATTTGAACTACTACTTGCTTTTGTAAACTTTCCTGTGGTTAGTCTTCTATTTATAAAATTGTGTAACAAGTCATGCTGAAAAACTTAAAAGGATTCATATTTTTATATATAGAAATACTTTTCGTTAGATGTTTTAAATCTGTACTCACTTTATTGTAAATTCAATAATCGAAAAAATATAAGAAAGAATACTTTAAAAAACTCTGGATAGAGGGCTCCAAAAATTACATACTTGATGACTTACACAAATGAATACCGAGATTTAGTTACAAAAGTATCTACAGATGATGAGCAATACTCTGCTAATTTCATTACGTTTTCATTCAGATTTTAATTATTCCAATCGCGAAGAAAATTCAACAGCCCAATGAACGATTTCGAAATATGAAATACGAGTTAATCTTCAACCAGACGTATATACACACGATTGAAATTCAATATAAGAAGCATTTTACTATACCTCTATCACATGCTACTTTACTATTCGGCAAAGAAGGAGTCTGTCCATGTGGTGAACAACTTAAGACCATTGAAAACATTTTATTAAAATGTAAAATTTGGGGAAAAGAAAGAGACGATTGGCCAAAAAGCTGGGTTCAAAGAGATATTTCTGACTTGGTATTTTATTCACCTTTCAAAAAAGGCTCTATTGACATCCTTAAAGAGCTCATGTCTTCACCTTTGACTTCCTGAGTTGGAACGGAACTTTTCCTGCGTTCATTGTGTTTTATTTGCTATATTATGATTGATTTATTTGCTATGGAGTGGCGGTGAAAACTCAGACCTACACGAACACTTCAGTGGTACTGGAGAAAGAGTTGACTGCATTTGTGCTGAGTGTACTACGTTTACAAAATTCCGTATGGCTTCGGGCAGATCGGAGGAGCTTTTGTATTTGATACATTAGCTTCATATACATATACCTCTATCACAAAGTTCAGGCTTTTTTTTTATTTTTGTTATTGCTTCATAATTCTTTAGAAACAAAGAAAAAATTTCTTTAAGATTTTAGTAATGTGCAAGAATATTCGTCGTTCAGGCAGAAGTTACTAAGACTACAAAAACCTTTTAACGGACGATTGCAGTTAATTTGAATCTCCCATTAATTATTTTGTGATAGAAACCCATTATCTAAACATCAATAAGTCAACTATAGGAGCTAGAAATCTATAAAATAATTTTTACTATTTATCATAACGACTCAAAAATAATTAAGTTTAAATTAACCACTTCTCGAAACTATAATTTTAGACTTAGTGACTTTTGACTGAACGACGATGTATTATTTCTTCAATTACGGAAAAAGGTAACAAGGGATTATTAACCTAAAATGGTTATAGGTTGGATCTTTATACAGAATATTAAGATTGTATTTTAAAATCATTCATATATCCTTGTTATAATAAGAAATTGAACAAAAAATCGCCCCAAAACCGTATCTAAAATATTTCCAAAAATTATAAAAGAAACAAATTACATTAAGATAAAACACTCGTACACTTATCATTTTGTTATTAAATAATTCATCGATTTAAATTTCATTTCAAATGATTTCAGAAGTAGTTTCAAGTTCAGAAGAAAGGAAAGCTTACTTGCGACTTTGAAATCAGTTTGAGCACAAAATCAAATTTGAAAGAGGTTGCCAGTGAAAATAAACGGAACGCCTTAACTGGAACTCGAACTCATGTAAAATTCCAAATAATATAAATTTAAGAGAAGGAAGGAAAAATGGGATCCCTCCACAGTTGTGGAAAGACAAGAAACAATGCAACAGCACTTCTTTTCTCCAATCCTCCTCGACAGCTGATAACTGAATAAAGGACTCGAAAATTCTTATTTTTTTTATCTCTTCTTCTTTTCCTTCCCTCTTTTAAATATCTACATAGCCATCACTGAAAAAAAAAAATCCTATGCCATAATCTTTCACAAACAATTTCCCGTCAACTCCCTAAAAGACAAGGCTTTGAAGAAAAGTAAATCATAGAGTTAAGTCCAAATTCAATGGTAACAACTCACTCGACACTTGAATTTGTTTTATTGTTTTCTTCTTTCTGGTTCCGTGTATCAGTGCGCACGAGAAAGTCGTTTTGTTTTCGCGGAAGGTTACATCCGACCAGTCTGCAACAAGTGTCATATTGTGCTATCAAATCAGCAGACCGCGTATGCGTTTATCTCTACACATGGCCAGTCAACCTCTTGCCCAGGTCTTTGCCTTACGCTCATGTTCTTCTCATGCCCTGGTCTTAGAAGAATTTTTTTTATGTATACAGTTCGTCATGATGACCAATGATATACATTTGTTTTTTGTTCTCAAACGATGGGATAGTGAGAAATGTTTTTTTTTAATTCGTTTTCTTTCTCTCTCTTCTTTTTCGGGTTCAAGCAACGGATCTTGTTCATCAGTCCATATCTAATTGAATTCGGTCGTGCTCTCCGAACATTCGCGCAATGAAAAAAATATTTTTAGTGACAATTATTTGACAGAGAATTCCCACATCAAGAAAGCTTTGATTTAAGTAAAATTATTCTACACTGTAAGCAAATATAAGTAATGTAGAAGAAATAATTAGCGAAATTGATATTTTTAACCACAACTACAAAATTTGACTAGTAATGTATAAGATCGAAGTATTGTAAATAAGGAATATTATTTAAATTATGTACAAATGAACAATGATTGAAAAAATTATTCTGTTTAATTCTTGCTTAAATCAGTAGTGAATTATAGTCCTTAATGAATATACGTGAGAACAGTAATTATCTTTCCATCAAGAATAAGCATTAAAACCTGTAGTAGATATTGATTGTTTAAAACGCATTTCCAGATATAATTAGACTTTGTTCGTTGTAACCTCTTTGGATGTAACGACTATGATATCATAATTATAATGACAATTCAGTATGGCTTATAAAACATTATTTTTAATCGCTTGGGGTTTTATGGCAGATATGGCATATTCTAGAGGCAAAAATTGCAGAAAACTTTTGGAAAAAGTGTATTTTTGAACTTTGATTATATTTTTAAGGTATTAATGCACGTTATTCACTTTGTGCAAAGTCTTAAACATTGTCTTAATCAATCACAGTATGGAAAGGAAGTAGCTGTTTGGTTCATTTGAGAAGGGGAACCTTCTCAAGATAAAGGCAAGAAATGTTGAATATAATTTCCCTTTTTAAAAAGTCCAAAACGATGTTTCATAAAAATCTGTCAATAAGGTACCATTCTTTCTTTCCTTTCAAAAGAAAGGGAAAGGATAAAGTAGAAAAAAATAAGAGGAATTAAATAGGAAGAAAAAAAGATAAGAAAAATAGCGACATAAAGAAAAAGGACAAAGAAATTCCCATGATGATTGCTCCGTGGGTAAGCCAAAGACTATAGATCTGCATTTGTCAGCCAAGACTGTGCATTGCTGAATTCCTAATGGCTTAACAACACAGATGCGGCCGTTATGAAACGCTGGCGCCAATTCTTAATGATTGCGAAGAAGAGAGAAAGAAAAAAAAATGATAAAGAGAAAAGAAAAAGAATAGGAAATCCTGAATTTTGCTCCCGACTAAATCCGTTTAATGGTCCCTACAGAGTTTCTTTAACTGGCACCGAAAGTAGTATTTTTTTTTTAATATACACATATTTTTTGTGCATGTCAAATCCAGCGGGTGCCTATTAAAATAAAGTACGATTCGAAAAGTTGATGGGGAGAAGACTGCTGAGATAAAAACAAGAGACGGTGGGGGTGAGGGAAAAAGAGGAAGGAAAAAAATATAAAGATTAAAGATTTCTGCCGATGAAATATGATGCTATGATGGCTGATTATGCAAAGAAAGGGGTTTGTTTGAATAAGGATTTTGATATTGATTGTTTTTGAACGGCCTCGCATTTCAACAAGTTACATTGCAGACAGTTGGTTTCAAAGAGAAAAAGGGGGGAAAGATTCGAAATAACTCATAGGGAGAGGCTTTGAAGACAGCAGCAGAGTTTCTTAGATTCTTCGATCGAGCCATAAAAATTTCCATAAGACATTTCTTGAAAAAATTTTCAAATTAATTAATGTTATAGCTATAACCAAAGTAGGTTTTATGATGTAATAAAGCGTTATAGTCTTAACAAACCAGGGATTAAAATCCAACTTGATTGCCGATTGCTCCGAGCACTTTAATAATTTTAATTATAAAGCACCAGTGAATAAATACTGTTTCGTCATTTAAACTACATATTGATTTGGTTTTAATCATCAAATTTAAAAACTGAAAACAAGCGAATAAACGCACGCTACAAATTAAGCCTAAGCATTATTTTAAATGAAGCCTATACAATATGAGAAATAATGAAATATAATGAAATTCTACGGCCTATTTTAAATGAGAAAAATAAAATTGGTTACTTTCTATGTATGATTTCTATATTACATAATTTCAAAGCAGAAATAATTTACAACCCTCCCCGGCCAGCCTACCCAAAAGGGAGTAAGGCTTAAAGCAAACTTGTCACTTTTCCTCTAACGGGAACTACGATTCGATTTTTGCATTAAAAGCAAACTTTTTTTTCAATTCCTAGTAAGGAGCACATTTTACGTTTAACCCAGAATTAATGATATTTGGATGTTCGACTCTTTGCTATACCTGAAAGTATTTGAGCATTCGTTTGTGAAAAACCAGGAAAGTTTGCACTTCAAACCGTTTTTATCAAATATTTCAAAATAACTTGGGAAATCAAGAGCAGTCATCGTGTATTTATGGTATATAAGTAAAATAATCATCAAAAATTAACGACAATCTGATATCAAATTGATTTATTATAGGAAATATTCAATCTAATGATCATAAATGTATATTAATAATAAGCAGATGCTGTTTTTACAACAAAATTAAAGACTATGGAAAAAGAAATAAGAATAAAAGAAAAAATAAAAATAAAAATTTATAAATAGAATACATGGCCTTTGAACGAATGCGAAATAGAAACAGTAGAGTAAATTCTGTTTAAGATTTTACTAATATCACAAAGGATATTTTGCTTTATACATGAAAAACGATTGGGGAATTCATTATATATAAAAAAAATTAACGTTTAGAGTTCAATTGAAGGCACCAAACTACTTTTAACTTCTGAAAACTTTTTCATCCAAACTTGAATAAATTCATAATAAAATTTTTTCACGTCGTATTGACTAAAGAAACTTCACGGGGATTGATCATGAAACTATTATAAAGTCTGTTCGGAGCCATATGTTGATTATTCTTTGGGTCATTAACTCATTTTTGTAACTGAGGAAAATGTCATAACCATGAGCTGGCATAAAATTATACACATTTTATTTCTAGTAGGTATGAAATATTTCCCTGCCAATATTCCAAACAAGTAGAAAACACATCGTACACTTAAGGATTAATAAATAGTTGTAATTGATTGTTTGGTATCTACCCCCCCCCCCCAAAAAAAAAACAAGAACTTCTGATAAAATCCCTTTGTATGTTTTAAGCTATATGCAGCGACAGTTTTTGCAATATTTAGAAGGTTTTCGTCAATGAAAAATGTGTTTAATCCTAGGCGCAGATGGTCAGTTCATTAACTTACGGCTTCCCTCGGATCTTAACACTAATAATTTAAGTGAAGTGGCAAATTATTCTAAAGAGCATCATTACCATTATCATTATACGTCCTGTATGACTAAATGCATTTTAAAACACCTGCTGTTTTATTCCTCGGTTTAATATTTAGTAACAGTTTTGATCAAAATACATTGCCATTTCGTCGTGCTTGCAAAATGTACCGAAGTTCTGAAAAAAAAGGGGGGAGGGGCTTTTCTTTTCAGAATGAGTAGCATTTTTCATAATTTTCAAATTTATTTCAAATGCATATCATGTTTCGACGCATCTCAGGCATGGAATTTGTTTGAGATCTTTTAATTTAAATTGGGTACAATACAAGGAAAGCTTAAATTTTTACCCTTGGAAATTTGCAAAAATTATTTTACAAGGTACATAACGCAGATTGCAACTTGTATATTATGTTAAGCCATGCATATTATTTTAAGCGCAAAAAAAATATATACATGTAAATAATATTTTACTAAGCGTGATATAATCTACAATATGAAGAGCCCATTCATGAGATACTGTCTATCAATCGAAATAAAAAGCTCACCAAAAAAAAGTGCCAGAGATTCAATAATAAGAACTCACTGGAAGTTTACGACACGAAAATGGAAACTGATTAATAGAATATACAGTCGGACCTCTACTTAATGAACCTCTATTTTGCGAATTTCTCTATTTTGCGAACTTTTTCTTGGAACCAAGAACATTTTGCGAATTTCTTCGTAAAATAACCTCCAAATAGCGAAGTGCATTCTCCATTTAACGAACTTTTTCTTGTGATCCAATATTTTTTTTCTCTCCCTATTTCTCAAAATATTTCTAAACATTTCAAACTTATTATTTCTTTTAACACATTTTATGGTGATCAATGACCTTGAAGCTGGAAAATGTCAAAGCGAAAGTGAGTGAGCATCAAAGAAAAAAATTTAATTCTTCATGAGGTGGATAAAGGCGTGAAAAAAAAAAAGGATATTGCTTTAAAATTTGGTATTCCTCCAAACAGCTTATTAACCATAATAAAAAATTCGTGATAAGATACAAAATTATGATTCATCGAATTCTTGTTCAAAACGTTTAAAAGCATGTGTCTATGAAGATGTGGATGAGGCAGTTTTGAAGTGGACAATGTGAAAAATAAAAAGAATACAGCAATGAATTGCGATGAAGACGAACATGATGAAGATGGAAATGATCATTATGCAGAAATCAACAAACCTTCGTATGATAAAATGCTAAAATTCATTAATTTTATTATAAAATTATTTTTTAATTGAAAATACAGTGTATTTCCGGACAATGTTTTGTTTTATTCTTGTTTTCCTTACAGATTTCTCCTTGATGGGTAAAATATATAAAACAAATAGATATTAATTTACAAAATAAAGGTGTGATTAATTACTTTTTTAATAATATTTAGTGTTTATGAATTCAAAATCTGTTTCGTGTAGTTTAAAGTATTTTAAAAGGTGAATCTCTATTTAAAGAATTTTCCATATCACGAACTTTTTTTCAGGATTTAGCGACTTCGTTAAATAGAGGTTCGACTGTATTTATAAAATCAAATGATTTATCACAATGATGGAATCACAGTTTTAAACCTTACTCGATAATCAGTCCTTAAATGTCTTGCTAGTATGTTATCTTGAGCATTGCTGAGATATATTCGAAGTTCTGCAAGTTCATCAATGCGGTGGCGGCGATGGGGTGGAAAAAGTGAGGGGGCAAAAAATTTATAGGCATCTAAAATACCCAGTAATATGGGGGTAGACAACAAAATTTAAAAATTTAGTTACAAAATTAGCTAGTTTTCCCAAATACTATTGCTTTTTGGTAATTCCTAGTTTTAGGCAGCTAAAACGAAATAAAAATTAAATTTTTTCCTAAGAAAGTAGGGAGTGCCTGCCTCCCCCCCCCCCCCCTGATTCGCCGCCACTGCATTAATGCTTCCATTCTCTGTTCGCGTAAGTTTAAGGTTAAATCGATTGCTGTGGTAATGTTCCAAGTTGACAAATTTCAAAAAATTCCTATTCCATCTGATTAAAATAATCTCTCTGAATATCCTTCACGGTTCTCTTATTCCACCATTCGCTTCATTATTCTTTAATTTTTAAATGTTTGCTTTTGTAGGATTCTATTTCTCTATTAAGAATGCTTGCGTTTATTGCATTCAGGGGGGACTTGTGAAGTGATTTCTATTTTTAACAAGAAAATCTAAAACTGAGCAAATGGAAATGAAATAGCCTCCTAAAGATAATAACTTTCGATTGTTTTTTTTTTCATAAGAACACTTCTCCCATATTAAATTGAAAACGCTCGTTCGATTAACGTCGCAATTCGAAGCTGCACGACGGCTCCTTTGGGACGGCCCACTAAACTACAGTCAAATAACAGATGTGTGGGAGACACTTGAACCAACGCGGACATTACATTATGTATAAACAAAGTTAAGTCGGGAAAAAGAGCTTATAATTTTTTAATTATTTTAAATGAACTCTATGAACTTTGAAAAGTAACTAAAAGTAAAAAAACCGATATAATGAAGAAGTTTCAAAACGCTTAATAGCACACATTTATTCGTCATTGTTTAAATCATAAATCATGCCTTACTATTATTTAAACAAAAGTTACTCTTTATACTTTTTTTCAAAAGAAAAAAATAAATAAATAAATAAATACTGGAGTTTATTATCTCACAATAAGTAGAAATTAATTATTAAGCTTATTACCAACACCCGATTGCCTCACTGATGAGATAAATCAGATTTCCTATTGTCATTGCTCACCAAAGGTCATACAAGAAGCCCAATTATGAAATACTTTGTATCAATAAATCTTAACAGTGTGCAACTATATCATCATAGGAAGCGTTCTGGCATAAAATTAAATGTTATTTAGGAATAACAAGAAACAGTATGAAAAAAAGAGGCTCTGTTTTCCAGGAAACCCCCCATCGTACGATACACAAAGGAAAAGATTGGGGGGGGGGGGGTGCGCTGTGCAACCAATCATAGAGACCGGGCTACTCGGCGCCGTGTTTCGCCCATCCAGGTGATTGATAGTTGTGAATCTTTAGAACAAAGGCCATCCATAATGGTTGCAACCAACCTTCGCTCCTCGGGTTAAGGCTGACTCAGGCTGTGGATTCTGTCTTATAAATTGCGGTCAGTCAGAGAGAGTGGACTGACACATCAAGCACCGTGATCCGCCCGAGGGATGCTCCACTCAGTGCGACCGGCCCGTTGTTCTTAGGTCACACATTCCGCACACCGCGGTGACAATGGCGACAGTGCGGTGGATAATGAATGATGGAACCTGCGAGTAAATCTGGTACTGTTCTCACCTTCATCTTGTGTTTAAAAACTGGAATTCTCGATATACTCATGTTTTTTACGGACAAATTATTAATTAGTCAGTAGCAATTAGTGATGAAAGTAGCCATTTATGGTACAACTCCTGATATCATTCTAGTAAAAAACAGTAATTCATGAACACTATTTCGAAGGCTTTTTAAAGGTATAATGCAAACGAATGTGCACATATTTTTATGTGCCTCCCACAAATGTGTGACTGGGCACGTGAAGTGCCAAACTGGAATAGTTCAAGAATTATTGCAGTTTTGGGCGATAGTTAAACCACAGTCTTGCTACTCCAAACTAATTGGAAGCGAGGACTGTTTTGTTTATGAGATTTTCAGAGCAACCAATGGTTATTAGTAGCTATCACCTTGGTTTTAATTGAATAGATGTCGGTCTGCGTCTACGAAAATCGGAATTCAGTTTTATCTTTTCAGTATAAATGTATAAATTCAGATAAATATTCTCTGCCCATCTCTCAAAAAATAATAGTAGAACTGGAAAGACTTCTACTACGTATACATTAGCGATAAAATTAAGAAGGTATAATTATTTTTTTTTTTGGAAACTTATATTTTTAGCCTAATTTTTTTTAATAAATTGTTCCCAGATATAATTTAAGAATAACGAGATATTCTAATTAACGATGCTCATGTTAAAGAAATTGTGTCATAGATAGCATATGGTTGAATAAAGCTTTTACAAATAATTGGATCAATCGGAGTATTGGATCAATATTAGAATATTTTCTTGCAATTTCCCCAAGAATTGTGATTTATACCTTTTGAAAAATCATTCATCCATAATTTTGCTGCAAAACATTCTTAAATAAATAAACAAAACAAACAAACCCACCCAGGTAATGAGCCATATTGCAATTTTATAAATTTCTTCATTTTTTAAACTTCTTTCTTAATCATTGAATTTAACAGATCATAACGAGACAGAATTTCATTAATAATCGACAATCTGTAGTCATTAATAAAGTAGATTAATCGATAACACCTCAATATTTGCAAGTTTGTTAAAACGCCTAAACTTTAGCAACTTATTCTATATTAGCTAGGATATGACTATGTTCAATAAATGTAACATAATTTTGATCACAAGAAATTTTCAGAACCACTTATTATAAATATGAGGAAAGAACAGTAAACAGTTCATGTGATATTTTCAATAAATGAATAAATTTTGTTTATTAAGAAGGTAGAAAACGTCAAAAGAAACAGCAAAAAGGATTTATCTTGAAAAAAGGTCATAATATAAAACAGAATAGATATTTTTCTTATGCGGGGGAGAAGTACTTGAAAACATGGATTTCTTGAAGAATATAATTACTTAAAACATGTGAAAAGGGTTTCCGTTTATCTATATCCTGCACAGAATGGCACATTTGAATTTGCTTAGTACTTTACCACTGCGATACATTCTGAAGGCATTACACAGATATAACGGCTTGATAAAAAGAATAGATAAAAGGCCAAAAAAAATCTACCGAAGCAGAAACAAAAATTCCAAATCACCTCTTTTGTTGAGAGAGTGCGAATTCATCAAGACCATTCACTTCCCTAGAGACTATTAAAACCATCTCTTTCTCACTTAGGATGGGCGAGATGGAGATCACACGAAAATGAATATTTTTTTCTCTCTTTCCTCCCCTTTCCCGAATGCCATCTGGGGCCTCCACAATCCATCCTTTTCCAAAAGGAAGCAACAATCAAAAACTAATGGTTGTCAAATGAGCAGGTATACTCCTCCAAGAACAGACCATCCCGGGGCAACCTTCAGGCTCAGGTATCGTTTGTCATCGACTAATTGCCACGTTTAGAATCGAAATCCCAGTCGTCTACTCACCATTATCATCACTGCTGCTTTGCCCCCTTCTTTTTTTCTGCCATTATTTATTTGTTAGCATATAGGAGCCCATTCCGTGGAAAAAGTCATTCGGGCATGATACGAAATGTTCCAACCTGTGACTGACAGGTTTCGGGTCTAACGTACACCAAGTCGGACGAGAGATCATTAACTTTGAGGTGACTTTCAAACGATTTTAATGATCAGCTGTCCCGGCCTCCCCTCTCTTTCGTGGCCATTTCCTTACTCCTCCCTCTTTTTCGCTTATATGGTCTTTTACTTTTTTTAATCCTACCTTTTCTTTCTTGGGCCTCCTTATCCCTTTTCTCTGCCTTCCTATTTCGTTTTTATCATTAGAGCTGAGCGGACCTTTGGAGTCCCAAAAGCGTAACAATTCAGATGTTAACATAAGTAAAGATAGATTTCGGCTAAAGTAAAAGACAGGGAACGTAACCTTCTATGCTCGAGCAAAGAATTTTTTTTTTCTTCCGTGAGTCACAAGTTAAAGGGAATTTTCATCTTTTTTAGAGCTAGAAAGAGCAGAAATAAAATCACAGTTCATTTGTCAATCAATCTTTATTTCATTTTTTGATCAAAGAACATAAAGAAGAACTTTTATTTTTTTAGAGATTTGCATAAGGGGTATTTGTCTAATGAAAAAGCTTGAAGTAATTTCGAGATATCAAATTAGCACACTCGCACAAGTACCATATCAAAAGTAAAGGGCGGTAGGTTACCCACGCCCCAACATACAAAATCTTCATATCTCGCTTAAAAATTGAAATAAATACAATGACTTTTTTGTTGTTCTTTGTGTTCCCCTCCCCCAAGACCGGTGCCGGGGCATTTTTAGTCTTTAACTCACACTCGTTATGCCACAACACTCACAGGCGAATTAACCCTTTCGCTTCCAGGGTCTCCTCAGAAAAACGTCCAACACAGACCAAAACGTTTTTCGGGATTATATGAGATCAATTGGAATAGATTTTACGTCTGCCACATATATGAGACAGCGGGTTCTGGTAAGAAACGGCTATGTCACATATTTGTGACGGTTGGTAGCAAACGAACTAAAGACAAGGCGGTCTCCTGGGCTAGATGGAAAACCGAAGTGAAAGAAAAAATATGTTTTTTTTTTCATGAAGACTTTTAAATATGCACCAAGTACTCCAATATCCTTAATTCCCAGAGAAGTTCGCTTAAGGAGAACTCCCATTTCAATTAATCGTAATAGCAACATATATTTTCAAATGGTAACTTTGAAATTTTACCGCCACCAAACGCCCTCAATTCACTAAATTTTTTCTAAATAAACTGAATTTGTTCTTGTTATAGCGCTATCTATTTAAAGACCACCATAATACAGCGCCGAGGGGAAAGAGAGAGAAAAGCGAATAATTTTCACTTCTAATTTGTTCATAAATAAGAAGTGGGTCTGAAGGTCCAGAAGAAGAGTTTAATAGTAAATGGTACTGCAAAATATACGAAATTTAAATGCACCCAAAACAGAATAATCATTTTAGTGTTTTGCCGTTGTTTCTTAAATTATTAAATAAATTAACTGGTAGATAGAGATTATGCATTATAAGCAGCGAATCTTAGACTTTTACAAGAATGTGAGTTCGATGGACATGCTGAAAATAATAAATATCACTATGCAATTTAGATCTTTTCAGGTTATTTACACACTAGATAAAAATGCAATGATAAAGAAACAGTTTTGTATTTAAACCTTCTGCATAAAATTGTTTCATATCCTGTAACATTCATTCTAACATAATTATGAAGTGACGAAAGCCATTTCCGTTAAAATTCGAACTCCTAATCGGTATCTTCAGACTGTGGCAAGATAATTTGCGAATTCTGCATTAATTTATCTCAAAGATGAATACAAAAATGTAATTTACAGAACACAAAGCTACATTCATTAAGAAACGAATAGAGAGCATAAAATTAACTCGAATAAAAGAAGGTTGCTATTGTTTTAGGCACGAGTTACATGAATATGCATTAAAAGCTCTGCAAAAAAGAAACCACGTAATGAATTTCTTGGATTAATGAGTTTTTCAGACTGTTTAAAATATTGAAGGAAACACGTGATAATTAAGAAAAAACTGAGAGAAGAGGAATACTGCATAAGTTTTTTTTCTCTATAATTATGCAAGTATATGCATCTAAAAAGAAAGTCGAACAGAAATGAAAGTTATCACAGCAGCATACAATTACTTATAAGAATTTTTAATTCGAAGGAAGAATATACGACGATAATCTTGAGATAAATTTATTGTGTCAAGTTATACTGTATATAAAATTTTTATTACAATAGCAGTCTTATGAATGCAATTATTCTAACTTTTATGAAATACTTTTCAAGCATTACAAAGAAACACTGCTTAAAAATTCTTGTTAATATATTTTGCTTAAAAACAACATTCTCTTTCAATTAGAGGGGAACAAAATAATACAGAAATTTTTATATAATTATATTATCAAAATGAATTACAGTTTTGTAAAAAAGAATAAAATTATAATTAAAAAAATTGTCGAAAGTGACTAGATATAGTCAAACATTTAATCTAAGCTTTGTTCCTTAGAAAGAAAGTTTTACATGAAATGGAAAATAATTTCGAAATTCTTTTATTTGATAGTTATCATTGTAAGTACATTGTTAATGAATGTACTTAAGAGTGTTAAAATTTATTTCTCTGGCTTATTATACTCTTTTGACAAACGATATTAAATTAAAAGCTATATTGAGATCAGTGCTCACATTTTGGCGGGTAACTGATTATGTTACCAGTTCAAACAGCATAACATGGTGAATTCTTTAGAAATGAGTGTTGTAATCTATCGTGAGAGGGCAATCATGACCTCAACAATTTTGAAGACCATCATTCCTATCTAAAGGAAGATCGGAGATAGGGTTGTCCAAATGAACTGGTTTCGTTAACACTTCCATCAATAAACACTGAGCATCAATCTCTCGTAGCTTGGAGCTTTCCAGTAGTAATAAATAGTACACGACATATTTTTCAGAAAGAATTGAAAAAATACTTCCTGGAATGCTTAGATTTTGATTCAGTTCACGTTAAGCACTCCACAGCATTAAATTATTGCGAGTTTTATCTCAATCAGAAGTATTTGAACTTTGGTGGTGGACTGATTTCATGATTTTTCTTTTAAACAGTTGAAGTTTCTTTACTTTTTTTTTTTATCAGAATTGGAAGTTTATCCTTTTAATATCATTATTATTATTATTATTATTACCTTTAAAATGCACAATAAACGTGCAACATAAGAGTTTGTTTTTATTCCATGAAAATTACCAATGGAAACTGGAAGTTTATTTTAATAGATTTTGAAAATTATCAACAGCATTTAGTTAGATATGTCAAATGCTCTGAATTGCATCAGGCTACCTACGTAAATTCATGCTATTTTCGCATTACAGAACACAGTACACTTTATGCAACACTTAAGTGCAAGTGATTTCAATACTGGATAAAATAAATTACTCCGATTCCTAATTGCATCATTAAGTCTTCGATCCACTTCATTCTGATATACAACTATGACTTATCATAAACACACACAGTCTGGTTTTTAAATTAAAACAGTATACTCTATATTCCGGTTTTATGTTTCCTTTTTTTCGAGGGGGAGGGGAGGAGATTATGCATCAAAATGAAGTGCGAGTAAATAAAGTTACGTGTATAAAGTATTTTTTTAATAAAGCTGAATATCAAAAACACACCGATTTCGGAGAAAACCATAATCGAAATGGATTCTCTAGGTTCGAATCAGATCCTTCGGACTTATAAAACTTAAGCTCGCAGGACTTTACAGTCGAAGTATCGGATTTTATACTGACTTTATACTTTATTAAAATGTAATCTAAAACTACCAATTTTAAACTAAATATGGAAGTAAGCATTTATTTTCATTATATTATTATAACTAATATATAATCACTAAGTAATTCTAATAAATAAAATGGTAATTATTATTTTTAAAATAAAAATCTTTCACCATAATTTCAATAAATAAGTGATTTCCATAAAGAATATAAACAAACGATACACAATACTTTGAACACAAAAATTGTACGAAGCAACTGCAAAATAAACAGTAAAATTCTAATCTTGCATGTTCAAAGGATTTTTAAATAAAGTAAGAAATTTTTTGCTGTCTTTTTTATTGAATACACTGCACAGCAGTGAAGTCCTCAAATGAATTAAGTGCCTTAAAAAATCAATTTATTTACGATCACTGGGGACACAAGGTAAGGTCGTATTTAAGTAACGAAAACAATACAGAAATAAAAACAGTTTTTTGATAAACAGATAAAAAAAACCCCAGATTTTATCTAAATTATTAAATCTAAAAACAAACTTTTAAAAAACAGATAAATTCGAATTATCAATAATATTTTATCATTGTTAATAGGAAATTGAAGGGACACGAGAGAAAATTCGAATTACCGAGGAATTCGGAATAAAAACGTTCGTATGAGCCAAGTTCTACTTTATCGTTATATTCAGTCATACGAACAAACGGAAATAAAGAATTTTGTAGGGCAGTCTAAGTAGGACCATAAATTTCTACTCTAATTCCAGTGACGTCATTCTCTGAAGTAAGAGGAAAATCGGATACTGCGTATATGGCGTGATTTCCAAACAAAGAGATAACAACAATCTGAGGCCGTTAGCTCATAATTATACGCACAGTCAACACATCATTTAAAACAAGCCGAATCACAGACCTACCCCCATCACGTTTGCCCTCATTATTGTGCCCAAAGTGAATTAAAGAGTTGTTCGATAACGCATGATTGATGTCGAAGAATACACAATGACACTGACACAATATCACTTCTTGACGACGACTCTCTGTCGGCTGATGCGATTACAATCAAAGGAAATCAAATGAAACTCGATGACCCGTTTTAATCGAAATAAGCACTCCGAATCGGGTCAGCATCTCTATATTTCGGTGTTCGTGTGACAAATCACAGAAAATAATGAGCGATTATGGTATTGGTCAGCGTGCGACACGTGATATTTCTGAAGGGCAGATTTAGTTACGCGTTTTTAATCATTCATTTTGACAGATGACAGAGAATGTGGGTTATAAAATGGCCGAACAGATCACATCTATGCCTCTTTTCTAACGGATACTCTTTCTGCAGATGAATGATTTCTCGCATGAATCGATTCCCATTTAATAATAGCCTCATTAAAAGGATTGATAGTAATATTGAACCCTGTTAAAATGAACCCCGAGGAGGTATGAAAGAAAATCAATTATATAAGAATGTTAATAAGATTTTTTTCAGCAAAAACATTTTAAATTACAAACTGTAAGTGATATGGAGAAAGTTGATTTGGTTAAATAACGTTGAAAATGAATACTATCAATCTGTATGAAATCAGGTTAATTCAATTGAATACTAATGATTTAATAACGATTTCTATAACAAATTTCAAATAAAAAAATTTTTATAATTTTTTCCTAGACCACAAAACATTAGATACTTTTTAAATTAAAAGTTGAATTTGGTAATTTCTAAATTTCTCTTCTGTTATTTTAAAAACTAACTGAACCACAGTTTTCACAATATAAGTTGACAGAATTAGGAGTGTAAGATATTCATCACGTCTTCAATAAAAGACATTGGAGGAACTGCAAATTTCTTTCAAACTCTATAAAATGTGATAAAAACAGACCATTTCAGCTTTCCATTTTATGCAGAAAATATTAGCGTCGGTAAATACGTAGGAAGTTTTAACGCTATAATTGCAGCAAGAAAAGTGATAAATTCCTCATTCAGATAATGCTCTTTCTCTGTGCTTTCGCCACTTGTCGATTGGTTCATTATCACTAGTTTAAGATTAAAAATTAGCAATTTTATCGAAACAGAAATCTTTCAAGGACTTGCGAATCTTTCTAGAAAAAGAACAAAAAAATATCCGCCTGCGGATATACGATTCAAACAAAATAAAATTTCCTAATTATTTCACAGAGAATTTAGATTCACTGTATCTAAATTACTTGCTGAGAAATCAATATAAGAAAACAAAACAGGGATAGTTAAATAAGATTTCATCTGGGAGCTTTACGCTTCAACTACTGGTAAATAAATCTTCCATTAAAAGTTCAAAGCTATAATGTAAACAAATTTTTGTGTATCTGTGTAAGTAGTTCTATTTTATTTCTAGTGCTTCTCTACAGCTGTAAATTTTTAACAGTATTTTATAAATTTATTCAAACTGCATAGCAATTACTTTTTTACAATTCTAAGGGGTGAATGAATCATAAAATTTTAAGACCCACTGACAACACAATAAGATAATATAACTAATATATAATTAAGATGCAACGCAAATATGAACAACTAATAATAAAAGATCAAATTTATAGCAGCCGGACTTCAGACACTTTTTTCATGTCGTGGGACTGAATAAAGAAGGTTGAATGTCATAGTGGACATACAACTGCTTAAGCTACTACTAATAATCAACAGTTTCCTTTATCTAATTAGGAAACAAAAAGAAGTTTAATTCAGAACTAAAAGAAATTAACGAAATAAATGTTATCCGATAGATGCTTCAAATTAATTCCTCAAAGGGGTTGGCTGTTTTTCCTGTCTAAGTCTAATCGCTTAAGCAAGCTATAATTGGCATTGGTCGTCTAATTAAATTTTAAAGTTCCGATTTAAGATGCCGTGTTGCAACGGCTTTCCCTCAAATTCACTAAGCTGATTTTCCTATACTATCAAAATGCGTTGAAGAACAGTTATTTTCTTAAATTCCAACTGAAATTCATGTATGGAATTAATATATTCCCAACAATAGTTAAATTGTAGCAGAGCAAACCATTGCAGAAAAGTATGAAGGATGCTAAACAAGCATGGAAAAAAATCAAATATGATAGTCTGATTTTGAAACATATTTGTGCAGATGAGATGCTGTAGCAAATCACAAAGGTAGAAAAGACGAATAAAGCCACCAAAGACTTAACAGCTGATTTTCTCGAGATTTTTCGTATTGTGATTCGTTCAACCATCTGTTCATCAGAAACGAAGCCCATCACGAAATGCCCGTCATACAACAAACACCCTATTCACCCCAGCGCCTATTTTGTGGCTCGTATATCAAGAGTTCATCGTTGGTGCCAAAATATAATTGCCAACTGTAACCTGAAACATCATCAAACTGTTTCCCAAATAAGATTTCGGGTGAAACATTCTTCGTATGAGACCTCAATACGATAGGCGGCATAATGTCGGTAGTATCACATAAAAATCACTGAGATCCCAGAAGTCACTTCTCTTGTTTTTAGGGCCCAAAGGGAAGAAGAACGAAGGAGTTCTGCGTGCTCGGGTTCTCGAATTCGGGGCACCCCCTACACGGGCCCCAAAATCAAGGCCATTAGTATGGCACATAATTGACTTTTGATGGGTTTCGTTTCGCTGAAGGCGACAATGCCAAGCTGTGGCGAAAATAGAAAAGGGTATTTGAGGTCAGAGCAAGTTGGTGTGAACTTCCTGAAGATTTTACTCAGAGCAAGAAATCCGTGTCCGACACAACCGAGGCTGTGTTAGTTATTTATGACGTTGTATTTGGCGCCTTGGACAGATGATTTATAGTGACACGCAATTAAGTTTCTGCTTAGGACCTGGGGCATACCTGTGTTCGATGTGCTAAGAGATGATTTGTTGACAAAAAAAATATTATAGGTTAATTTTTAAAATAAACTTTTTTTTTTTCCCTATTGTCAGATTACAAGTTCCACGACAAAAAAAAAAGTTTTTAATGATTATGAGGAGTTGGTCTGGATTACAAAGGTAATAAACAGTTTTGGCAAAGGGATGGAGGAGCAAAGTTTAGTTTAACACATTCCATGAATTAAAAAATCATATGAATTGTTCTTTAGATTAGGAGAATGACATAAGGATTTGGATTATAACAGATGCTTTAGAATAAAGTCTAAAATAATGGTGATATTTGAAGTTTCCAATACTAAACAAAATAACACCTAATTCATTGTATCAAAAGATACGTTAAAAAGATTTTATTATTTTAAATGTAATAATTTTCCATTTAATCGTACTTATTATGTTACAAATTGCAATACATCGATGAAATGTAATGTATAAACTAGATGTACGAACCTAAGCAACTTAAACTGCAGTGAATCGTGAAGAACGATTAGTTGTAAATGAGCGTTAACCGCATAAATTTCTAACAAAATAATACATTAAATATTTAGTTGGAATAATCCAATAAGTTACAGTGAACAGAATGGAGGCCATTCAAATTACGTCACATGACAAAAGTAACTTTCCACATCATATACTACTTCATTACACACTTTTTCCTCTTGTAAGATGCGAATTTTATTGCAAAAACGAACATGCGTGGCACATCTGAAGTGTTTAATATGAATATTAATTATTAAATCCAGAGTGAAATTAATGGGTTAATTAAAATAATGAGCTACTGCAGTGTTCAGTTTTTCATAAATTATAAAACTAAACGGATTAAAAATTCACATAGACAATTTAACATTAAAAAAAACAAGCACTAATTCTTATAATGGCAACAAATCACTAAAAAAAACTGTTGTATGAATTCAGAATGGTATAAATGCTCATTTTCACAAAGGATAGCATTTAATTTTTGTTGCGTAATCTAAACGGTTAAAAAGGTGAAAATTATTATTTTCAGTGTATTAACCGACCGAGAGAAAAATATCGTAATCTTTACAGCATTTTCTAAAACCATGAATACTTATCCGCGATTATTTATATCAGTAATTGTCTGTTAATTATGTATTGGATATTCCATCAAGTAATAAGTTACGATAAAACTATCATTAATCGAATCGGGATAAAAATAATTCAATTATCTGATGGAATATCTAATAATTTGATGGAATCGTAAGTATGATAATGTGACAGGGACTGCTGTTTTCTATTTTTGTTAGAAATGAAATAAGAAAATGCCTAAAATCTATTAACTATTGTAAAATAAGCCCAAATATAATTTATATGCGACATATCACATAGTGTTGTTTTGCACATATTCAATATTTCTGAAAAAAATTAAGATATTAGCAAATCTGTAGATTTTAATATCGAGATAAGATCTCTCATTCTGTAATTTTTATAAAAGCATTACAAAAGTATAAAAGCATTACAAAATTCATAAATTTTGTAATGCTTTTATACGTTTAGATTTTATTTAATTTGTTAGATGATGTCACAGAAGGATTAACTGAGACTAGCTATTTCTTCGGCATCTTGGTTACATGACAACATCTAGCACACCAAAGGGAACATGCAACATCCCCATATAAACGGTACAATCAGGACTTCAATCAATTTGGACTGAAATTTTTCAAAGCTAGAAGAGGTCTATCGCGCCGCCTCTGAATTTGATGCGATAGTTTATTGAAGTATGTAATTTATTAATGCACATGATATTGTATTATGTTCCCAATGCATTTGAAATACTTGAAAATACAGTTTATTATTTTTAAAATTCTCATTTTTTAATTAAATTTTAAGGGGATTCGAAATAATTTAAGCTGTATTTAAATTGCTTAGGATAATTAAATGCTCCGATTTATCGGACAACGGCTTCCGAGATGAACAACGTTCAGAAAATGTCTCAGAGACAGTACAAGGTAGTTAAACTTACTTATTGAATGAAAATCTTATTATTTGTTTAATTGAATTATACCAGGCAAATGTTTTTATTAACAGATGAAGGGGAAAATATTAGCAGTTATAACCTAAGCTCTCGTTTTTCAATGTCACAAGGGCACCTGTTGTTTTACCGGAACTATCATGATGGAAACATTATACCTTTGTTGGAGACCTTCAACTTGTCATTTACAAAATAAGCAATAGGAAACTAAAAAGAACAATATGTCATTTGAAATTTAGCGAAAAGAAAACCTTCACAAAAAGTTTAAGTTTTAAAACCGCTTAATTTTTCAACTTTTACCGAATTTATAAGCCGAAAAATTACATAAAAATCAGAAAGAAAAAAATGAAAGAAAGTTACGATACCAATTATCATTACAACTTATTTCTGATACAGAAGCGTTTATTTTAACAGTTAATAATTAAATTTTATTTTCAGTTTAACTTTTCAACAAAAGCTAATCTAAAATAATTACAGACAAAAATACATTTTCAGTAATACATTAATCATGTGTGATAAGAGAACTATCAAAGAGAGAAAAGATAGTAGAAAAAAATCATGAAAACTTGAGTTATTTAAGATTTATTCTTCGAAGAAATGCGAAAATTTTGGAAAATAAAAACAAACGACACCGTTGAAGAAACCCCTAAAACACGGATAGGAGTCGACAGTGAAGCCCTTTGTGGGCCACTGAAGGAAAAGATCAACTGAAAAATGCGAATTCAGTACCGAAACATGATCTTCCAGATGAGTTATAACGGCATCAGCGACTCCGCAGGTCTTTCGAAAAAGCTTCTCACCGTTGCCATGACGACGAGTTGCTTCGCTGGGTTGTAAGGATTCGAGGAGCTCGCCAAAGTGAATCCCGCCGCCAAAACACCAGAGTTGTCAACATAATATCAAAAACATACACGGAGGAGGCGTGTTTTTAAATTTGGATGAACAGCGAATGATTCTAACAGCTTAATTTGATTTATGATTTATTTAATTTGATGTCTCAACCTTGAAAATGAAACTGGCGAAAAATAGCAGTTCGACAACTGTTTTAAATCAGAAGATTACGTCGAGCAATGAAATGTCACGCTTCTAAGAAATGGATCATACTTGCATTGTTCTGTGAAATGTGTATTTTTCTAGAAAGGAATTTGTCACAACCGACGCTTAATTTATTTTAGGAAGAGGCAATAAAAATTGTCAATGAAATAATAAATAAAAAGCAATTCATTCATGATTTTAGAGTTGCATTGGGAAACTTAACTCGAGAAAACTCAAAATAAAACTCAAATTGTTATTTTTTAAAAAAATTACATTTATCTTATCCTATTATTTGAATAGCTGAATAGTGAACCGACAAATATAGGATGGAATGAAATGAAATATAGCTGACGGCGACGATTTTTTTTTTCTTTCTCGATCTCCCCTTTCACACATGCTCATTCCTCAACCACCATGAATCCATGCTGATTTTAAAAGCATCCCGTGAGAATAGTCTATAGCAAAAAGATAAACGTTTAAAAAAGTACTCAAGAAGTTACAATATTATTTATTCTATTTATTTGTACCAATCTAGATTAAAAATTTCATGAATCACATTTTTAATTTGGCAATCCTTATGATCTGATAGTAAAATAAAACAATTTCTAAATTATTTCGATATTTAACACGAGTTTGAAGAAAAATTATTTACGTAACTTTTCTCGATGAATGATAAGACATGATTTCCTAATTAATGATGAAATGCAAGCAGTTTTCGAGTGCCTATAATAAAAATGCTCTTTTTCGTTTGCGGTAGCCATAGTTACTATTCAGTTCCGTAAAAATTATATGAAATCGACAATCAAAAGGAAACAGTCCCAAATGGATGCAATAAACTCCATTATACGTTTTTCCAAAGTTTTGAATTTTTCAATGACAACTTTTTACATTTATTCCATCGTCATTTTCTTTGAATTCGAAATCGTCATCTTCGATTGATTAACAAGCTAAAAGATAACCTGAGATGTGAAAATTGATCGAGAGTATTCATAAGTATACATGCTCAATCGCCACGAAGCGAAGCTGATTGTTATGGTTGACCAATAGTGATGTTGTGAAACGATTTATAATTCATAAATCAAATAAAGTTTCATTTCGAACGGGCTATAAATGGCTATAAGTTAAGATGTTCGACGAAAAGTAACTAATATACTGTAAAAAGTATATTAACCCCCTTCCAGAAAATTTAATCATGGAATGGGGCTTGTATAGCATGAAAACAAATGACGAGCTATACTCGTCATTTTACCGGAAGGGGTTGAGCATCCATTTAAAAGAACAAAAAATAGAAATAATTCTTACGTAAATAATTTTCGGGAAAAAGGAAAAATTCTGGTCGGCAAGCTAAAAAGTGAATTCCTTTCATGCGGAGATATATAAGGACAAAACAACTTCAAACACACTCCTCCGTCATTTCTTCCCCTAATTCCATAAGGGTTAAGATTATGAAGATGAAAAAGGATGGAGAAAATGCAACTGATGAAAGCTTTGTAACAAAGGTGACACAAGCTTTGGTTAAAAATCAATCGAAATTCGGGGTTGAAAATCACTTTCAATCCCTAGCTTCTAAGCAACTGCAGATGTCGAAAAACTTTCACTGTGAAAGTTGTTCTTTATGATGAGACGATAATTCGTCTAATATAAATTATCTTTTTGTCTTTAATCGTGAGGAAGTTGTGGGGAAATGCAAATTTCACCCCACCATTTCCAAGGGACCATGATCGAAGAAACAATGCAGAGATTTTCTCGAAGTTGTTTCTTTAGAACCTTGCAAAAAGGTAGTATTCCTAAAAGGAATCTACCTAAAACTAAACCATATATATCACCTTTCTGGGACATTCTTGCAATTTTTCGGATAGGAAAGCCTTAGAATTCCTCGGATAAACAGTTTAATGAAACATTGGCTAACTAATTCAATACATATTTCAAACCGTGGTGACTTGACAAAATATATTCATAATTTCTTCTATAGAGAAGGAAATCTTTTTTTTTAGGGCTGACTGAGTGAAAAGGTTAAATTACGAAAAACATTGATCGATTTTTCACTGTAGGATATGCTCCCCAACTGCACTGAACTCTCTTTCACCTTCAAGAACTCCTGTGGATAATTTATACAATTATACATCACATACTTAATTCAGCTGCATATCAGTTTAACGTATTTTCATCTAATTGCAAACCATTATAACATTTCTTTGGAAGAATTTTTTCCTCTCATTTGTTCTACAATGAAAAAGAGATTGAAACTCAACCTAGTATTAGTGAAAAGAAAATTTTGTGCTCTCCCCCAAGAGAGCATTCAATACCGGAGGCACCTTAGATGCTTGACTGTCCTTTGTTTGTAAATGTTGTGTGGCCTATGATTTTTTTGAAGGGCTCTCTTCATTCTTCAAGGTACCATGCAACAAAGCGCCCTCTGTTGAGAGCCCTTAGACACGGGCAATGAGTTTCGCTTGAATGCGCGGAATCATCTTATTACTCAAATGAAATACCAGAGCCACATCGTGGACGTTTGCTCCTTTATCCAAAATAAGGCACCTTTAGGAAAAAGATGAACGCATGGCATCATAGCGGCTAGACGAGGGGAACAAGTTGAAAGAAGGTTCCGATAGAATATATTTCTATCAAAAATTCTCAAAAGTTTTAAGCAGCATTCTTTTCCTTTCGCACATTTTCATGGTTTCTGACACAAAAGGAATTCATTAGTTTCAACAAATGCATTATTCCCCTGCTAACTTATATCCTATGCCAATGCTCTATTTAAGATATGTAACTAAGTATAACTTCAGATCATAATTTCACGATCTAACGATTTCAAGTCTTCTCCTACGATAATTAACCCTAATTAGCCATCGTCTTATGTTCTGCAGAATCGAATACTCAGTTAGTATTTGCTTGCAAAAGAAAATGACGAATGAAGTATAAGAAATAAAATCTCGTTTTTGCGATCGGAAGATCGTAGGTTCCGAGTTTCGATTCTATTTAAGCTTGAGTAACAATTATGTCAATAAAATATATCATCATTATAATAAAGAGCAATACATTATTAAGTCACGAAAGTATGCATTACAGAATTTAAGATCGTTTTTAATAATTTAATGCTTTGTATGTTATTTTACATTCTAATATATATATATATATTTGGAGTCACGAATATCATTTTTACAGGTAGAAATAAGATCGTAGTCATAAGTAAGAAAGTTGTGAGAATTCCTATCTTATAATTATCCCTTTTACGTAATTTAAATTTGATAACAGAATGCTCGACCCCCCAAAAATACACTTAAATATAGAAATATTGCTGTGCAATAAAAGGTCCGATTTTAGAAAATCTGTTACATTTTTAACAGTTCTCTTTAATAGCATTTTAAGGGATAATTACCACAGCAAGAAGATGAACGAAACACTGGATTCGATACTTACCTAGAAAAAGAAAGAAAACATAAATTAATGCCCATTCATATAAAATAAATATAATTATATATATTTTATACATTAAGAGTTAAATAGTATTACAGAATCCTTATTTCAAAGTGATATTTTACAGACATTTGAATAACCAACATATCCATGAAAATAACTCGTTCAAATATTTTTAACTATTTAGCGATTTGGAAACGAGGCCGGTATAAATTTCAATACAATTTTCTTAATATCGCTTCATGTTTAAAATGCATTTGGCAAATGTTTTTCTGCATTCTAGAAGGCTCGCCAAGGAATAAATAATGTAACTTTCATAAATTTTGCGGCGACATTTTTATCTTCAAATGTTTACAGCTGCTTTAGTTTCAATGTTCCAACGATTAAAATTGTCTTTGCAATAAATTATTTTTCTCATAAAAAACGTGTCAGGTGACATTCGAAGTTTTAGTTTGCAGCTTGTTCAAAAAAGTTTAGAATATCATGTGACGTTTTAGAAGTTACTGACCTATTTTTGTTTTACCACTTGTTTTAGTACAGTTACATCGCATTTGTAGAATATGTCTTTATATAAACTCTGCGATCCTAAGACAGAGATCTAAACTAAATTTGTTGAAATTACAGCTGCCATGCATTGCGGCAAAAATTATTTTTAAAACTAATTCAACAGAAATAGCCAGCAAATGAAATTTTGTGGTCTCTTTACATTTCATGTAGCACGAATTTAGATTTTCCACTAGCAACTTTTGCATCAATTCATAGTAATTTTGGTAGTAAACCCCAATTTTCTAAATTAACTCGCATTTGATTGCTAAGCACTACAGTTGAATTTGAAAAACCTTTGCAGCTCGAGTTTTTCTATAAAGGTGCCAGCATTAGTAGGGCTGAAAAATTGTACAGACGTTGTATAATTTATTGTCTGTGGAGATCACCATATAATATGTGATATTGGTAGTGTATAGACATTTCTGAAGGAGAGTTGCAGTTATTTCCAAAACATGAAAAAGTGCTTTTCATTATAGTCTTGAAATATTTTTTGATATCGACGAAAGATAAAAATGATCAGATCGATATTTTTAAAGATTTTAGGAGGTTCAATCCCATAGCATTTTGAGAATGTTGTGCGCGAAGCGACCAGGATCTGGTGCAAGTCAAAATCATAGAAAGAGAAAACCAAATTGGCGGCTGAACATATTATAACTTCGAAAAGGGGAATACCTGAAATTATGAATGTAATTTAATAAGGAATCGCTGACTTGGTATTTTGAAGAGGCTTGTGAAGCTTATTGGGAGCTACCAATCCTACTACAGTGAAAGTTAAAGTAACTATATTTTGAAAGGCGAGGATAAAAAAAATTATTACGTATAATCAAAAGGCAATGATAATATATGATTGAATAATTTTTTTTTTTTTACAAATTATTCAATCAAACATTTTTGAAACTTTTTTCCAAGGTAGAAATGGCGATTACAGTCAGGCCAGGTATTTCAAGTCTCTCTGGAAGGATAGTTGGACAAAACTGTCTGTTGGAGCTCTTCGGCATATATTAATGCATTTTTTCCTAACTTTTACTGACATGTGTGCCTCGAGTTGATTCAACGGGTCTCCTGTTCATTATCGGAAAATCGAGGGTCCCCTTTTAAAATTTGTTTCGTCTCTTCGCATTCTTATTCTTGTGCCACCCGCTGTTCAATGGGGAGGCATCAGCTGCCGGTGGAAAGGAATAATTATCATATCAAATAAAGAGCGAGTTCTTTTCGTTGAAGGAGTCTTACCACCCAAGGGCTGGCGGAACCGCTTCTTCAAAGACTTGTTTTCCCGAATAATTTTCCGCACCCCCCACGGACTGCAAAGGGACCCTTCACCGCAGTACTCACTCCAAACAGTAGCGCCGACAGATGAGAAGATGGGGGCCGTCTCCAAACGGAAAAACAAATTCTGATCCCTAGAAAACTGTCATTCTGCCACCCTAATATAAAACAGATTGAACACAAATATGACTATTGACAACAATGACTGGTTTCCGTGGAAGCAAAAAAAAAAAGGCTAAAAATTAACGCAGGAACACATTGTTATAAATGATACAGTCACTAATAGAAACTGTTACATTACTTATTAATTAAATTAAATTTTGTAACTTTAACTACCATATATGTCATACAAAAGAGAGAAGGGAAAGGAATGAGAGACGAAGATCAAATAATTACATAATCAATAAAATTATTTCACATCTTTACACTAATGAAACGCAATCTTGTATGGCCTTTAAAAATACTTGTTTGGTAGTATTTCGATCCTTCATACAAACTACGATGGTTGAGTAATGCTAATGAAATGAACCAACTTAATTGCAATATTAGTAACAGTCTTAACCATCAACGAAATATTGTTAATGGTTCTTAATTTAAAAATGATCCCTCTGCGCAACATTATTCTTAATACCAAATTTTATATATCTACAAACCTAATTTCTATATAGATATAAAATACAAGTTTATGAAAATAATTAGTTAATTTCCATCACGTTTGATTTTAACGATGCACATATACAATTAATTTTATTAAAACCTAAGCACGCTGAATATTCTGCTCAAAATTTTAGCATATAATTTTTAAACCTATCCGATAAAATGGTTTTTCTTTCACAGAGTTCGGATCAACTTATCCACATTAGAATTTGGAATATTTTATTAATAATATATGCTTTACCGAAGAGAAGATATTTATTTTATTAAGTTCAGGTGAGCGAATTGTGCTTTTTAATGTCACCTTTTAATGATTCTCGATTTAAAACAAGTCCCATTCCGCCTGACCAGGTGCCCACTCCCTTTCTTCTGCGTACTCAGTACTCGACCCCCTAAGCCGAACCCAGATCCGAGCGTTCGGGCCACACACGCGCACAATACACACTTCGGATATTAAGGCAAAGCAGTGGAGTGTTTGCATAACACCGCACCTCTGTCTCTCGCCCACCTTACGTGATGCTACTGAGTGGATACCAGGGGATCTCGCCCTCTTCTCTGCTGTCGAACGGAATTCGACAATTAAATTGCCTAATTCGATGCCCCGGCTTCTTGAAAAAGGTGGCGACAATCTTCTCCGCTCTTCCCCACGGATATTGCTTTAGTAATAAGGTTTATGTTGTGCGCACATGTCTGTTTGGATTTAATTTCAAATGGTAGATAAACTCCGGTGTAGTACTACAATTATTTTAATAAGGGTGTATTTAAACATGTAAAATATGAAAAACATATTCTTACCAGAGAGAAATGCTCTTACCTTTCAAATAATTACTTATATCATTCTTTGTATAAGGGAATTCTTTTGCATACAGGACTAATTAATATTTGATTGAAATCCCTCCCCCTCTTTCCTCAAGACTACAGGAAGAAAATTTGGATAGTCGACTAAAAATATTTGGCTCTAAATTTTTTGGAAACTGTATTGTTATTTGATTTCATTGGGCTACTAGACACAGCTTGTCAATGGTATTCAACAACATCCAATGGCATGTCAATATCCCATTTCGTTTTATGACTTCTGAGTGTCCTTACTGGCATTAACAGAAGCCCCTGAGGTCCAAACCAGTAGGCAAGCAGGTTTGATGTGATTTGATACATTTAAAGTCTCGTTGTGAGGCTATAAGACAACTAACAGACAGACCTCGGAATTTTCAATCACAGATGATGAGAACGACACCAGAGCTGACACTCTACTCCCCCCGAAAGACGGTTAGAACAATAACAATTGGCTCTGAGATCGATGGTTCAAATTTATATTCTTAACTAGCTTCATTTACAAATTGCGAAGCCAATTTTTTCACTTCGGTGAAATCCACAGTGCCCAGTTTCCCTTTGCATGATTGCCAATTAATCTGAGAAATTGTCTGTGAAATCATCTCTTTATGTATTATTATGGCTGTTTAATACAAACACATTTACATACGGTTACCACATTAATTCCTTCCCTATGGGCTAACAGTCGAAATTAGATGGACATCATCTAATCAACAACATTACCTTAAATAATTTTATAGTGAAATCCCGCCCTTCATATGCATCACACAAAAAGAAAGAATCGCTGTTAATTACGCAAAACAGCATAACAATGGTAGGATATAAATTCGGTATATGATTTTTCTTAACAACACTAGATAAAGAACCACCAATGAATTTGGAACTCAGCACCACACTCACACACAGAGAATTCTTTCACAGCGCCCTGGTTGTCAAATCAGTCGTTCTCCAAGTAAGCATTTCCAGTATAAGAATTAGAATATGTCTGATTTCTAGGTTACCGTAAGTAAATTAGTGATGCATAATAGCAATTTAATAAATGATGCCTGAATCATTTTATCGGCATTTCTAATATGCCAAGAACTAGTGGTGATTAGTGAACTAGTTTCTAGATTGATCTATTATTACCTATGACTTGAACTTCCGATTTTCAAATAAGTTTATAGAAATTTTCCACACCACAAGAATATCACGACGTCTCCAGATTTAAACTATATGTTTAAAAAAAAATCTCCAGATTAATTTTGAAAGCAAGCATCTGAAACAAAGACAGGAAGAGGTCTATATAAAAAAAATTATTATTTGCATTTAATGGTATAGTTTATTCTTTATTAAGTATTGGGATTATGTATCGAGTTTCGCATTGAATCCGCAAAATGCATTTGACTTGGACAAACGCCATCAAACATAAGGTTCAATGGATTACTCTTGTCGAAGTTAGCGCTTCATTGTTGCCCACCATCTTCTAGATGCTAAGTGTCATCGTATGTAAAGGCAGGATAATTCGTGAAACTAATTTAAAAACCTTGCTTTAGGGTCTCTATATCCTTACAGGTCGTAATCACTTTGTGTATCTTACGCCCGTGTTTTTCGTGCTACAGGTACCGTTCTAACTTGATTCATTAGGCCGATTAATTAGAAATACATTGAATTTTTCGTAATGTTTCTCGATGTAACCGCAATAGCTCTGTATTTATTCATCACTTTTGAGCGCATCTTGAATTTCATTCCCATTCGTTAATCGTTGCAGCCATTAACAACTCGTATATCGGCAAAGTTATTTTGTGACCACTTATATACATTGGGATGACATAATAATTAATGCTAAAAATGATTCCCTATACACGTATTTAAAAAGCGCATCTTAACAGAAACTATTCTAATAAACCATTAAAAATTCAGCTCGCCTTTGGCTCACACTTAGCATTCAAGACATGGCAGATCATTTCCTACGCGAAAAAGTATTTGGGGGAGGGGGTAAAGAGCAGTAATCCATCCGAGGACCGATTCTAGGGTTTTAGAGACCCTATCGCCTACATTTACGCTTCATAAAGGTCGAATCTAAAAAACGCGACGTACATACACAACAGCATCCAAATATGTTTCCACTACTTACCAGACTATTCTCGTCTACATAAAAAGAAAGAAGAGAAAAAAAGATGCGGAAGATAAAAAGAGAAGATGGAGAGAGAGAAAAGATGAATCGGAAAAAGAAGGGGGGGGGGCAGGGAGAAATGTGAGAGAAGCTGAAGAGCCAAAGTGATCCGCAGGGCGATGCGCAGTGGATCAGTGCGCAGACAGGCATCATTTTGTGAAGGGCTATCGACAAGGAGCTGACGCACACGTCGAGCGGAGACTGACAAGAGGGGGGAGGAACAAACAATCCATCCCCCCGCTGGTGCATCCGCCGCTTATCGCTTGGTTGAGAGAAGATCGACCTTTTTTCTCCCCCCTCTCTCTCGCATTGCAGCTGGGAAAATCCACGACAGGGGTCATGTATGGCTTGCAGACCAACCGATCTGCGTGTAAGATCGAAGATTTTCTCACCTTTCGATGGAAAGGTGAAAATAAAATAATAAAAAATATCATTTTTTTTTTTATTTGTTTGTTTGATGACATGTAGGAAGGAAAGAATCAGTCGAGGTATTAATCATCATTCAACATCTTTAGCTTTGGAAAAAAAGAAGAAAAAAATCCCAGGAAAGAACTATGTTTTAATTTTTGATATTGGGAAAGAATAAAGCATATTATAAATAGCGAGGCTCTTATAAACTTTTAGAAATGAAAATTTATAACCGGCAGATCTGTAAAACGTCGTTTTAAAATGAAAAAAAGTGTTCAAAATTTTCACTAAATCTTTGCTTAGTGACACCATAACTTATTTTACTCTCATTTGATACTTATTTCTTCAAAATACGAGTTTTCACACTGAATAGTTTGTTGTCAAAGTATCATTTCAGTGAAGTTCATCAAGATTTCTAGTTAATGTCCATTGATTAGTACAAATAAAAAAGTTTCCTGAATACTCATAATAAAAGGTCATAGTAAGACCAAACGGATAGCTTAAATGTTCATTATCTTCCCAATGGAGTTAAGCGTATTTTGTTGCATGTCATATTATGCGAAGAACAGACAAATCAAACAATCTACGTTGAATCTTAATTAAAAGGAAAATAAGTATAAATTTACCATCCTACACCTATTCTTAGTTCTTTAAAGTGAAATTTTGAGCACATTGATGCGAATAATTGCTTATTCTCACGAAAGTGGCGAAACTGCTTAAAGCATTCGTTTAAAATAAGTGTCGATTAACTTTTAACTTTTATGCAACTGAATTCGATTGTGAGGCGTATCTCATTACATTAAAAATAACTGGCAATTGTTAAGAATGACAGCTAGTAATCAAAACTGGATTTCATGAAAACTAAAGCAAAGAATTCGTATTTCTCGTTGAATGTTGATAATTGCTATTCATTTCGAAATAGATCGAAGAAGAGAATCTGATCAGAATTTCTTACAAAACGTAAAAGTAAAGTGGCAAAAATTCATTCTTGTATAGCCACTCATAAGAGAAGATTTAAAACTTTACTTGCGAAACAAATACACAAAGGCTAAATTTTCCCTGCCTCGTGTTACAAAAAATACCAATTTCCTAGGAATAATAGTTTTTTTTTATTGTAGAAACACTTAAATCCGTACATAACTAAAGGACTTTGTTCCTAACTGATAGATAATTCGGTGACTAAAAGAACTTCACTCGATTAATGGAAACTTTAAAACTTTAGATTTAAAAAAATCTCTCTATTCGCATTTGTCAGGAAAAATTTACATTTTATTTAAGAGAATTATACACCACGTTCTGACTAAGCACCAAAATTCTTCACTCTTCGTAAAAATATTATTCTGTATGTATTTCATTGATTTTAGCATACTATTTTATTGTGGCGACTAGTGACTTCTTAGTATACTCCTTATTACGGAAATAAAAACCAAAATAGATGCTACAAATTCATATAGGGAAATGTTGTAATGCACGTAATAACTTCAAAACTCTGGCGATGGAAAACGTATGAACTCGTTCTTTTCAAATTACTCAACATGAACTTTTAATTCAAAAATTTGATTTACATAATAGTTTAGATAAGTTAATAGTTGTCTGCAGAATACTCTCAATTTCTTTCTTTCTTTTTTGATATATAAAATATATAGCGCGAGCACAATTGCTATTTGTCGTTTCGAGAGCTTGCATCCAATTCGTAACCGGCAAACAATGTGTTAATATTACATTTTAGACTCATTCAACGGAAAAATCAGTATGTGACAGGATTAAGTTCTTCTGGTATAATTACTAACGAATTAAGAACTTAAGATAAAGACCTAAGAATTATCGCATGCGACACGTTTACAGTAAGACAACTAACAATACATTCACTTATTCATTTTACGATTGACACATAACATTCGATGTTGTGCTATATATAAACCAGTTTTTTATATATATTACAGGGCATATCTCATTCTGGGTTAAGCTATGCTTCCAAACCAGCGATATAAAAGTCAGACGACGCACTGAATCTGAAGCGTCCGAGCCACAAAAATAAAAGCACGCGCATAAAACGAGAAACAAAACACGGCGCTGATGATCAGTGGCAGAACTCTTAATGAGCCAAACACTCACAAGAACCATAAATTATAAAATTAATTCTGACATATATTTCTCACACGAGCAATATTTAAGCCGAGATTGCAATGAAGCAATATTTTCAGCAAAAGTGTTATTTAGGAGATCCTCCCCTTGGAGGAAGTTGGTACAATCGTAATTGGCAATTTTTTGTCTCCGCCGGGCCATAATAAAAAACTCATATTTTAGAAGAGAATTTATTATCAATAAATCCACTAGGAACCTTTTGTGAAGCCGGATTTTTGCCCTCGTAATAAGAAGCCGTAATGCATAGATAAAAAACACAAGTTCCAGAAAGTCGGTCGTATATACTTTTAATTATACATAAATACACATTGCGCCGACCTGATTTACGTATACAATCACGGAGTGTTTTTATTGTGATGGAAGACGTTCTCCGAAATATATATCCGCCATAATTGGCGACTTATCGCTGAAATTCTTTATGCTCATCATTACGATTTTCTCAAAACTTATTTTCTATTCAATCTTTATATATATAAATTCTATCAGTATCCTGAGACTTCTGAATTTTCCAGTTTCAAATCAAACTCTTAACTCATTAAACAAATTATTAAAAATTTCAGCTTTTATTATAGTATGGTAGGAAATTTTAAAAACCTGTTTTAGCAGATGAACATTAAATACTTCATTAGAAATAGAAAACCGCAATGAAAATAATTTGATATAATGAACATTGGTTTGGTTATTGCAATATCCTCAGATTGCAATCATTTACTTTTATTTTCGTTGAACTTTCCAAATTGTGAACGGTCCATTGCGCTAAAATTTATTTTGATTTCTTTTTCCATACAAGTGACAGATTCAAATTCAGTTCAAACTAACTTCGGGTATTATTATTTATTTGTTTTGTCACCGCTAGAGTAAAGGTTTGTGCGAATTTTCAATTTTACAGAAAAAAATTCGATGTAAAAATTATCCCTGTTTTGATTGGTTGAGAAATTTAGTTAACAAAAAATAAACGATATGATTAAGTAAATCATTAACCTAAGTAAACATCTTTGAGCATAAAGAAACTAAAGCATATGCGAAAGGATTTTTTAAGTCAGTATTTTTCAGTTAAACTGTATTGACGAAAAGAAATGATCAAAGGAAATATCTATACATATTACTGTAATAAAGATATCCTTATTCAGCCTAAGAAACTATAAACTTTATACAAAATTATAATTGCAAGCGTAATATTTTTATCTAATGTGTTTCTAAAATTTAACGGGCTTATTTGAGGTTCATCAAAACATTTATAATATTTTGTAGACCTGTCTGAAAGCGGTGATGGGACTATTCTTCATGATGAGCCAATATAAAAAAATATTTAGATATTAATGGGAAATGCTAATTTATTTAGGGGAAATTTTAAAGACCATATCAGAAAGACAACAGGTAATAGAATTCCTATTCTACGACACTGATATATTTCAATTCAACAGTAAAATAAATAATATATCAACAAAATTAATCAACAGGATTTATATAATAGTTTCAGTTAGATCTACGCTTTTATTTTCGCAAAGAAAGTGTGTAAAAGAACTGAAAACTTTTTACTATCTCTTTACAGTAATGCTAAAAATTAAGTCTTCAACGTCTATATACACAATCTGTTCAAGAGACACACCAACAGCTTTTCTTTTTTAAACCGATTTTCTTCGAGCCGATGCAGACGGACAAAATAAGTACATTTATTAAGTACAGAGGGACTTCACAGTAACAAAAATTCATCCAGCGAATGTGTCAAGCATTGGAAGGTTTCCAAAAACCTTCGACTTAAGAGTTAAAACACTCGCAGGGGAGTGAGAAAAGGGGGAAAAGAAAATGTTTATTGTTTGACGCCGAAAAAAGAATTAGTCGGTACACTTTTTTTTGTTTGTTTGGAAGTAAAAAAAAAGCGTAACATTTTGATACTTAAGACAGGAAACGAGACTTCCCATGCGAAAATCCGAACACATTTCAATATAGCTGAGATTTTTTTTTTTTAAAATTTTTATGACAAGTTCATTCTCACTTTTAGTTTTGATGTAAATATTTTTCGTCCTTATTTTCCCTAACTGGTCAATTCATGTTAATTGTTTTAAGGTATGGAAAGAATTTTCCTTTATAAATAAAAGAAAAACTATTACAATTTTGATGTCAATAAAACAAAAATCCTCCTCAAAAAAAATATTTGATTCTCTTTTCAAAAGATTTTCATTTGATACGGTAGAAACGTATCCTTTTGAATCCACAGATGCGTGTTATTGAATTCGACAGAATGACAAAAATTCTAAATAACGTTCAAATGATATCAACACCCTACCTACGGATAAACTAACTTTCCTGACTTGCACACAATACAAACTTCAAGTTTGCAAAAAGGAAATGTTTGAGCAATCAAGCTTCTCTATAATTTACTTGGTAAGTAAGTTTATGACTTGTTTCGTTTCATTTCATAAAAGGATGCAGACGTTTTCATATTAACTTTTCTTTCTTGAAGACAAACATGGTATTGAAGTGTCTCCCAGTAACTGCAGAATTGAATCCAAAACACGTGAAACAAGACACACTGGAGCATTATATTGTGGTTATGCGTATAGCATAAATGAGATCGAAATACATGAAAATGAAATCGAATTCTATTGTGTTTTATATTTATCATCCATCCAAACACAATATAGTAGGCTTTTAAAATTATCGATATCTACAAATGTAAATAATGAATTAATGAAATGGAGATGCGAGTTGTATTTTTGGAATCTATGCAAGATTAAAACTGAAAATTTCCGTTTGTTTTTAATGATCTTATTATACCTCCTATTTTGTAGAATTCGAAGGTATATTATAGATAAGAATATTCATCTAAATAAAATGTATTTGAAAAAGACTAAAAACATGAAATAGTACCAAAATTTGATTGAATTAATCAATCGAGTCTTGCATGAATGTATTGTTTGAATTTAGAATGAATGAAAACACGGATGAAAAATATCTTACCTTTATAAAATTTAATGAATTTTTTATCAGAATTAAAAGCCATGATGTTAAAAAAATAAATTAAATTCTAAAAAACGTTTAAAAAATGAAAAATAAAAGCCATGCTTGCTTGCTAAGATTCCGGTTGTAAGTGGCTGAGATCCATGTTCACGTAGCCAAAACAAAACGATTTGGCGCAAAAAGTTGGCTCCAGTTTTTTTCCACCCTCTTGGAGCGAAGCAACCATGTTTACCTCCGTTTGATCCCTGCGTGAGAATGACCAATCTTTCGGAATGATTGGCAGGCTTCATTCAGTTATACGTTGGCCTTGGCGAAATGTCTCGCTAATGAAGGAGGAACGGATGCAAATTAGAGGCATCTCAGGTAGGTGTTTTAATGAAGGCTGCCGCGGTTTCTTTTTTTGGAGGTGACCTCTCCAGTTGGCATCGTAAATCACTCCACAAAAGTTCATTTTCGTTTTTTTCGCCAAATGGTCCTCTCAGAAAGGGGGATGCACTCCAAGCTGCTTTTGGTGTAGCCATCTCTCAGATTGATCACCTGTGCGATTGTTTTAGAATAAAACTCTAATGATAGAGTATTAATTATACACGGTGTTTAAGGATTGATTATAAATTTAATTAATCTATATTGAAATCGGATCGATACAACTATGAGACTGAATTTAAGGATTTTATAGTGAAATCGTATTCGAATACAAATCCCACACAAATTCTTTGTTTGCATTTCAGATAGTTAAACTTGGAATATGACACTGAAAATCTAATAAATATGAGTGCAATGATTGGAATTTCAAGCTAAATCAGCTGTTTTTAATTTTAAACTAATTTTCGCATGGTGTAAACTTGAATAATAATAATAAGTAATGCACAGTTTGACCATTAGAAAGCTATTTTAAAATGATTCGAATTCATAGTGAAATCTATTAATTCCATTATAGTAAGAAAAACATTTGAAATCATTAATGCTTTTAAAACAAAACAAAAATTTTAAAACAAATAAAAAATTACAACGCAGACGTAATGAATCATGATTTTCTCCCTTTGTTTAAAAGGTCATTCTTTTACAAGAATAATGCAACTTTCATGTGTAACACTTCAAAATTTCTAGTGTAAAAGGATAGATAATGAAATCGGATCAGACAATCAGGGAATCATTAATTTAGAAATAGTATAAAAATTTTCAAGACTAAAATTAAAGTCTAGTGCATTATTTTGCATTCCATTTTTGAAACATAATCTAGCAAGACTACTGGATTAGAAAGTGTTGAAGAAAACTTTAACACTATAACAAATATTTGGATTGCTGTATTTACCTTTTAACTAAGAGAAATTAGGGTAAGTGTTCCTCATTAAGTTATGTATTTACGAAGGTAATCATATTTATATAAAGATTACTACTAAAGGTGATTCTTCAAAAAAGTCATGTCTCTACATAATCACAATTCCATTCAACTATTGTATTGGCAGCATTACATTTCTATGGATATCACCAGTTTATAACATATAAACTGTTCTCACAAAGAGGGAATGGTGAGCTTTAATCACACATTTCTTTATCAATCTCTTGGAATTCAAATTACAGCTTAAAATAAAAATAAATCCCGCTTTAACAAGAACACATCTTGTACAACAGCTGAAATAAATATATTAAAAACCGCGACTACTAAAAAGATTCAAATATGTTACATCTCTTTCTTTGGCGTCGAAGTCTCGCTTGTTTTACCTAAAACCCACAACAGAACAGAAAGATAAAGAAACAACAAATCACTTAGTTTCCTGCACGTCACAGCTTGACAAAAAAATTGGTCTCTGTCTTGAGCGAACAAACATTTTTGCGAAGCCAGACCTTAAGTCTTCGTGCCTGACATCCTCCACCACCGAAAACAATCCCGCACCCTGCAATTGAGGCATCGCAGGCGATGGTGACAGCCTCGCAAGGCTGTCAGCAAACAAACGCCGTGCGTATCACTCAAAAATCGGTCCTCAACACTGCTTATTTAGCATTCCGGTTGGACTGAAAGAGGGATCCATCACACACAGTGCAAGGGGGAGAAAATCCTCGGAGCAGCGTCGATCAAGAGACAAAATTGTACAGTAAGTCGGCATACGTGAGTGTGGGATGTACTTTCATCCATCACGCATTGGAATCCTCTTCTTCTTTTCTCTTCTTCTTTTTCCCCATCTCCCCTTTTTGTTTCGAAAAGGAAGCGCGAATTTCTGCCTTCGCCAAAGAAAAAAAATTTAAAATAAACTTGCTTGCTGTTACAGATTACTATTACATTAGAAAAAAATGAAGAAAATACGACATTTTTTTAAAAAAGAATGACGTGACATGTTTCGTCGGGGTTAACGTAAACGGAAATTATCACTTATACAAGTGTGTACAAGGATTATGATAGTATCTTTCTTTCTGCAAGTAACCAACTTGAATTAACTCTTGGAAGATTGTAGTCAATTAATTATAACACTGGTTTTAAATTTTGTGTACACAGAAAGCTTTATTTAATTCAAATATTTATTTTACTTACTTTTATATTACCTAAATCAGTCTAGTTGCTAAGACGTAATTAACCTGTTAACAGGTTTTGTTCATCTCGTTTCGCAATATTTCGTTATATTCGGTTAACAGGTTAAGACTTTTTAGGTTAAGAGGTGTTTGTTTTTTAAATTTCAAAATATAACTTATTTGCAGATTGATTATCTAATATTATTGAAGTTATCCATTAACTAAAATAATTTAAGCATCCAAAACTGAAATATTTTAACTCTGAGTGAAACGTACACTTTCAGCCAAACAGTTTTCTGTCTTGAAAACAAAACAAGTAATAAACTTTGAACAAGCATAGTTCCATTTAATTTGATACGTTAACATAAAAATCTGCAATGCCCATGGCAAATGTGAATGAAAACAAAAACTGTAACGGATTTTCTTTACTTCCAATGATTTAAAAAAATACCAAAGCTATATACTACATAGTAGTACAAGTAGCATAAGCCAGGGGCGGCTCGTGCATAGGGACTGCGGTACTGCAGCCCCCCCCCCCCCAAGCTTTTTCCCTAATCCAACTTTCCTAACTTCCAACTTTTTCTTTAATCAATTTGTATTATTTCGCATTTAAATACTTAAATCTATCAACAAACTAACGAAATTTAACATTAAACGATTCGATCTTCAAATGAAACACGAGGAAAACCTAAGGCAGAAAACTAAGTTCCCGATCTTATTTTTTCACTACCCGAAGATTATGCACGAAGGAAAAAGTAACTTCTCAAAACGAGAACTGTGGATCCTTCCAGTTCCGAATTCCGCCTGCGCAGGCTTTCCCTGCGATGTTTTTAAGCTGAAAGAGTACTGTCCAAATCTACAGTTCCCGTGACATTAGAAAGTTTTCGACGTTTCTTCGCTGAGGAAAATTTTTTCACAAGCCAGAACTTTGAAAATAAATAAGGAAATGAAGGATAATTAACGATAAATAAAAAGAAATTTGAAAAATTTTTAAGTAATTAAATTTGAATGAAATTTCTTGCAATCCAAAGGATTTTTCGATAATTTTCAGTTATAAGTGCTGATGAGTGCTACATACGAGAAATTTTCCGAGATACAAATATGTTTTCAAAATTTTCGTGACCCCCCAATATTCCATACCATCCTATTCGGGATCATAATTCATAGTTTAAGAAGCCTCGATTTTGAATAAAATACGTTTCGCTTCAAGGAACAGGATTTCTTAATGAATATTGATAAGTTTATTCCATTTTAAATTATTTATTATCTGTCCTATAGATTAATTTATTCTATTAAATCTTTCTAAAATAGATGTAATATAATTTTTTGCTTCATTTTGGGAATTTATGTTACTGCAACAGAACTTGAACTTTGCCTTTCAACATGAAAAAAAAAATTTTTTTTTCTGACACGCACACAATACTAATCGGGATGGACAAACGTTTTCTCATCTTTTCGCTAGAAACAAACAAAAAAAAGAAGAATGGGTTTTATTTTTAAGAGTAATTTTTAATGATACTAATAAATAGTATTTGCTTAGGGTTATTTTTATATTAGTTCTGCCATAACATTTTTTATTGTTAATTAATAAGAAAATTATTTTATTTCTGTATTTTACTGTCATTTCAATGTTCAACCCAGCTGTGTTAATTTTTAGATATGTAATAAGCAATACAGGAAACGGAACTGAAAACAAATTTCGAGTTTAATTTTTTCAATAAAATTAATTTGTTAATATACTTACATATTTTTGAAGAAAAAAATGTTTTAAGTTTATTTATTAATTATAAAACTACTAAAAGTTAATGAGAAAAGCCAAAAAATGTAAGTGGTACAAATATGCATTACTGCGTAGTGAAGGATTACAACAGTGGCGGCTCGTGAGCTCTGAAACGAGGAGGGCTGCAAGATAATATTTATCAAGAGAATACATTTTTAAAAAACTACTTTATCTCTCAGTAGGAAAATTTTTTTAAATTCAAAAGCCAGATATGAAATTTCCTGCTTTTCAAACAAATTAAATAACCAGCATATGACATTTACTACTAGTTTTACTAACAGAAAGTTAAGTGAATATTGATGCGACGATTCTGCTGACGGAAGAAGAAAAAATCTGATCTCCACATACACACTTCCCTCCTCGCCCACTTCACTCGATAACACTCTTCCAAAAATGAATATCTTTTTCAAAACAAATCTAGCCTTCTATCAAGAGAAAGAAAATAATCAATCAACCAGATGTGTTTCTGTCGACGCAACACAAACCGAAACCCTTAAACAGCCAATGAGATTGCAACTTGTGTAAGAGTGAGGAAAAAAAGAAAATATATTTCTCGTTCAGTTGGCTCCATGCCAGTCAGAGCTGCTCGCTCTTGGAGCCCATAGCCCGTCTAAGTTAAAGGGAGAAAGGGCTGCTTTTTCTCTCCGGATTTTCTGCGCAGTGAACGAATTGGGAGGGGGGGCAGAGTACTCAGCTCAGACCTGCATCTCTCTTCGTTTGGATTCATTTTATGCATTTTTTTTTCAATTTTTTTATTACTTTTTTTGCATTTTCGTAAGTCATTGAACTCTAAGAATGGAAAAGTAAGCAAATAAGATTAAAAACGAAAAATACATGTTTAAAAAATAATTTCAGGGGGTGTTGTAATTTTGCAGCCCTAATGGACGAGCCGCCACTGGATTACAAGTTACAGCACCCCCAAGATTATATAACACGACCCTCCACTGCGCATAGGTTTAGCTTTAGGTATAAGTCTCGTAAAACAGTGCTGAGCTTCAAACAAAATGTTTCCAAAATGTAGCGGAAAATTAAAAAAATCTTTAAATTGCAGCTACTGACATCTCTAAAACTTTTCTCGCTAACTATAATCAGAAAATACATAGTTGAATACATTGTTTCCATGCGGAAAACGGATACATCTATCCCAAATATTAACAAGTGTGTTTAAAAAGAAAAGATCACAATCGCGGAACTTTGACTCGGTTTCATTTGCTTTGTCAGATGAACGACTTCCTTTTTGTGGCTGCACTAGGTTTACTGAGGACAGGCCGTGTAATTCAAAACCATGATCGGATGATAGGAGATGAGCCTTGAGCGCGCATCCTATTCTCTGAATTTCCACATTATCAAGATATTAAGAGAGTATTCATATTAACACGTACTATAGATGGGTTTGTGTGTGTGTGAGTGAGAGAGAGAGTATGTTACTTATGAGTATACTTACCTATTCAAAATTCCAAAATTCATTAGACACACGATTGAAACTGACACGTAAATTTGAATCCCAAATATTAAAAAAACTGAGAACAGCTAGTCTACTCAATCTTAATTAACCAGTTACCGTCAGGACGGCACAAATTTGATTTTTTTTTTTTTGTACAGAAAAGAATGCTCGTTCAGAAGTTAACATTTTGGAAGCGGGAAACGTAAAAATACGTTTTTCTCGAATTACCCAGCAAATTCAAGAATTTGACTGGCTTACTAGTTTAGCTAAATTGGACATGTTAATAAATTTCTACAGAATACGTCCACTTATTCTTTTATGGTATAAACATTGTCTAGAGAAAACACACACACACACGGTCACAGTTACGGTTTGTCTTTTTAGTTGAGTTTGCATCTAATTCGTACCCCACACACAATGCTTTAAATGGATTATTTAGCAATAAGATTGGATTCAAATGTTTCTGGTATTGATCAACAGATTGATAATCGAAGAAAATGTACATAAACATGTTATTCAAAAGCAAATAAAAAAAATAAAAAAAATTCAGATAAATAAGTCTTTTTAAGTTAATGGAATTAAATATTAGTAGCAAATCAGCAAAGGAACTAAACATCAACCTTTCGGAAATTTAGAGTACTGAACCTTCTGTCCTAGACCAAAACATTCGCCATTTCCAAGTTACTTTAAAATACTTCAAAGCTAATGACCAATCACAACTAATCGAATCCCAACCTTTAAATAACGGGTACCCAATAAAAGTCCTCTCCCCCACGAATGAACACAAGCGACGGATGGACAGACATCCAACAGAAGGGGACAGTGGAAGCAGTATCGACCGGCTTTCCTTTTCCAGAAAAGCAAGGCATGTGCATGCCAGTCACATCCGGGCATTTCCTCCATTGTTTGAGGCGGTACTGTCAATCATCCGTCACCCTGACAGTCCAGAATGTCATCCGGGACATTCTCTCCTCTCCTTCGCTCTCTCTCTTCTTTCGGGAGAGGGAGAGACATTCTAACGTGCTCGTGACAGGATGGAACGAAGAACAAAAGGAGGAGGAGGATAGAACGAACGATCCAAAAGGGATTTGCATGCAAAGTGTAAAGTTTATACCAAGTGCGTGTTTTATTTTATTTTTTATTTCCTTCTTTCTCCGAGGGGGTTGTGGAGTAGTTCCTTTACTCCCCTCCGGCTGCAGCAAGCGATTTTGAGGTTGGAGGACCACGGAAGGTGGAATCTCGTGTTACAGAAATTAGTTCCAGTTCGCTTCATTTCCGACTCTAATTCATCAGACGATCGAGTGGTAGTGATTTCTTGCCCCGGAGCTGTTGTAGGTTTTAAAATCTTTCACGGGGAGGAAGAGTTTGAGCAGAGCTGCTAATTCAGCAAATGGAATGAGCGAGGCAGAGTATTTGACGCGAAATAATGACGGAGGCACAGGGGTACTTCAGACAGTTGTGATATCATCCCGATCGATTGGTATGATTGAATGCTTTAAATGCAAAGGTGACGGTGGTTGCAGATGGGTGACCTGAGAGGTATGTTCGGCTGATTACCAGGGAATTTTATTTCTGTGAATATATTTCAGACATGTAGAATTTTTTGACCCAAATATTTTCTGCAACATCCCAAAATTTTAATCTATACAGTTCATAATCGCTTCCCCAATCTTAGATAATTACCACAGATAAAATGAAATCTAAAAACCTAGAAAGAAATTTTTTCAAGTTTATTTATTTTAAAATTAGACATTCCGAGAGTAAATTTTAGTAATTCCAAAAATCGCTTCCTTCCAATCTTAAAGATGTTATTCCCGAAATTCAGTAGGGCAGCGGCAGCCTTGTGGAAGAGTCCGAAGGGTTCCAGGTTCGAAACTCGATTTCACCAATAGTCCGTACTTTATAGGGGCCTGATGCACGTTGAATTCGTCGAGGGTCAAACGGCATCCTGCTGGTGAGGCGTGGAAGTTCGGAGAGGGGATGCCGACTTTGGTGTCGTCTTCGTCATCTGACCACGATTTAAAAAGACGAGGACAAAATAATCTCCGTGTTGCTTCTAAACGGAACGTTAAGTAAACTAAACCAAATCCATTATTTACGTAAAATCAAATTTGTTTCGCCAATTAAACCGTAATTGAATTTCTAAAAACATTAAAACTTAATCTAATACATTTTTTTAATAAAAATCCTTGAAGCAAGCAGTTCAAAATTACCCTATATTTTCACAATTTTTTAATATAATACAACCTTTAAGAGGAAAGAACCTCCTATGTTGGTAATGAAATAAATAATATTTCTGAATACGTACGAATAGCATCAGTTAAGGATTCAGTATGATATTTATAAAATGAATTCCTATTTCTGTAAATGATAAACTGTATGTGAAATGTATTAAGTCATTTTACATCATAAATAAACAGCTCTTCAGGCTTATTTGCATATCCAATAATAGAATAAACAATATTTCAAAATATTGATTTCTGGGAAACACATTAAGATAAATTATTATTCCGAAAATGTTACTTAATTCAGAAAAGAAAAATAATAAAAAGAATAAGCTAAGCAACTCTCAAATCTAAATAAAATGTCATCATTATAAATTTTTATGTGATCCCAGATAAATAAGCATTTTTTTTCCTTCTCATTACAATTTATAGTAAAATGGCTCTGATGTGTATACATTTTTTAAATAAAATTAAAAATGCAATTGAATTTGGAAGAAATTTTTGCATTCGAAAAACTGATGTTTTCAATGATAATGAATTATAATAAACGAAGTGAGTAAACTCATCAATTGCTGAATTACTCACCGGAACATGTCAAATATCGGTATATTTCTGAAAATCTTTTATCGTAGAAAATGTTAATCACACAGTATACCATTCAATCAGCGAAAGTTTAAATGAATTAGGAATTTATTGATTCGAAAGGTATGAATGAACTTAAATATGCATGAATATATTTTATACTATATATACGCATTTCGAACTACTTGGATTTATTTTCGAAATCTTGCGAATCTCTCAAATTTTGCGAACTGAACAAGAACACTTCTTGGCCGAAAATGTAGGAAAAAAATTAGGGATGTAACGAATAGTGATTTAGCCGAATACCGAATATTCGGCCACATTTCAGGTCAAATACCTACTTATTAAAAACATTTCATTTTTGATTTTAAATAAAGTAGTTCTGAAATTTTAAATGAAAAAATTAAAGACTAATAAAATTATTTTTTTATTAATTGCGTATTTAAAAAATTAACATCTTGATGTGTTTTTGTAATATTTTCAATACCTGAATTCCAATAATAATTCCAGTAATTAGGAATGAGAAACCTTCTTTAATTTGGGATTGCTTCAAAAAAATAAAGTCATCATTGCAAAATTTGACAATGACAAACACAGAAGAAAATTCAGTGGATAAATCGAAATTACTAGAAGTAAATTCCTGTTTTGATAAAGAACTTCTAATAGCTAGGACCGAGAGTCCACTTTATTGGTGGGAGAAAAATTTCCTAGACTTCAAATTTAGCAAGAAAATATCTTTCAGTTCCTGCAAGCACAGTATATAGCGGGCTTTTCTTTTTTGAAACTTGTAATATATATAAAATCAAACGGAATGGACTTTTCCCCAAAAATGCTCAAAAATTATTATTCTTGCATCATAATTTCAGGATATCAATGATAAATAATATGTAACATTATTAAATATATACTTATGTACCTAATGTGCAACTTAAAATTAAGTTACTGTTAGGACATCTTTTCATAGTAAATGAACTGAAATGTAATTCTGAAATATTTTTTGTTAAATATATTTAAAAGCACATTTTTTTAAAAATTATTATTCGGCCAAATATCTGTTTAGTATTCGGCATAAAGGCCGAATAGAGCGAATACCGAATATCCGTTACATCCCTAAAAAATATACTTCTTCCTTTTAGGAATATTCATCCCAGTGTCACAATTCAGATGCTATGGAACAAATTATGAACACTAGAAAAATCGTAGTGATTTCAGCAAAAAATTTGATACTTCCTTGCAGGTCATATCAATACATTCATCAAAATTAAGACCGAAATCGAAACTAATTTTATTTCTAATAATTCACATTCATTAAAAATTCTGCGGCTCCAATCGAAAAAATATTTACACACGCTCGTTATAACAACATTCTTTATTCCAATAGCATCCAATATCCCACCTCCTTCATTGTTATGTATATACGGTCCCCCCCTCATAACAATGCTTAATCAACTAGGTGTTGCAATTCACATCTTTAAGATGCCTCGATTCTTTCTAGGGCCGAAGCTCCACCCCCAACTTCGCTTCATTACGCGAGATGGTTTACACAGGCTAAGACCCGCAATTAAATTAGAGCCTCCTGCAGCCGCCGCCCCCCTGGCAATTTTTACGTCTTTTTTTATTGCACGGGGTACCCTTATTTATAGACACCGAGTCCCCCTCTTTTATGGGATAAAGGGGGATAATTTTTGAACGGTTTCGCACGTTATATATGGGTATATAGATAGATATATAGGAACGGTTATCTTTCGACTGGGGCGTAAATTTCTTTGGGGTGGAGGGGTCGGAGGAGTTGTTTCTTCCTTCTTTAAGCTCCTTTCTCGCTTTTAATTTTACAGCTTGATTTAAAACAGAAGGGCCCTCGACTTGATAGGAAGAAGTAAATGTCAAACTACTGGAGTTGGGTGCGTGATATACTGGCAGCGTAAATAGTTTTGTTTAAAAAATATCGATGACGGTTGCTGCTGCTGTATTTCTCCGAATGGATAAAATGAATTAATCAGGGAAGGATTCTTCTATGCAGATAGCAGAGAACTGCGAGGTGGATAAATCAGTCGTAGGTGGATTAGAGGAAAATGAAAATTTTAATCGTATCGAAATCGTTCGATGAAAGACTGGGAAGATTATACGCAACGATCCCTTATTTTTGTGCAGCTGTAGAATATTGTCAACAAAAGAACAAATTCTTTTTTATTTTTATTAATTTTTTTATTATTTACTCACAAGAAACTTTGTTTCAAAATTACAAAATTAATTAATAGTTTCTACCATATTTTAACCAGCCTATGAATTGAAAAATAGAACTTTATATTATTCGATCAAGATAGCTTCTTAATTTAATATGTTCAAGTAAGACGGAAATCCTGAGAAAATCAAAACTAATAATACAGGCATTTGAAAAACAAGCATACATAATATTATATACGATCAGACTGCACTTTTGAGGACTCAACTGAATACCACTTTAAAAGGAAATCAATTATAATTCGAAGTAAGTTCAATTAAAAATTTCTTTTTTTAAGCATAATTTATAATGAACAAAATAATGATTTTTTTTTTATATATATATACTGTAGAGTAATCCTGAGCTGCAGGAAGAGCCATTAGTTGCTGATCGTGCCGCTATTGTCAGAGTGAAAACCATTGCAAATAGTTATTCTTTCTGGTTAAGATGCTACAGTTTATACGGATGGCTGCAGTAGGCTTTGCAAGAAGGTCGTAAGACACAACTGACACATTATACTTTGGCTCCAAATTTTGGCAATAAGAAAATTGTTTTTTGCCTAATGCAATGGATAACACAAACTCTTATGAACTGAAATGTATTTCCATGCATATAACATTATGCATGATTAAAAATAAAATTCTTTAAAGAACATGTTTATAAATTCAAACATATTCCGAAATATTTTCAAATACCATTGTACATATACAAAATCCAAATAAGGTATTCGAACATACCTAACTGCATTTATCCCGTTGATTACCTAAATAAGAACTTCGAAAAATAAGTTAAAAATTATAAAAAATAAGCATTAATAAAACCTTAAAATAAAACACAAAAAAGCAAAATAGAACGAAAAATACAATTAGAATGAAAGAAAATTTTGTGTTTTATTTTAAAGTTTTATTAATGCTTATTTTTTATAATTTTTAACTTATTTTTCGAAGTTCTTATTTTCTTTTCGTGTATTCTATCAGAAGCAGCTGCATATGCGCCTTTCTGTATAATTCAAAAGAATTTTAATTAATTTTTAATTCAAGTTCTATTAATATTTAATTTAATTTTCGTTAATTTTACCAATTATAATTGTTGATTACCTAACATGCAAGAGCTTTAGAAAATGTATAGATGCGTGAATTTCTATTGTTATTTTGTCGAATTTTTGTTATGCAGAATTGAATTTCTTAAGAGAAGATAAATTCATTAAATCAAATGTTACTTTTTTTTTTACCAATTGAATTTTATTGCCAATAGAATTTTAAAAATAACGCTAAGAAAATTGAAATAACAGTGTACTCCGATGGAATGCACAGTTTTTCCCACTTCTTTTCTTCATTACTACATTTTTAAAATCTTAAATAAATCCTACTGAATCGTAACACTGAAATGACCTACAGAATCTTCGCTACACCCAACTACAGAATCCCCCAAAAGCTTAATCTTCTGCGATGCATCTCATACACACAGAGGGACTTTATAATTTTACCTTTCCAATCTAATAGCATGCATCCATGGCAGTCATTTCAGGCCCATCAATGCTACCATAGCTGTCAGCCAATCAAAGACGACGAGAAGGGAGAGCGGGAACTGGGGGGGGGGGCCACGATGTCAACATAGCTGTCATTTACGCCTAAATGCCGTTACGAATGCCATTACAGACGCCGATGCGTATATGCTGGTGTTAAAAGGGTTACTTAGGACCGTTTAGTCGACTCAAAGAGAACTGAAGCGAAGAGGGAGGGAGATGAAGTTCGATTGAGTCGTAGTGTGGGGGGGAGGCACATGATGCTGGGGGATGTGTTTTTAAATTCGGTTTCGTGATGTTTGATGCGCCGCTTAAGTAGAGCTCATGACCTGGGCTGCTGTTTTCAAGAGTAATAATCAAGTTTTGCGAGTCCCAAACCAATCCAGCTAGCTAAACCACTACTTAAAACTTACTGGTGTTTATGGGCTGGATGACGTGGTTTGTGAAAAGATTTAAACTGAGATTTGTGCGACGGGATGGAATAAATGTACTCAAAATGCTTGTAAATGCGATAAAGGCTTCGCCATTTGCATATCAATGGTTGGGAGGTATCCAATTAGTCTTTCCTTTAAATACCTACACTATTACCACTACAGAAGTTTTCTGTCTATAGTGGTAGTCTGTCTGTCTGCAGTAGTAGGTATGTGAAGAAAGGGATAATAAAAAACGTTCTTGTGCATTTAAAAGGATTATTTAAAATAAGTAGGAAAATAGGCGGAAATTCATACATGAATTCAATGAAAAAATAATAGTTAATCTAATTATTACATAACTAAGTAATGTTTTGTTTCATTTCGATCGAAAATTTCTCACGTAGGATTTAAGAATAGAATTCTGAGAGTGACGTATACATTTTACGGTATGAATTTTATAACAAGCAAATATAAAGACAACAGATACAGAATTCATGGAAAAGAAAAAAGAAAAAACAAGCATAGAGTACAACATAATATTCCTGATGGCAAGTAAAAAGAAAAATCGTCTTACTTTCAGGAATAGGAAATACAAGATTTATTGTAAAAATTAGAGAAAGCTCTTAATACACAAGCTAAAAAATCTCTTAATAAGCAAGCAAAGAGGTACGGGTTCATATCCCAAAATTAACTTTTTAAAAATTAATGACAGGGTTTTATATATTTTTGAATTTACTTATTTCGCCTTGAATTTTAATTTAGCACAATTAATATGATTAAAAAATGTGGACGGTCTAGGAAAAGGAAAATTAACTCATACTAACATACATGGGATGAAATCAATACTCTATTCTGATGAACGGAAAATACTGCCTCTCTACCGAAGTATACACGTTATTCACTTATATACTTTGGATTATCCGTTATACGTTATGATTTTCAATCTTGTGCCGCGTCCCCTTTGGTGGACGAAATACAAGAGAAGAGAAGAAACCGCAAAATAAAATCATAAAATTTAATTACATACTAATCTAACTGTTGATATATTCTGTTAACAAATAAATAAAATCCTTAAATATAGATAAATACTTATAACTAACATAAAAAGCATTTCGATATTGATGCTTAAAATTCCAAAATTCATGGTAAGAAGAAAGCAGTTCTACAAAAATCATTGGAAGAAGGGGCGATATAAACAAATGTAAAGCTGAGTTCCAAATACTAAAAGGCTGGCAACTGCTGAGTTACTTAATAAAAGTTAAAGCATCCTTACCACAAATATCGGTCAGTTCCATAGATCCCCTCTCTCCAATGAAGAAAATGACGATGATTGCCGAGCGCGAAGAAAAAAGCAATATTCAGATGCAATGTTTCCAACTCTTTAAACTCATTCTAGAACGGAGCTTTACAGTAGCGGACGACATCACCACAACGTCCAGTGGACACAAATAAAAGGGAAAAAAATCTGCCCCACCAATCCACCCATCCAAACACACCGCACCCAACATAAAAACCCCAGAAACGAGTAAATAAATAAACTATTCGAGAGATAAAATGTATCCACGCATCCACACATATCTGGTGACGTATTGTTGGCATGAACCGGCGTATGTATATGTATAAACGCATGTATGCGAGGGTCCCCCCTCCTTACAGACTGACTCGGATCAATAGTGGCACGTTAACTCTGTCAAGTGTCTTGTGCCCCGAGTCAATGATGCAGCAGGGTTGGGGTCAGTGCTGTCACTCCCCGCAAAAACCGATCCACACACACACATGCACCCACACATGCTCTCGGAGATTGGCACACATACACACACGTGGTTTGATTTCTTTTTCTTTCTCTTTGGTAGAGATGCTGCTGCCTGCTTTCTTTTTATATTTTTTTTCTGGTAGTTGCTTTTCGCTTTTTGACACTCTTCTCTTTTTGATGCTTTATTCGCGGTGGTTTTCTCCTCTCCTCTCTCGCTCCTCTATATTTCGCAAGATCTCCGGAGAGAGAGGGGGGCGTCCACAAAACGGGAAAGATACCGGAAGATTTGGAGATAAAAAAGTGACTGAGCACATTGATAATTTTTTTTACAGGCAGCACGGAAAATTTTACCGGATACTCTTCGCAATCAACAATAAAATTAATAATAATTTCTAAATGCTATAAACATATATGCTGAATAATTGTGAGACAAAAATAATTAAAAATGCCTTGAATGGAAAGTTTTATGTGTGTCATTTCATAGTGTATAGGAATAATAAAATATATCAATTATGAATGCAAAAATAAAAGTTTTACATTTAGTCAACTAGATGCGATTCAAATTTCTATTTCATAATACTCAAAGTCTTTCGAAACTCAGTTTATAAGACCATTTTTAGATCTCCCGGTTTAGCTTAGTTTAGTTTTATTAACGTCCCGTTTACAAACAACAAAAGGGCTATTATGCGAGGAACCTCGTAATTTCGAACCGCGGTCAAATTACGATGGTGACGCCCTCTCTCTCCAAGCTTCAGCACCACACCAACGTGCATTTGGCCCAATACACGACGGATCTTCGGTGAAATCGGATTTCGAACCTGAATCCCTTCGGCTCCGAGGCCGACACCTTACCACCAGGTCACCACGGACACTTTAGATCTTCCGGAATTTCTTTCCAGATTAAAAATTTAAGACGACGAAGAGTATAAATTTCAATAATCAAATAAAATTAAAAATTTTAATTATACAGAGAAAGGAATATTTGCAACAAGTATCTAGAAAAATATTTTATAACATACAAGATATTCAATCTGAATTTATTGCGGGGATCATTTGATATTCTTTCTTTTCGGAGTTACTTGAACACAGAAAAGAAAGCAAGGACAGGAAGATGAGAAAGTGCGTGTAGTCAAGTTAAATTTTTCTTACATTTTTCTTTATTCTAACTAATCATGAAAGAATAACCTTGAATCGTTTCTTTAAAACTTCAAGCACACTGATTCATACAAGAAACTAATAGAAGAGTATTATAAATATATTTATTTACAAATCTTTCTATCAATTTATTTTAAATTTATTGCAAAAAATCAAGAAATCGTCGCTTAACAAGCAACACCACCTATCTCAGATTTTGGCCATTTTGAGTTAGATAAACATTCTTATGACAGATCGACTAGCGGGCACTGTTTGCTTGTCAGACCAACAGGTAACGCACAAATTGCAAAAATGATAACACCATCTATGTAGTTTTTACCACAACAGTACCTATCTCAGTGTATTTCAGTCTGTCACGCTGCCCTTCTTTTTTACGAGATAAGCACTTTAATGATTTTTTGTTAATACTAATAGTTTTTCTGAATAATGATACTAATAGTTTTTTTTTCTGAATAATGATTGGCGCAGCATGGCCTGTGTCCGAATTTTAATATTTCGTCGCTTAACAAGCAACGCCACCTATCTCAGATTTTGGCCATTTTGAGTTAGATAAACATTTTCATGGACATTTTTATAGCGGATCGACTGGCGGACTCTGTTTAGTTGTCAGACCCATAGGTAACGCACAAATTTCCAAAAATGATAACACCACCTATCTAGTTTTTACCACAACAGCGCCTATCTCAGAGTCTTTCACGCTGTCCTTCTTTTTACGAGGGTAAGCACTTTTAATGATTTTTTTGTTAATACTAATAGTTTTTCTGAATAATGATACTAATATTATTTTTATACTAATAGTTTTTTTTCTGAATAATGATTGGCGCAACATGGCCCGTCTGGGCCCTTGTGCCATAAAACAATAACTCACTCTGAATAATGAACAGGTCTTAGTTGAGGTCATTCAATTTCACCGATAAAGCATGAAAAATAGCTAGGTAATTATAAGCTGAAGTCGACAGGTACTACGTTCGTGAGACTGTCTGTCACTGACACTGTCTGCCATGACTTAATAGCAGTGCATTGCCAGCCTCTCATAAAAACGAGTGCTTCATATTATAAACTTAAGTTGACGACACACAACTTTACGGTGTATAACATGTCCAATCATGACTCAAAATTGTATTGGCTTGATGAATCAGAGGGTGGAATGACGCCGTTTACGTTTGTATCATGCTTGATCAACTACATCACTTAATCGCTGGATAAGTCATTAAAAACAGTTATCCTTTATTCAGATGGGTGCGGATATCAAAAAATCGTAATTCGATTTTGTCAAATGCATTAATCCATTTGAGCGTTAATAAAAAAATAACGATCATTCAAAGGTACCTTGAAAAAAAGACACATTCAAATGGAATGTAACAGCGCACACTCCATTATAGAGAAAGATATAGAAACTCCGGTATCTACCTCCCCAGCCAATTTCTTATTCACACCAAGGCAACACATATGGTACCCATGCTTTATCGTGCAGAACCACACATTTTTCTTATTCAATGGCTTATGAATCAATCACACCTGGGGAAAAAAACGTGAGACCCTCTGTTAATGAGCTGAAATGTATTCAGTACGAACCAGGTGGACGAATTTATTATAAACTACATTTAGAAGACCAACTAACTGAACTCCCAAGAAGATCACTGCCCATTTAGGATGTCTTCGCTTTGCCACGTCTCTACACTCCGCGATAAGTGGACTGATATGCAGTCCATGAAGAAAGTTATACCTTCAGACGCGCATGCATTCTACGACAGCATTCCCTATGAAGAAGAAAGTAGAAGGCAGGTGGCGAGGAAAAGCAAAAATGTCGAGCTTGTAATTAATGGGGGGAAAAGAAGATGAATACTGACGAGACAGATAGGAAGAAAAAGGGTGTAAAAAGGATAAGAAGAGTGGAAAAAGACGACTGTAATTCTGTAAAGCCCATTTTCAGTAAAATGCGTTAATCTCCATCTGAGAAGTGAGCTGTGAGCTTGAAACTTCTTCAACCGAATGCGAAGTTTTTATCAAAAAGTTAATTGACCATCTCTCTAATTTTCATGTATCACTACTAATTATTTTTTGAAGCACCTACAGCCAAGTTTTTTGTTTCGAAAAAGTATCTTTCCTTTTCAATTAAATATTTTATTGAAGTAAAATTAAGTCAATTTTCTGATTTGATTTCACCTTATTTACACTTCTTACAACTCCGTCTATCTCAATGAACACCACCTATCTCAAGAAATTTTAAATTTTCCATTTTTTAAAAAAAACTTTTGCCGTTGAAACAAATGTATAGTCTCATGTTCATACAAGATGTGAAAAAAATCCGCCATATTCGCTATTGGTTACGAATAATTCAGTTTTTTTCTTCCCCCTGTAAAACCTGGAAAACTGTGATAGGTGGTGTTGATTGTTAAGCGACGAAATACTTATTATAGAATTATACACCACACTGTATTTATAAAAATATATCATGCAACGATAATGAAAGATTTACGTTTAAGAAAAGAAACAGAAGTTAACGCAGACATTGAATTATTCATACCTTACAATATAATTATACCAATTCGGTAAATCACGATAACATGAAAACACTGACTTTTCTACACTTTAAAATCCAAAACCCCTTATAACTGTTGTTAAGTGGCAGGTTCAGTATGTTCCGTGGATGTGTAAGGTTACATTGTGTCAAAATGCGTATTCATTAAAATAAATGGTGGTAAAAAATGAAAGAAAAGAAAACAGATTCCAAAAAGAAAACGTCGATTTGAAAACAATTCACGAATCACGATTTAATGATCACCATGTGCACCTTACTGTGAGTTATCCTGTGAACTATCAGAAAAAGTAAACACGATTCTTCCGACTCTCGAGAACAATTTGGACTTTTCTGAATTAATTATATTCAGTTTGAATACACTGAAGACAAATATAGGTAAGAAATAGCTATTAATAAATTTATACAATTAGACTTAATATTATACAGTATTCAGAAAAAGGCAGAGTTATTAGAACGAATAATAGTAACTTTATTTTTATACGATTATTTCATTTTTTTTAAAGAAATACTGAAAACAATTCAGTTGAATATTTTTACTATCAGTTTGATTTCTGTAGATACAGCAAAAATCAGAAATAAAAGTAACAAATACTTCCCGTTTTGAATTCAATTTATATGTTCTGTATGATAAAATTGCTTTCTGAAGCTTCTGTTTTGCTTTACATGATTTTTCTTTCCCGTTTATGTACTTTTCTCTTTTTTTTTTGTAGAAAATTACTTCATTCAAAAGGGTGAGAAAAAATATTAATACATAAAAATGTTACCACTAATTTTATGTCATTATGGTGTCATTTCTAAACATCCTAGTGAACCATAAAGCAATTTTCTCTAGAATGACAGTTTTCCTTCTTACATTGTCGAAAATTAAATATACGTGACAACAAAACGTCTCAATGGAGAAAAAGAAACTTGTAAACATCACTCAAAGTGCTATTTAATTCAGTCAAGCAGAAAATCAGTTAGAAGGCAAAATTTTTAAATTATTCGACCTCAACTTATTGACTTGTTTTTCTTAATCTTCTCGAATGAAGTGGCCAAAAGTTCTGGATTAGCTGGAACAGTCCCAGGTTTTGGCTCTTTGTCCCGGTTTATATAGATGTTCTGGATTTTTCCCTCCCCCTTTTTTTAATTGGGCTATTAACTAATCTTCCATTACAAAAAATATTTTAAATATTATCTGGATTTAATTTTAGAGAATTAAGATTCTGAAAAATTCTTCTCCCTAACTTTTATTATATTAGAACATGATAAACCTATTTTAGTGAATAAAGTTCAATGTCGCAATTGCTTTCATTATTCACATCCGTTAAGTGTACGCTCGTGCTATCCTATCAAAAAAGCAATGTGATATTGTGGAAGAACCTATATAAGCATCTCCTATCTGTTATGGATGAGTTAGACACTGTTTGAAAACTATTAAGAAAAGAGGAATATGGAACTTTTTTTTCTAGTCTTTGTGTCATTTTCCGACTGATGATGTCTGCCGTCTGTATCGATTTTTGTTTTATTGTGTTTTTAGAGAAGAAATGGACAGATTGTCTTTTGTAGCGTGCGGCCTAGGCCAGGTCGGGGCAATTTCTGCTTAATTTTCGATTTGTTGTTGGTTAGTGAGAATTATTGGAAAGAAATATGGTTTCTTTCGAAATGCCTCTTGGAAACAAATAATACTTTGAAAAACATTTATAAATAAAGGATTGGATCTAGTAGTCTGCATTTCCTTATTTTCGGAAAACACAAACGAGCCGTACGTTGAAAATAACTAATGCCTAGGAAAAAATCCCCACCTATTATATTCACGTTGTTTCTTAAAATGTTATCGCAATGCTGTTCATGTTCACGATGACATGCTTAATTATTATAGTCTTAGAAGGTTTGTTCTTCTCTGGCTGATAGGAGCATAATTAACTGATATACTCACTAACTTTTTTCAGTTCATTCTTTATGCAGTAAATAATCTCTTTGGACGTTGTAGGAAAAAGATCTCCAACTAATAAAAATAGCTGATATAGGTGAGTACAAAAAGCTAAAATATCTCTACTAATACGTCCTAGCAGTTTTTTTTCTTAGCAGCCGAAATAAAAATGACTAAAGTTTAATGTGTTTTTTGTATTTAAGACCAATTAAAAATCATTAACACATAACATCAAAAAAAAAAAAAAGAAAGAAAGAAACTAAAGAAAACTGCGTTTCTTTTTGGGACAGTACACAGACGGAACTTTTACAACTTTTTTTATTTTGTTGTTATTGGAGAGAAAATGTTTCATTCGTTTTTTGTGAAACGGTTATTTTCAACAATTAGTAGTTTTCCCTCCTCTCTCCTTTTTACCCACCACTCCGTAGAAAATGTGTTGATGAATGGAAACTGAGAGGTGGCAACAATACATAAAACATTTCTATTAGCCGGTACAGCCCTGCTTTCGACTCTGCTCCTCTCGAAAAAACTGAGCATTGTTCTCATTATCTAGCGCTTTCCAGGCTGAAATTCAAAAAATGTGGTCGCTTTAGCTTAACTGGAAGACGATCCCGTCCTATAAAGAAACCACTGCGCGTTGAGCTGACGGTCCCCGGGCGCTTTTCCTTTATCTGTTGGTAGAGTTTGGTGGGATAAGCGGCGAGGCGGGAGCAAAGGATACAGATGAAGAAAGAGATGGGAGGAGAGAAAAGAACTCTTGTAGACAGTTCCGTGGATCAGGGAAAGAGCAAAAGAGAAGGAACCTCACCTCACGGCTCGCAAGAGGTAAATATTTCAACCGGAAATGGGCCCTTTTTATTTGGAGGCGATGGCAGGGGCAGGACAAATATTGAGCAGACGCCTGCCTTTCCATTTCCGCAAACAACCACTGAGCGGACTCCCTCTATTTAGCTTTATTTTCGCTCGCTATTCCAGGCGTACGTTAAAACATTTATCTTCCAACTTGTTAGTAAATTATTAAATTGGTGATGTTAAAGAAATTATAAAATTCAGAGTAGGGATGGGAAAAACCAACCGGTTAAAACAGAAAGCTGATTTTTTTTTGTTTAGTTTTGGTTAACCCTTTGTGGTGCAAGGCATTAAATTTTTTGAAATATGATGAAAAAACATCATGAATGGGTTTAGTTTATTGTCTAGACATAGAATCTACAAAAAAAAAAAAAAAAAATTACTTCATTCCGAGGGGGTTGGGGTCACCTCCTCATATGAGAACCCCCTTTGATACAGCCACCTTGATAAACTCAAAAAATATTGTTGAATCTTACAGAAAATCATAAATTAAAACTTCAAAAATATTGAAGGAAAATTTTCGAGTTAATTTGCTAAGATTGTAAACGTCCAGAACTGAGGAATTTTCCCAAACTTTATCCCTAATAGAAACGAAATTTCATAAAGCTTCTATATGCATTCTAAAAGGAGTACTATTAGCCCTATCCTAAACCTATTATTTCCCATTTATAGTTAAATTTAACGGTAGAGAAGCGAGTGAAATTAGGTGTGCCAACAGTTGGCACACTGCGCAGCAAAGGGTTAACCAGTTTTTTTTTTCGGTTATTTTTTTGTCCCAGTTATAACCGGTTTTTTTTTTAAATACAATAAACAGGTGAAAAAAACCCTGCCAAATTTGGAAAAGAGGTTTAGTAAAGAAATCAGGTTACTACTTTTCAGTGGGCGGTGGTTTTTTTAGAAAAAAAATCTGAATTAATATTTCTATAATTAAAATAAATTTATTTTATATGGTTAAATAATATATTAACAATATTGTGTTAAGTGGCAAAGGTGGTGCATTGGTCATGTTCACAGTTTCGTTTTCGTGATGATCGTTGAAATGTAAAAGATAGGGAAAGCCTGCGCTGTGTAACACATTTCCACATGTTGGAGTTTATTTGAGTTTAATTCCCTATAACCTCCCGAGTCCTGTCACCTACCACTTATTTTATTTATTTGAATAAAACTGCAAATCATTAAGTGCTCAAGTGTCAGCCTATCTCACTATTAAAAACGCACCAAGGATGATTTCTGGTGCAGTCATTTAATTGGTGTCAAAAATATCGGACATTTTAATGCTTTCGTTGAGGTCAGTAAGAAAATTTTGGCAGACGAGTATATTATAAGAAGCTTCGTATACCCTGTAGTGAACATAATCAAAAGTGCATTAAAAAAACCTAAATAATATGCTACCTAAGTCTACATCAAAAGCTTTTGAGATCCTTAAGGACAGGGGTGCAAACATATTACAAAACCATTGCTGTTCCATGATTCGTTCTCAGAACCTCGCCACATCACTGAAAGAAAGAAAAGCGATGTTTTTTCTATTAAAAAAAAAAAAAACGAAAATAGGTTATTTTGGGCGTTTATACGGCAGATTAAACCGGAGGTTAAATAAAGCGGAATAACCAATACCCGGTTATTTTTGCAATAACCGCCATCTCTAATTCAAAATGTATTTTACTAGAAAAAAATTATTTTGAATTCTGATTCCGGACAGTCAGAATGCGCCGTTAAAGCCAAGTAGTAGAAAAATTTCTCTACAGCACGTTAAGTAAGATCTGAATTGAAAATCAGGGTTCGGAAAAGATATTTATATGTAAGAATTTGATTCCCGTCAGTAGATAATAGAGTATCATTCGTCATTTCACAAAAGCAATCAGATAAGCCAGTGGCTCTCAACATCTGCTACGTGCACACCTTGGTATTCTTGCGTCGCAGTTTTTAACTTTCAGATCATATTTTTATCATTTCATTCATTGTTATTATGTATATTTGTTGGTTTGCAGAATTTATAAATTTATTCAAAAAGTTCATATTTAAATGCAATCAGGTCTTTATATAAGTGTAATAATAAAGCGTTCCATTCGGTTTTCGATACTCACACTATTTTATTGAGATTAACAAAATGTGCATGCAGTTCCCAATAACTTCTTATCTGAAGAGATTCTGACAATCACTGAAATAAATTATCTGCGATTACCACAGAATCCGTTAAGTTGTATTTACCATGTCATTAAATCTTCATTTCATTCACAACTATTTTTTATTCTGGCTCCTTTCATTTCAAATATTTTATAGAAAATGTTTATTAACATAATTATTAGCATTCATTCAATTATTAGCAATCATAATTCAGACACTGTTAAATGATTTATTTTCTCTCTTTAGTTTTCGTATGACCATAAGCATTAAAAAAGAAAAGTTCGGAAAAAAACAAATTAGATCCACACACGCAGCGTTCAAATATGTACATTATAAGACATCACTCAAATTTTTTTAAATAAAATATTTTCACTAAAAAAATGACCATCTGAATTTGTGTTTCATGAATGACGGCATCCTTTAATTGTATCAAATAAAGAACAGATTAACTAAAGAAATAATCCGTTAAACATCTGACGAAAAAGCTACCGTGGTGCCATCTATCGACAAAAATCTCGTGACGATTAATATTTTCTTCTGTATTGATTGGCAACTTTAAAGGCACTCATAGTTATATTTAATTTACGAGGAAAATAAGGATCCTCTAAATTGTAAGCATAGAATATCAAGCAAAAAAATCATTTTTGAAAATAAAAAAATTCTTAGAGCATATTAAAATACCAGAACATAATTATTACTACGCATCATGAAGTTTGTATAACTAACTCAATGGAGACATATCCGTTGCTAGAATGATTATACTGCAGTCCAAAGTAACAACTTAGTCCCAAGCATTCTATCCACAACCCAATAGAAAAATATGCTCGTAATCTTTTGGGAAATTATCTATCAGAAAAAAATTTAACTATTGAATAGATTTTACACAAGGGGAAAAAAAATTCTTCCAAAATTATGTCAGCACAAAAGCAATTATGAAAAAGTTTAAATTTAGTTTTAAATTTCTCCAAAAAAGAATCCATATCTTTTCTAATTTTGTCAAATGAAACGTTGTCAAGAACAGCAATCCCGTAGATATGTAAGGGAATATTTCACATAAAATGCCAGATATTTCTATTTCAGTAAACACTTACAATCGAATGTATTTTAAATTTTATAGCACCATTCCCGTTTAAATTCAGAGTACATAAAATAGTGATCAACGGAGAGATGTTGAAAATAATTTTAATCAATGCAAAAATTGAAATATAAAACTGATGAGTAATGTTATAGTATTTATCGTATAAAATGTTCATTCCTTTGAATAGAGAGCGAATTTTTAAAAATTTCTAACATTAAATTTAAATTTCTAAAATGATTCCACGTAAATAAAGAAGCCACATGTTTGCAAAAATGATGATGAAGCACCAAATAACAATTTCTAAATTTACAAAAATAAAACATTTGATATGAATAGGAATAATCAAGCACTAACGAGTATTTAAAATTGTTGGACCTTACAGATGATTGTTTAGCTTTGTATAGCCAGGCCTAGTATGATCCAGGGTTCTAAGTTACAGACAATAAATAACTAAATAAATAAAGATAGAAGCTGGATAGAGGACGAAAAAAAATTCCAAATGAAATGCTGCCCGATATATATCTTTTACTTAATGTTTGATTTGGGGCGAAAACTTACAATCACTTCAGAACAAATACAGCTCTGGATATTCGGGAGAAAAGGTAGTGATTTGAGAAAATATTTCGGGTAAAGTTATTTCAAAACATAGGAGGATTATTTTACAATATAATTATCATTCATTTTCTCATCCGGGTTGAAGAATACGTTGAGCAGTGGTGTACAAACCGTGTTTCGCTAGATTCAAAAAAATTATTTGAAAATGAAAATAATAAGGCTTTTCTTCAAAAACCTTGGTTACAACCCCTTTGGGTCTCGACAAAATTTTACACAAAGTAAAGGGATTGGAAATGAAAAAAAGTTTGCCCACCACTGACGTAAAGTCGGTCGCATTTTCACGAACTCTTGTGAAACTCCCTTCCTAGAAGGTTAAAATCTAAAATTTCTATGTGTTAATGCAGTTAACATTTGAATTAGACATATGGGATTGTCATTTTCGAAAGAGCTTGATATCAAAAGATAGAAAGAGTCTGTATGATATTCATCAGCGCATTTCACTCACAATTTAATTTCTTTGATCTTTTGAACCTTTTGCACTCCGAAAGATGATAAGATGCACAATTACACACGTGTGAGTGTAAGGACTGATTTAGCCCTTTAGGAAGCTGAAAAATATTATTATTAATTTGTTTCAATTTCTAAAAATTAATCTGTGTGTTTTTGCTATTATATGGTTTTTATAATAAGCGCTATCCAACAATGATGCGTAGAAGATGCATCATTCAGAATACGGAGTCTGACTCGACATAAGACTGCAAAGGGTTAATAAGAAAACGACAGCCTAGTTATGAAAATGGTTAGGAATTTTGAAATCTAACGGGTGAGTTTTCATGATCAAATTATCAGCTCATCAACAAGTCTATATTGTTTTCAATAAAATTAATTCCTAAACTGAACCCATGTAGAGAATTCTTATCCCGCTAGTAGTCGAAGACCAATTCTGATAATGCCAAATTACCGCCTTGCAATTCAAACTTCACCCTCCCCACCACACAGCTCTTTTCCAAGCAAAACAGTCTCTTTCCACCTCATACGCAGATCGCACATCTGCATGTTTATGATCCCTTCCCACCCGTAACGCGGTCACCGCTAATCAATGCACACTACACCCCCTCCCCTCCTCCGAGGGAAGCGCATTCCCAGGCCGCGGGAGGAGCGTCCCTTCGCCGGCAACCAGTCCGGAGCACCGCCGCCCAATAAATCATAGGACCGGCCTCTTAATCGTCCTCGTTGCGACTGCACCGCCTCACAGCTTTTGCTCGCCCACCCCACCTTCCCTCCCTCAGTAAACCGCGCAAGGATACATTGTCGTGCGCTCGGCCGGATATCCGCCGAGTAACAGGTGGGACACGGCCTTTTAGGATGGGAGAAAGGCTGTCGTGTGGTGAAGTGGTCAGCGGTCTCGGGTTGTTGAAATTGGAATGGTAATTAGCAAAGAAATGTAGGTGATAAGTTGTGAGTGAAATAATTTATGGAAGTGTTTTTCGGATCGGTAGTGGGAATAGATGAGCGGTTTGGTGGTCAAGTCACGTTAATAAGGGTGTGCCTGATAGCATTTGGAATTACTAAGTGATCGCAATGAAGTGTTAAGGTCTTAATTGTCCGTTGTCTTCCATAAAATGAACTTTTCAACTGAACTGAACTTTTCAGTTAGTGTTTCGTATTGTACCATTCAAATAATAACAATATGGTCATTCCATGCAATAATTTGCTTTATCATTCACGGATGTATGATTTCCCCCCGCCTTCGAAAACTGTTTTATACTTTCCCCTATTTTCTTTCTTTGATTTTAAATTCGTCGATGCACTTTAATCAGTAAAAATGCTTGCGCGGTTTTCATTTTTCTAACAATTATTGATTTTTGATGGTAAAAATGAAAAAGTAAGAATACTCATATAAATAGGAATATTTTGAAAATTCATAAAACTTTTATGTCTTCCAACATTAAAATACAAGACAAATAAAAATAACATAAAAGAGAGAAGATATGCTTATTAAAACCAAACTGAGCAACAAAAATTTATATATTCATAAAAAAAATTACGATTCGATGCAGTCTAAATTTTATCCAGGACGAGAAACCACTTAAAGAGAATTATAATATATTACAGAAATCAAAAATAGTTTAAATGATTTAATTTATCGTCTGGATAATTTTTTTCATTCGCACCTATTTATTTATTAGAATATCTTTATACGAATAAAGGTTTTGATTAGTACGATGAATGTCCTGGTTTAAACCTACATTGTGAGGTAATGAATCTCTTTCATTCAAATCATAGTTAACTGATAAAGAGGGATATATAAGCCAGTACCCTACTTTCTAAACTTATATTCAATATCCAGGAAAGCCAGCGTAACCCTTTAGCTTTAGAACATTAATTGGATATAGCTGGCCAAACTTCGAAACAATCTTAAAAAGGGCAGTCAAAAAATGGATACTTTAGAGAACACAATAAATTTTTAAAATATTTCATAATTTAATTAATTCGTACACTGAATGCTCAGCAGCATATTATAAGAAGAAAAATGAATCAGAATTTCCTAAATTTATTTCTTGTTGATCTGGTGAAATATGGAAAGAGAAAATAATTTTAAAACATACAAACATAAACAAATATGACCATAAAATTATATTAACATTAAAAACACTTTAATTCAATAATACTAAAGTTGCAAGAGGAATATATTCCATATTCAAAAAAGAAATATATCAATATCCGCACACGTTCGAAAACCCATTTTTGACCGAAAATCATAATTTTTTTTTTAATGTCTTATCTGAAAGTCTATTGTTTTTAGTTTTCAAAACAGTTTTTATTTTACATCTATGATGATCAGAAGTGAAATTAGAGACATTTTAGTAGAACTTGACAGTTGAAAATGGAGTGGTAAATAATACGATAAAGAAGCATTTTTCATTGTTTTTACTAAAGATTTTTAAATTTTATTGTTTATTTTTGTTTTATACTATTTTACGTATACCAGGTATTATTTTGAAAGATTTTCAGTGTGAATTTCTTTGTTTTCTATGACATTGTTACTAATTTAGGTAATTTTGAATCATTGCAATATCTTGATTCTCCGTTAATTATGTAATTTTTGATAATAAACGTAGGAAAAGTACATAAATTGTACTTATGATCAATATCAATCACTAAAAGTATTTCTAGATCAACTAATAGGCATTATAAAGTTATCTGACTGAAAAACAATATTCAAATCTATCGATGGCGGCTGAATTATAGAAAACGACAATGATACATAAGGCTCAAGAAAACGACTAAAAAAATTTCCCAATCAGAAATTTTTTTAAAATGTGCTAAGCTGGCAAAAACTAAGGACTAGCCTACAAAACTGGGGAGTATTGAAGAAAAATTCTTTTTTATTATCATTGTAAATTAAAAACATAAACTTTAAACTCATTTTTCTCGAAATGTGATTTTTTGCAAAATTTTCATTTTTCAAACACGATAACTAAAATTCAACCTAAAATATCCGTCTCAAATTTGGCATACATATTATTTATTATATTGTCTAGGTAATGAACCAAAATATAAGTGAAATAATGCTCCATTAAAAAGTTATGTATCGTTTAAGGTTTGAAAAAAGGCCAAAATTCTTTAAAAATTCATGATTTCACACTAAAACTCTTATAATTTACATGTTTTTAGATACATTGCAAAACGTTTGCTTCAGGACCTAGCCAATAGTTGAAGGATTATATATGCTAAAGGATTTATCATTCTGATCATTTCTTTTTGAACGAGGGTGTTTGAAAAAAAGTCAAATTTAGTGCAAAAAAATCTAAGTTTTTTCAAATTTTTAAAAATATATTTAATTCATTTAACTTTTTTCTATGATTTATTAAGTTTTAACATAAATGTCATATAAAAATACAAAAATATTGCTTCAAATATCATTATTTAAAAAAAAGGCCTCCGAATGTAGTCGGATACCTTAAGTAAAATATATTACATTTCTGTTTGGTTTTCGACGTTTATGCCGTAATCGCCAATTTTGATCATATGGAGCGAAAAACATAGTAAAAACATAATTTTTAACGTAAATAAAAATAGGATATTTATTATTAACCCAAAATAAAATATTTATTTTGTCTCACTTAAATAATCGAATTTATAGTATAATGCTACAGAATAATAGTTTCAGACAAGAAAATTGTACAAGATTGTAACTAACAAAACAAATTCATAGAGACGCTAGGGAAAAAGAAAATAACCATGAAAGAGAAAGTTGGAAAGAATGTTTGGAAGATAAATCATTAAACACTTCTTACAAAGTTGCGAATTGCGATTAATTATGTGAAGTAGATAAACAAAATCATCACAAGTACCGAAAACAGAGAAACCGGCAAAAAGAAGTGTTTTTCGTTGGAAAGGGTTTGCAGTATATAATTGAACCCTACATTAATCACATACAAGCAGAACAGATTCTTTTAAAAGATGTTGATGAATTGACGAATGATTACTTGTTTACGAGCAAACAGGTAGACTGCTCAACTTTTAACATTCTCACTGCCGATCGTTATCCTCCACGCCCATTTAAGTACCGGCAACTGTTAAAATGCATCCGACTTCTCCAACAGAGATTTTTTGTTTTAGAATTGTGACAACTGTAACTCACACATTAAATTCATATCTCTCTCTCCCGAAAAATTAACCCTACAAATGATAGTAAAAAGTGGTATAAATAATGCAATTGGTATTGTTACAGTCGGGATGTGTAGAACGGGATCTTTATTTTATAGCATTGTAAATTGGAACCTGTGACTTAGTTGGTTGTGATATAACTACTAACTCTAATAAGAGTATGTTTGCTACACTGTGCTGCAGTTAAAAAGGTGTTTGATTTTCACTAATTTGGATATTAGTTTTCTTAACTAATTAATATTTTTCTGAAACTGTGGAATAGTGAGCAGAGAGGGAGGGAGAGGTCTTAGATCCCGAACGGACTATGTTTGTGCTATTTCAACATTTATATTTGACAAACACAATAAACTTAAGTCGATACCTAAGGGTGATATTTTACGCTAAAATGATAGTATTTCTACTTTGTGTTTTCCTTAAATAAAATGGAAATTATATACTATAATTTGATTTAATGGCTATAAAAAAGAAGCATGCAAGATGGTTAAGTAAAAAGGAAAAATTACCAAGCATTGTAAAAAAAAGTTTAAAAATTGTGTCTTAGCTTTGATTTGTATGCAACGATTTAAAAGTTCTTCTGTTTTCATTAAAATGTATCCCGTTTAGTAAAAAATCGTTATCTGTTCGAGTTAAAATACCTGAATCAAATGCGTAATAATAATATAAAAAAACTCATTTAACACCTAGAAGACTTTTTCACAACAGAGCACGTGAAGGGAAAGATCTTTGGCTCATCTTGTTTTTGATGCAGCGCTCTGAAATGATGCATCTCACGATAAGAAAGTACAGTAGAACCCCGGAAATCCAAAAATCTTTTTTTTTTTTTTTAAATTTTCTGAAAAAATTTTACTGAAAAATGAAGGAAGAATAACAATTACGAACCGGAAACAAAGCTAATGTTTATTCCTAACTTAAAAGAAGTTTTCGAATTGGTCTTTAAGAATGAATACAGCACCTTAATTAGTAGAAACAAACTCAGATATCTTCTTTTTACCCTCAACTTGTTTGCCACTGTACCGTGCGAATCGCCACGTGCTCTTTCCGTACGCCTTCATAGAGCACCCAGAGTCAATACTCTACTGCATTTTGCATATCATTTGCAGAGTATTTTACCGAAGTTCCCGGATAATCCGTATTCCCCGGAATCCGAACAAAGGTCAGCCCAATTAGTTCGGATTCCCGGGGTTCTACTGTATCACTGCAGTTAAATCAGAAGTCACGTTGGGTCAGAATATGGATAGTGAATATACACCTGTGCAAATATGCGTGCTCACAAAGAAAATCAATTAATTTTCACAAAAAATGAATTTTAAAATGTTACAAATTAAAGGTAGCATATAATATTTGTATTTTATGAGTAACTAGCAGTACGCGCACGGCCTTTCCCGTGGAATCAGGACTTCAACAAAATGGGAAAAAAGACTGCCCACCAATGACACGAAAAAGGTTTTGAAAAAAAAAATCAAAACAAAAGATACATATCGGATTGTAGAAATGCATCCTGGGAATGAAAGCATATGACGTCACCTGCCTCGAGGAAGGTCACTCGTCCGGAGAAATTCTCGCTGTTAAATCTCGCTAGAAAAAAAATTGTTTGAACTGTTCAGGGAAAAATTAATTTAAAAAAAAACGAAAAAAAGATATTTTAACTGTTCTTGTTTTAAATCCGAAGAAACGTTCCAGTTATAAGCTGGAAAAAATGGAAATTATAGAGATGTTGGAACGTCAGATGCGATAATTTGAAGAAATCTTGATTAAAAATTACCATAAAAGTGACTATTTTTTCAAAAATTTCTCAAAATTTAGTAAATTACGTTACACGTACAAAACAAACTTCATTAGAACGGAAATCGTTTGTTCTTTCCGACGGTGTAACTGTTTTTTTCGTACAATTACTAGAAGCCATGCTATTGAGAAATGAGTGCTAAAAATCATCCAAAACAACACAAAATATTAAATAAAAACATTTCTAGATTAAATTTTAAAATTCCGGCTTCGAGGTGCATTCAGTCACCATTACGACTACCTGTGTGCCAAATTTCATGGCTGTAAGTGCGATAGATTCGTCTGGACATCGCAGACACACACACATACACAAACGCGCACACAAACATTGCCTTTTATAAGTATAGATAATCACAAATCATTACTATTTTATGCATTTAATTAAAGAATCTTTATCCTTAAAAAAATCCTCCTCTCATAATTGATAGGCTGAAACTGATAATTCTCTGTATCTTCTTGCCTCTTTAAACGGTTCTTGGGCAGCTTTCCTTTTTGAAATATCTACGCCGCCTTTTGAAACCGACAACTTATGAGATTCAAATCTAATTGTTAAAAAAGAGGCCTTGCCCATCAATCATCTTTTTCAATTCCTTCTCTGCTGATATCCTCAATGTCGCTTGAATGTCCAGATCCGTCGGGCATTGTCTGTCCGAAAAGTGGGTCAAAAGTGAGAACATATTTTTTTTTCTCTCGTCCCCTTCTCCATCTGATTGTTTTCATCTGACAGAAACTTCAGCAGCTGTCACGAAAATGTCATTCCCTGGCAGATACCATGTAAAAATTGTCACCTCAGAATACTCTAAACTTTCAGTTAAATGGTTTTTTTCCACTGTACAGTCTTTGTCAGCGAGATGTTAAGGAGACCCCGATTTAAAATGAGCTCAGAAAGAGAATCTGATTATTTATATTTACGACTTCTAACAAGGCCTCCTTCATTCGGACTTTTTTAAAACTATGAACATACATTTTTAGGACTTTATTTTTCTTCTTAGCCAGAAAAAAAAATTTAGTAGAGGAGAAATCTTTTTTTTTAAATCTCTCTCCTTTCCTAGAGAACTAATGGAAAATATCCCACAAAAATTTTCTAGAAGCATGTATATAAAGGCTTTAAAATATTTTGAGATAAGGTTAAACAAATCAATGTTTAATCCTCTCGATTTTCTCCATACTCCTACATAAAGATGTCACTTTTGTGAGAAAAAAAAGATTTTGTTTATGTATTAAGCCACCGGAACATCTCTATTGTGATCAATAAAAATACTCTGCAAGCATCCAAAATCGTATAAAAAGTTTAATCGTGCACGAGAAAGTAAAACATATTTAATCTTTTCAATGGTCGGGACAGCAAAGCATTTGTAAATAAATAATTACAATAATTAAAAAGACATGCGAAATTTTCATTCGGCGTAACATGCATAGTAAAGGAAATCTTTGCAAATATGATTTTTTATATAGCGTTTTTGTACTGGAGAAAATCGAGTATATGTTTATGACATGGAATTTTGGTATAAGGACCACATGCCGAATTACATCTATGTATCTCGTTAAGTTTTTGAGATTTCCTATCACACACACAGATATCAATCAAAATATTTTTTTCCGGACTAAAACATCGATATTAGTTAAAAGTCTTCAGGTCAGATGTTTCGATAATTTCAATATTATCTCAGTGTATACTTCATTTATGAAAAAGTAAAAAGCGAGGAAGAGAGAGAGAGAGAGAGAAGGTCGTTTCAAGAATCTTTACAAAAAGAAATTGTTCCTCCTTAAATTAGTTACGTACGAACATTGAAAACAAAAGATCGTCCAGTATTGGCAATACATTTCGCAAGTATAATTATCTTTTTAATGATATGCGTTGGTTAATGTGGATTACACAATAAAAGAATAAACATCAATTCAAGAATTTTAATAAGAAGATATTCCTGAAATACTACATATTTTTTTAAATTCTAGAGTTATGATAAGTCAATCATTTCAAATTTCTCGTTATGATCTATCCATGTGCTGCTTGCGTTATTTTTCTTATACGAGGCCCTTTTGGGTAAAATTTGTCTAAAATATTTGTAAGAAACGCAATAATCACTTCTAAAAATAATCAACGAGCCATTTTTTCACCTTTTTTCTTAATTTCATTGAAAATCTTATAGTAAAAGGGTTATAAAAATGAAAATAATTTTTTAAAAAAACCCTCGTCATAGTAACCCGAACGGATTGTGATGTGTGATTGTTAGTTTTATTAGGTTTATAATGTCTTAATACACTAAAATGGAGTTCATCGAAATGTTTCCGAAATAATCTGTTTTTTAACAGAAAATTAAAATAATTTTTAAATAGAACTACATGAAATATAGATTCAATATAAGCAATTATGTGAACATATAAATCATCCATAAACAGGAAAACGAAGGTTTAAATACTGAGGCAGATCCATTTGCAAATGTTTAATTGGGCTGAATAGTTAACATTGCAATTCAGTAAATATTTTTCATCCTCAAGCAGGGATGCTACTGAGTTTTTGCATATTTTAGAAAAGTCGAATACAATGGAGTAAATAAAAGAGATAGCTTTTTTTCTTTATGTATGAACAGTATCGTTGTAATTACAACGTTGCATTTTATAAAGGACAATTTTTTTAACTAGTCAAATAAGAGGACTTCAAATTTAAGTGACACCTTTTAGGAAAAGCTATTTAAACTTTCAAGATCCCCAAATTAGGATGTCGCTTAATAGAATGGAGGTGAAGGTGCATTGACACTGATTTGTAAAAAGCAGGAACAGAGTGCTGTTTGTCCATTACGAAATCTCAAACATCATTTTTGCTCATATTTGATGTCGTGAAATTGAACCTAACCTGAATTTCTAAAAAAAAAAAGAGTAGCTGATAACAGAAGAACATTATTAAAACACCACTGGCTTTATTATAACATCATTGTTTGAAAAAGTATTGATGAGCGCCAGTATTCTGACTTAAAGTCTGGATCAGTTTTCATTATCACATGATTTCGACTTCCGAAAGAGTCATGCTAAGTATATGTCTCTTCCAAAAGCTATACAACGAAGTTTGGTGCCGTTAAGGGCAATTGTTCGAAAAATTCTACTCTATCATAGGTTAAAATAAAGTGACCAAATTTTCCAATTTCAACAGGGATCGCTCCATGCATTGGGGTGAGGGGTCTTAGAGCAGGGGTTGAAAAAGAACCAAAAATAAAATAAAATAATACAATAAAATAACAAAAATAGCTTCAAAACACATTTAACAACAACGAAATAAACAAGAACATATAAAGAAATATAGAGAGAAATATATTTTACTATTATTTTCTCTTCATATTGATTCATCCACAAGAATAATTTACCATGTATATCTTTCAACTATAACTTGTTTCAAGAGATATTTTCTCGTTGAAAAAAATCAAGAGAATTAATAGAACAATGATTTAAAGCAATTTTTATATCTCTTGTGAGCCTTCAGTTTCATATCTACCACATTTTTTTTCATATTTTCATATATTACTCATGTGAGAAAATACTATTTCAGTTTCAAATTAAAAACAATTCCACTAGTTAAAAAAATGAAAATAGTGAACGTGACTCTTAGGAAATAATACTATGATCGCATCTAGTTTGAACATATTTTATATGTAAAAAAAAGTTGAGAGGAGGAGAATTTTTTCAGTTTTAATTTTTAATTAAATAATTTTTAACTACAAAATTAGCCCCATTAATCTTTTATTGTCATATTTATTATAGTAGAAAACGGTACAAGAGAGAACGTTTTATTCAAAACTGGAAAAGTTTTTCAAGTCGGCACAAGAGTCGAAAATCAAGACTGCCCCGCTCAATCTGGGACATCTGGTCACATTAGTTAAGGACACCTTTTTAATTTCTTGTCCGATCCCCATGCGACGTCCGCTGCTCATGAAGAATGGCTACCGAGAAACGCCACTGAATAATGCGCCTAAATTCCACTCTCTCTTCGTCAACGATCTGAGAAACGGATCTTCTTTCTCACTTGTAAATCAGGCGCAACCTAATAAACCATGCGATCTGGTTTTTTTTACGAAACAATAACATGATACGCGCGCGCCTCAGATATGCTTCGCGACCTTTTTTTTTTCTCCCCCCCCACTCCCTTCTCATTCTCTCCTTTTGTGCTTTTTCCTGGTAATTTAATTGTATTACTGCCGTCTCTTTTTCTTCGCTTTCTCATCTGCTGTTTTCCACGAAGGTTGATAATGACAGATTATGAAGTGCTGTGCGGACGAGGTGACTTGTTATACATCACACACATCACAAACTCTTCTGGCGATTGTGACGAGATTTTGTTTTTTTTTATTTCCTAGCACCGCCCTTTCTACCATTTTCTTTCCCGCGAAATTCAGGCCAGGTGGGGAAAAAAAAGTTTTTTTCGTTTATTTTCGACCGTTATTATCACGTTTTTAGAACTGCGCTTAAAACAGATGATAGTTTAGGTCGATGTGTCTAGCATAAGGAAAAAACATCATCATAAGAGATATTTTTAGTAAAGACGCTCAAAAACTGAATTTCTGTTGATGAAATATTATGTTTCATGCGTGGCTGGCCTCTTATCTTCAGCCTGTAAAAGGTGTCGGTGTATTTAACAGTTGTTTAGTATAGTAAAAGTGCATCAATCATACTATTGAAACTTCGCTTAATGGGTGCAATCAAACAACTACGAGTGTCATTGTAGAAATCGTTTTGAGGGGAATACTCTGAAGTTTCATTTGTTTGACGGAGCGTTGCCAAGATCTTATTTGTTGGCGCATACTTCAACTGAAATTGAGACACCGATGGTTTGGCCACAGAACAATTGCGACAAGATTCTTCATCACTGGCCCTCGACGAGTCCTGTCGTAACTCCCCTTGATTTTTTTTCTTTATATGTTTGAAATTTTTTTTTCTATGTGTTTTGCCACCATTGCCGGTTAAAACTAACTCCAAACGAGCATAACTGCAACTATCCAACTTGTAACAGAATCTGCAAAGGGTGTGGGATGAGTTTGACCCAAGAGTGCATATCTTTCAGTGATCACATGCATAAATTTAAGGTATTTACAACTTTACAATGTTATTTTTAAAGTTAATGGAAAACTAAAAGTGTAACTTTTACCATTTTGTGGTTGTATTTATATATCCTTTCAAGGTTGGGGTACTTTTTTAATAATTAATAGTAAATAAAGTAGACTATTTAAACTTTTCCAACTCAAGAACTATTTCAGTAAAAAATAAATAAACCACTTGCAAAAACTCTTCTGCATATCCAAATATATATGCATAAGTCCTCAAGCTGGTGTGGCGGAGAAGTTTGGAAAATGGGGTGCCGGATCAAGTGTTTTTCTTTTCATCTGATCACGGTTCAGAATTATACAATTGCCCATCTCAATATAGCCCTTGTATAGATTTCCCTCTTCAAAACGGAACGTAACTCTACTAAACAAAACCTATAAATCCAATTAACGAGACTTTTATTAGGATATATTTGAATTCTAAAATGTATCAACGAATGCAATTTAAAATTCTACAAAATATGAGAAGATCACAAGACCTTCTTTCTTTTATTAACACTTTTAAACCAACAAAGAATTATTATTATTCTCATTTACTACCTCTTTAACGGGCACACATAAAAAAAATAAATCAATGAAAAGAACTTCGGAGTCCAAAATCATTCTCTAGACTTTTAGTTAGTAACCTTAACTACTCGATCATTTTTCTCCTATAGACAGCAGCTTAAAAAGAATACTAAAGGTCATTTTTTTCTGTCCAATTTTTACACACTTAGCAGCATTTCTATTCTCCGTCCGTTTGCTTTCTTCGGTTCTCCTACACTGCAAGAAGCACGAATTTTTTCGGAAGATCGGGTGTTTATCTTTCTAGTTTTTCCCGGTAACCATGATGTTTGCCGACAGACGTTTCCCGTGATTGATAATACTGCGATCTCCTCTCAATACTCATATTTTTTACATTGCTTTGGAATAAAAGAGCAAGCTCTTTCTCTTTTTTTTCTTCCTTATTTCGCTACAATGAATCGAGGGGGGGGGGGGTTCTGTTCATTATAGCTTTTAATAGCTTGAATATGCTTCATTGTGACATTAATAGCTATATATATGATTCATTTGTTGTTAAGCAAGGTGAGATTGAAGATATTTAGTTGATAAGAAATGTCTTAAGAATATGTTAAAAAAGTATCCTCCTGTATTTAGATTAAACATTTTAAAAGTTTCATTTAGGTACCCTGTATATTTAGATAGTAAAGTTCCGCAAAGGGCAAGTTAAAATATGAATTTCTAAACTTGGTTGATATCAAATTTAGCAAGTTTTAAAGAAGACATTACAGAGGATACTAAATAGTATGCTTATTGTCTGCAAGTGATAGTCGAAAGTAAAAGCTTTCATAGAGGTTTTTTTTTCCCCAATGGAATGTGGTCATCATGCTTGAAGAAAAAAAGGGAATGCTTCAGGCAATAATTCATTCAAATTATAGAAGGAAGATAAAACTTTAAACAAATAAATTTAATTAATGTCAGCTGTTACGCAAAATCCCCCTAGAGCATCAGATGATTAGCTTTAGCGTATCGGTGAAACAAGCATGCAGAGTGTAAAAGCCTTCTTCAACTTGTAATTCTTGTAAAAAATAACTTCACCAGAGATTTATGCAAATAATAGTTAAACGAAGAAATGTTTACTTTTTACATTGAAAAACTGTTTCAAACATTTTTTTTACAAAATACAAGAAAAAGTCTAACTTGAATAATATCTCTCATAAGTGGTTAACAGCTTACAAGAAAATCGGATATAAGTGTAGATAGAGACAGAGTAACGTGGTAAGTTATTTTTCAACTTGGCATAAAAATAAACGAAAGATGGTATTGTTTCATAATGCAGAGGAACAATATAATTGTGCAGATTCAAATAAAAGTATTTGATAAATAAATTGAAAATTTTACGAATGATTGCCATAGGATCTATTTAAAATCCCCAACGTACGATTCCACATGTGATGTAATGTCACTTTCAGTTGCTATTCTCTCTGCCGACTCGAAATTTCACAAATCAAACTAGATTGTTCAATGTCATCTTGAAGTTAAAAATAACCGTTTAACCGCCAGCCATTCTATCGTGTCCACTTCCATTACGATGCTTTTAAAAAGCTTGTTCGTGATGCAACGGCAAACTCGGTATCCATCAGTCTTAATCAGCCTCCAACTTCCTATTGGCATTCCCCGCACAGACTTCTGGAAGGGATAATGCCCAGCAGAAATTCGTTGCAATTTCTCTTCTGACAACCTGGATCGCCAAGTTTTGAAAAAGACAATCAACCAACGTCATTTTGCAAAGGACGACTGTCATCCCAGAGGCACGAGACAATGAATCTGGATCCCAAAAAATACCCCTCCTAACGATCTGTAACAATTACCCGCAGCCATGGCAGTGATGAATCTGTTCATTGTTTTCTGAGGTGCATCAACACGCCTTCTTGACAAACTGCACAGAATCGGCACCGGCTTGTAAAGTGGAGCCTTCCATGACGAGGGATTACCGAACAATTGCGCCAATCAATCCATCATTTTATCCTATTTTGTCTAGTGGAGGAAAAGGAGTGAGGCAGATTTTTCATTCTGAAGGACTCTACCTCTCGAAGAACTCAACTCCCTCCCTTTCTAGCAGGTTGCAAAATGGCACCAGCCGAGGCCTGTCGCAGGAATCGGACAATGAGAAGGAGGTGGAAGGTTAAGAGGACACAGATACTAATTAGCTTCTGGAAAATTGGCAACATGTTATTGTTGAAGTAACTTGTACGAAATGACAAATTATTCCTGTTAATTAAATGGAAGAAAAGAGAAGTGAGAGTTGGCTCGAAAATATTCAACGTCACTGCATTCGAACTTTGGCTCTCTTTCATTTAAGATTGCCTAGCCTACTACTCAATCAAAAGAACAATTACAGCTCCCTTTTCATCCACAAATAGTTCTATTTTGCTCTATTTTATACTGAAGTATGTATGAAGTCAGTATGTTTTCTTTTATTTATTCACTAATCTAATTAAAGAATGAAATGATACAGTATACGATAAGAGTTCCGAACTCAATCCCTTTTAAGCTTTTCTTTTCACTTACAGCGTTTACATTCAAAATTCCTTTTAAACCCTGGTTATTAACTTTCTATGAGTGCAGAAATTCAGAAATTTATTTGAACAGTCAAAATTCACTTTCTTAATTGTGAAGTAGGGTTTTTTCCCCCGTTGTTGTCTTCTAAGTTAGAGTAATAAAGAGTTACTTTAGTTGAATCCCCTTTACAATGTATTTTACAATGGCGTAGCGAAGGATGGCAAGATGCCCCGGGCGCTAGTCTTACGGGGCGCTATGAAGAGAAAATATTAGTGCATTTATGTCACTTTTTAAATCCAAATATGATGGGAAGAAAAATAAAATCTTACCTCGCGCGCCATTAACATTTGTTTAGTCACTGAAGAACACTAGAGCGAAAAAAATACAATATGCCCGGAACGGCAAATTCCCATGCTAAGCCACTGCACATTTGCACCCGGAACAGATGACGAATGACAAAATTAACACTATGGCAGTACACACAATGAATCAGATGGCAATACGGACACACTTTTGCGTTACCGAGATTCGAAGCAATTAAGTCGTATGAAGGGGAAAAAAACATCGGCGGCCACTTTGCCATCCAATATAACCAACCACATGCTTTTACCTGTTTATTAAGTTATGCTCGTGACACAACGTCTGCAAGGTTAACAGAAATATATCCGAATCCGAGGCCCGTTCTGTATACACCGAAGAAAAATATTTCTCAGCAGGTGTGGACGTAATACTTACTATTCAGACGAAGTAGTATCAAGCGCAAACAGAATGTTTCGACTTCGTTCATGGAAGACATTCAGAAGTCGTTCAGTCCTACAAAAGGCTTCGTTCAGACATAAGGATAAAATTGAAAGTGCGATAGAGCGACGTATATCGAAAATTAAGTTGGAAAGGTAAACAGAAACAGCATCTCGATAGTGCTTCAAAAATAATAGTTAATTCTAGATATTTTCCTATCATCTAATGAAGTGATAAAGACTTAATGATCAGTTGGGGTAATGAACCTCCTTACAAAGCCTCAAGTTCTCCAGTATAGAATTTGGATAAATCTAATCACAAGACTTGTCACTTAATTTTTTATTGGGGACAGCATGGACGACCCTGGACATTACCTCTTAGATGCGATAAAGCATTCGAAGATATCAAAACTTTGAAAAAAGTATATTCGTAATATGCTGCGCTTTACTGGAATTCCAAAAGCAAAAAGTTTTAAGAGACTGGATCAGCAGACAAGCTGAAAAGATGTTTTATCAAACTTTTAAAGAGGTTACTGTTTCTGAAAACCCATGTAATCTTTCACTCTGGTTTCTTGGCAATGCTGAACAGTTGCGGTGTTTGCATTTTTCAATGTAAGCCCAAACTTCCCGTTTTCTAATCTCTAGCGAGCCCGTCGTCGACTCGAAGGCCGCAGAAGCGCCAAAAGTTGATGAATGATCGATATTATTTATGTCCTCAACAGCTATTCTCCAGAGAGTATGGAATTTTGTGAAAACTTTGCAGTCGGCCATAACTCACCCACTTCAAACGCTGCCCTCCTGTGGGTTTCCTCTACCTGGTTCCCGAAGTGGAATTGTAGAGCCTTCACGCACCATCACCCTAAGTTCCGGTAACTCAACTCACGCATTTATTTACACGTACACGCACCTCACGATACATAAATCGGAAACAACTGCTCAGTTGCTGTGTCCTCTCTACCACCTCCACCGTTAGCATTTTTCTGACCGCTCTGATTTATGGGACATATGGTCAGCTACAATTCCCTGCAAGAAAAGCTAAAATTTACTGCACATAATAAAAATTTATAAAGCATGCGGAGGGTTTTTCTTTATGCCTCTTTTGGCGGTTTGTGCTGTTGGTTCTTTTTTTCCCTCACTTAACGTTTTTCTCGGTTTGGCCGGCAAAATACTGATAACACATCCCTTTCGCTGAGAGTTAGTGCGCAACCACAAGTTACCCGAAAAAGCTCTCCGCCCTGCCCGCCTTATCACCGCCCTTGCACGCGTAGGGCGAAATGCGATGGCCGAGCAAGGCTTCTATCATAAAGCATTCAGAATATCTATTTGTAACATGAGTCTTTGATGGGTGTTCTCGGCCGCTCGTTTTTTTACGCTCCTTCTGTCATTTTAGTGGTGGTGTCATTATTTTTTATTTGTCCTTAGGACTGCTAAAAACTGGGGTTTTGATGTTTTCAAAGTTGGGAGGCATAAATAATTTGGCATTTTCAATCATCGGCTAGATATTTTTTCTTTTATATTTGGTCCAATAAGAAAAGTTGCTTTGTTTTCTTGTTTATTTATGTTCTTTGTCTGGGAAACCCTTGTTTCGGTCCTATCCAATGAAAAATGCCGGAAAGAAATTTTTTTAGCAATTTTATATAATTTTATTAGAATAATCTGCCATTTAAATCAATATTATGGATTACTGGTGGTGGATATTGTATAATATTTCATCATGATCATGCGATGAAGACAAGACATAGACAAGTTTTGTTCTCTAAATTTGAAAATCTACCTATATAGCATCATTGTGAAAACATTCGTAGAATGGGGTGTTTAACATGTCCCTATGCCCCAAAAAACTGACAAATGTTTTAGTAGCCGTTTGCAAAATTATTGATTTGATCGTGCTTGCCGAAGTTCAAGCGATCACAAAAAACCTAAAAATATACAGAGGAAAATATACCATCAAAACAAGACTTTCATTTTTCCATTATAATTCCGTCTGTCAAAACAACGAGACGTATGAATAGAAAGGCATTATATGAAATTTGTTGCAAAACGCAACCTCGAAAAGAAAGGTTTAACGAATACTTTTATCGGAAAATATTTTGTACACTAATTTTAAGAAATTTTGCCTTAATGAAAATATTTACTCAGTAATTTTCAATTCATATTTGACCTGAAGTGCTGAAAAACGCCAGCCAGTCTGTACCTGAGATCTTGGCAGTAATAAAGCTTCGGCAGGAAGAAGAAGAAAATTTACATTTCAGATTTTTCCTACAGCTTAGCGCAAATGGTCAAAGGAACAACCTGTGGCATAAGGACCGAAAGGGGACAAGGAGAGAATAAATATCCCAGGCACCTGTCTTAGGGTTGTTGCGAAGATAAAATATTAGTTCATTTAATTCGATTTTTAAAGCATGGAAGCTTTCTGAAAGTATGCTCAACATAACCTGTTTTGTTTCTGAAATAGGATATTTTAATATCATATACTTTTAAAAACAGTTGCTATGCTAGAATGTATTCGAGTCTTAATTTAAATTATTATTCAAAAAATAATATTAGACATAACATTTAGAAATATATTATAAAGCTTGTTTCATTTCCAAATAAAGAAAGCTACTTCATATTTTGAATTGTTAATATTGATAGCTGTTCGCTTTTATTGAACATCATAAACTAATTGCTTCAGTAATAAAACCATATGCAAAATATACTAAAAGTTACAGTGCGACAAATGAAATTTATGCCAACAATTCTTAATTGCCATGCACATAAATATTTCAGGCTTTCATTAAATTTTGGATTATTTAATACCTTGGCCGGACAAAGATAGCATTGAAATAACTTACACAGCAAACCTTCAGAAAAATTCTCCGTGACAAACCATCAACTATGTCTGACAGGGCCTCGCTCAGTTATTACGAAATACACCCCACGAGTGCTTTACACTAATTTCTCCAAAATTGTTTTTTCTTCCTCCAGAAAAGTAAGAAAATGACGCTTAAAAGGGCAGAAAATTAAACTTTTTTGGCACAGCGCATTTCCCCCTCTAAATTAGGCGGAAAAAACCAAACCACCCCTAATTACAGCGAAAAGAATGAGCGAGAGAGAGGGGAAAAAAAGAAAGCAACAACACACAACACACGAGACCACTTCGAGACTTAACACTGGGTCCCCCCATTTCAAGCGCTTATAAATCATCTTCATCATATGCAAGTGTCCTTCAGGAGTGGGTCCGGGTCTCTTTTTGGCAAGCATCCTTCGTCTGAGAGAAGTAAAAAAAGGAAATGAATATGTAGTGTCTGTTATAAGCACGAAGAGAAGTCTAATAAATTAAAGTTTTTACGCGAGATAACGAAGAAGCCACTATAAATCAAGGTTAGTGATTCTTCTTCAAGCCGCTTGCCACACGCTATATTTACTTCCACCAGAAGCAAAGGAAAAGAAACGGCTCCGATAAGGGGATCCTGGGCAGGTTGCACTTTCGCTAAGAGTAGGTCACGATCCACTCTGATACTTCGCTGTCGGTTGATACACTGCTCAACTAGGACACAGAAACTATGGCTTTAAACAATTGCGTCTCATTGTTCCGAACTAACTGAATCTAAGGCAAGTTCGTATGATCTGAAATTAACATTTAAAATGTGGATGCAAATAACTAGAGCGCAATTTAGTGCGGTAATCGGAAGTGCGGGCATGAGGTATCAAGTGTATAATTAGACTTGAAGAAACTGTGACAATCAACCAATAAGATTCTAGAGATGGTGATAAAATATTCCACAATCGACACTGAGCAGTCTGTAAAAAATTCATATGACGTAATATATTCATACGACGACGGGTAGAACACCGAATGAGATGTGATTTACGATATGATACCTCAATATCGCATCGTCGAGTAAATGCATATAATTGCAAAACAAGCAGAATTCTTTCTTTAGGAAGAAAGAAAATAAAGGGTGGTTCTGAATTGTATTTCTTCTATCATCAATCCTTTCGACAATGTTTTCCATGTATGATTATGAAATGAATAGCCCGCTACGAGGAGATTAGTTTGTCGATCCCATATTATAACAGAATACGGGGAAGGAAACACGATAATTTATACATAATTCATAACTTTTGTGTGATATGCATGGTTAAACTATTGATAAACACTTAAAAAATGCAAAACATTATCATAATAAAACTCTCATTCAATCCCCATGGAACGTATCGTAATCAGTACATCAGATAAACGAAATATCCTCCCCCACATAATTTTGACTCTTAGTTAAATATATAATTTCTAACAGGATAAGGATCTTCGATGATGAACATATTGAAACACCGGTTCAACAAGCGACAAGTCGTCTAAATATTAAAATAAAATAATATACTTCTTAGAGGACTTATCAAAGAGAAACAGCCCACATTTGTGAGCACAAAGGAAAGTATTTCGAAGTTAGTTCGACTGTGGTGGTTCTAATCTCACTTTGTCTAGCATATCTAGCCAATTTCCATGAGTGAAGGACGACTCATAATAAAATGGAAGTGATACTATCTTCTATTAGTCAAAACGATTTTGGAGAGATTTTTCATCTGTGTTAGAAGTCTGAATTATCCCCAGTATACGGGTAGGTTGCCTTCCTGTAGGTCTTTCAGGGGAAACGGGCTCGCATTGTGTTTCGCTGGGAGAAAAAGCAGAAAATTCTAGCAGCTAGCTCAAGCACAGAGAGTAATTAATCTCTAAAGCACACATCAGTCTACCAGTTGTTGAATAACGCTGGTTAAGAATATAACCAGAGAAAAGACCCGTGACCTACTTCTTCCTATTAATATTTCTTGGCCATCCCATGTCTGAACCCATTGGTTGACAATCTTGCAATAGATTGTGAAACCATGTACAGCAGTTTTTTAAAAATAATTAGTCGAAAGGAAACCAAGAATAGAGACCGTGGTCGTATTTTTCGACACGATAGGAATTCGCATTGCCATGATCTACCATGAGCAGAACATTAATTATTAGAAGTGAACATTTGAGTAATGAACTGAAACATCAACTATAATTCCACGTAATACAAATGATTTATCAATGATAATATTACTGCATCAGTTGTAATATCCTTAAGGAACACAGAAAAGAATTGCTTCAGGGAATTCCGAAAGCAAAAATTCTGTACCGTCTCTCACACATTCAACGAAACCACTACCTTCACATCAATTAGACATATAACGTTCTCCTAAACGATTCCATTCTCTATGTATGTTTTACCAACTCAAAAACTGCAACATTTAAACTTGGTTCGACTAACATTAATTTGTTATGAATAATGATTCTGTCGTTTTCCGAGAACAACACAAAAACAAAACTGCAATCTTCTCTACGGGAGCACACAGAAGACGAGGAGGAAAGAGAAAAAAAAATTCTCCAACAAAACTCTTGATCCACTCCGGAGTAGAACCTCTTTAATTTTTGTTTTTCCAGGAAGAAATACCAGTAGCCGTGATAAATGGATCCGTACGTGGCATCTAAAAAACAGCCAACCTTGTCTCTCCGGTGGTATGATGAAGTGACACGTGATTAGGAAGAGACAGACAGGCTGTATCCCAGTTGGCATTCGCATCACTCTGTAGTTCACTCAGTCCCTACCCCGCCCAATTCTCCCTCGGTTAAATATTTTTTTAAAGAAATAAACCGAGGGTAAAATTCACGTTATAACAAACTAACGGAGAATTTCTGTTCACGCTATATAGAAACTGCTCATAATCAATCTCTTTCTTCCATTTGAGAAATAAAATGACACATCTTCAGGGAGTTATATATGCTATACGCTAATGGACTTAACAAGTTATTTCTCATTAGATAAAAGATTAAATGTTAATGGAAATTTAAAAGATAAGTGATAAATGTATATATTTTTAACAGCTGCATATTAAAAGCGATTCTCAAAATTCATAGACCAAAATTTTCCGAAAACTTTGTATATTAGGCAGAATAATGAATATTCAACAGAATTAATTCATTTAGCAATAGAAGTAAAGAAAAAGTTAGTTTCTTATACAAAAAAAACCCCAGGACGTTCGTGAATCATTCAAACAGAATAAATGCATGTCGTGTTATCCACCCAGAGAAAAATTTTATTAAATAGCATACTCTTGTTTCTTTAAAAAGCCTTCAAAGTGAATGTCCGCTGTTCAACTGCCAACGACTCAATTTCGACTCAAGACAGTTATCGAAATAAAATGGTAATGTTTTGTCTTTCGTATGTGCCCACTCCTGTTATATTCTTCACCATATAACATGATATTTTAAAGTTTGGAAAATCATTCATTTGACTACCCTACATATTAAGAACACTGACGTAAAGGAGATAAATACTTAAGTTTTTTTTTTTTTTTAATTCAGTAAAAAAGTGTAACAGAGCTTTTCACATGAATAAACTAATGATGAAATGATCTCAAATTTCAACCCTCTCAAAACTAACAGCTAATAAGTAAGATTCACAATGTCAAATAAAAAAAAAAGTGAGAATTTAAACCAAATTATGGAACCAATGAAAATTCAATTTCTGCTGACATTTTTGCCCCATGCTTATTATTCACTATTGAAAGAAAAGTTGGGCGCATTGTCCGATGAGTAAAACGAAAAATTTATGTTTCTCAGCCTACAAATAATTGAGTGCCTATCTATACAGCAGATCAAACTGCAGCCTAATAACACGCTTTGAGATATGAAAATTCAAATATATTAAATGATTGAAACATGAAGAATATGCATGTAGCAAGGTAATAGTTGATCTGATTTGCATCTGATTATCAGTTCAAATTTTTATTTCTTTCCCGAAACCCAAACCCCAAATACAAATCTCTCTAGGACATCCGGAAAGTATAATGTCACACTGTGGACGAGCACGTTTTTTTAAATAACATTTCTCAATGTAAACATAAGCTCTTTCGAAATGTATACACAAAAATATCCCATCAAGGAACCTGAAACACTTTTACAGTTCTCATAGAAAGAACAAAAAGACAGAAGAAAAAGTAGCAACTTCCATATTCAATCAAAGAACAGCTTATCCCATCTTAACGATAGGGGTCAGCAGTGTCGTAACATCCGTTCAAGCTGTTGCCAGGTACGGTAGCTGAGATACTACAAGAGTTCCAATTAGCGCCTAGCACGACGGCTCATTACCGAACAGAATGAGGCTTACTGAAGAGATAAAAACAAGCAAAACAACAACGCAAAAAATAAAGGCGCTATGTAAATAAAAATAATAAATAGGAAAGGCGAAGAAGAAGAGGGGAAAAAAAGTTGGCGGGAAAAAAGGCAAGCAAGCAGAGCGTCAGTCTCCACTGCTCTTAAACGATCTTTTTAGCTTGTCAGATGACTGTCAAGCAATCGCAGCTCTGGTACGTCATTTAATGTCTTAGGCTGTTAAGGTTATTATTACGGTAGCTACACTGGGAAGACCTCTTTTTTTTTCACCCAGCCTCCAACGGTTGGGTTTTATATTAAAAGAATTTTATGTTCGCATGGGCTAAGTTTTTAATCAACTGTGAAGTTTCAAAGAAGATAGCTGGAGCAAAATGTCTCATTTTTGAGTGTTTGAACGAAAAAAGGGAGACAGCTAAAATTGGAACGCATCAAGTAAGATTTTTTTTTTTGCAGGGGAGTGAATCTCTGGTAGTATTTTTTTCCTCCTCAACAGACTTATGTTTTAATAAAATTTCATCACGAATTTTTTGTTGCTCAGTTCCAAGTCATCAGTTAAGATCGTTTTGTTGTTTGTGTAGCGTGCAACGTAAATATAAGTTGTAAAAAAATTTATTATGAAAATCTGAATTTCGTTGGTGTGAATTCCCAATGACACCGCAGCGATGGAAATGATACATGGTACAAAAGAAGTTTCTTAATTTGGGTTTTCTCTTTTGCGCTGAAATGAAAAACCTGATCTATTCTCTTTGGCTTCTTTATTACAAATGTGTGAATGTTTGACTTCGTGCAAAAGTACTTTGACTCATCCATCAAATGAAACAGAAAGTACAGAAATAAGTGTAATTTTTTTTTTTCTTTCATACATGCATTTGTTTTTTATATTTCTGGACTTTCCAAATGTAGTATTTAAAAATAAATGAAATTTTCAACAATCGAAAATAAATAAAAATTTACATTAAGGATACTTTTCGTAAAAAATAGAAGGGCTGGCAAAATAAAAATAATAATCTACAAAAATACTAACATCCACATCGTTCGGATAGTTCAAAGTTACTAAACTAAAAAGTTCAAATAAAGAACATGATCTGTCAGAGTAACGTCTCGTTTTGAAGCTCCCAGATATATCGAACAGTAAGCCTCTTTTTGGAATCAAAACTATATTGTGATTAGAAAGACCTTTTTGAAGGCAGGATGCTGATAGCAGATTACACAGGTTTCAAATACCATGCCAAACCAGATGATAAAAATTTTTTACTATTGAGTAGAAAAAATATGTTTCGGTTTGAATAAAATATCAAAAATGTACAATGGTTATTAACATCTTAATTAGAATTATTGTAAGATCACGTGGCTGCATGCGCACGAACTTAAGTGGCCGTATTTCCAAAATCAGCATAAGATACTAGGTGTGTGTGGGGGGGGGAGCGAGAGCTGGGAACAAGAGGGAAAAAACAGGTATTGCTTGGCCAATCTTGTGACGTTAACAGTGACACTAATAAAACAAGCCAACACATAATGGAAATTAAACGTTCAAAGAAATTACGATACTGAATATTCATTAAAGCAAGATAAGCATATTCTATGTGGAATTAAGATTGGGAAGAAGAATTCATCAAAGTTTAATCTTTCAAAATTAAATTCCATTAATCCCATTTTTACAAAAATGGTAGTATGAACTAATAAACTGTTATAAATAAATAAATAAAAACATTAATAATTAAAAAAATGGGATAGTGCAGAAAATTATATTCGAAATCGGAACAAATCTGAAATATCCTTTACGCCGAACAAAGAGTCAAGCATCAGCACTGTCCTGTCTGACGCGAGATATCTGATTACTTAGTATGTACTGAAGCTTCGTTCCCCAAACGTTCATTTTAATCCAACATTGAAACTTTAGACCAAAGTAGATTTAAAAGTCATAAATCTGCTTTTAATGATCTTTGATGGGACAAGGACTCGATCGCGCGACTATCTGAACAGCGAAACAAAATTTCATCTATCGGACTACGGTGAACCGAGAAGTTTTAAAAAGCCCTTGACATTATGATGAATTGATTCAATGTTTGCATTTATTAGCAGCTTCTCAAACTACACTCCTCCTTTCTCCTCACTATATTTGACTATGCATGAAATGCCTTAGAAAATTTCATGGTAATTATAGCCTTTACATTATTGAACTATTAACTAAAAGCATCTTACTTATGAATTTGATTCCCGATTCGTGTTAAAGCGTTTCGTGTGGAGGAGCGGACCTCTGCATTTTAAGCTGGCCAGGGGTGACAGGCTGACAGTTAAAAGGAAGCGTGAAACAAAGCGTAAGATAATCCGGGACCGCAAAGTGTGTTATTTACTCAACAGTTGACTAAGCAAGTGTATCAAGATGGGGCGACGTTTCGTGAAGTGTGCAGTCGCAACGGTCATCTTGTCAGGAGCCGTGCTTCTGTCTATTGTGACGAAATGTCATTTCCTTCTAGGAGAAAAGAATTTGCTCTCTCCACCGTAAAGACATTTTAATTGAGCTCGCCAAAGCAGGGTTGCCACGATGGCAGAGTTATCATCCGGTTGGTGAATCGACTGTTTCGGTTTATCAATTCCTCGTTATTATTACGCGTCAAGGTTATGTAAGATAGTAAACTACCCAAGATCCATTCATGCCTTTTGCTATTTTTTTTGTTTTTTCTCAAACTATAAAATGAATATTTTAACTGCATCACGTTTTTCAATTTTATGAAATCATATAGTCAGACAGATCAAAATTAAATTATGAAAATCTGAAAAAAATAGAAAAATGTAAAAGCAAGGCATGTTATCAGACAGATCCATTCCTGTCCTATATTCATCGTAAAAGATAATAATTTTTTATTCTTTTTCACTAAAATCACTAAAAATTACTAAAGCATGAATGATTTCACTAAGGAAGCAACTACACAACATTTCATTGAAACTCAAATGTTCAAAAAACTCCTTGTTTCAACATTTTCATTTTCTTTCGGCCAAAATTCACCGGCATATTATTCTAAATCAGGAATGGATTCAATTCAAAGAAACTACTTACAAATGGAAAGACTCTAATAAACTGAGCTCGGGTTTTCAAAATTGCATTTCAGTTACATGACTAAGAAGAAATACAGACAACTGCAAATTTTAAAAAGGCACTACTTCTAGGAAGAGAGGCTATCCAGGGGTGTAGAACTTCTTTTGGATTATCTGCTGAATAAGTGGAAATCACAAGATTTTATATATCCGTTGAAATATACAGATACCTATAAATTAAAATCTTTTCAATCAATATTTTTGTACAGAATGTGCAGAAAAAACTAGGTTGGGAGAGCAGCCTTTACGATTTGTTTATCAGTGAATACTTCTATAAGAAGACCATTTAAGTATCCGGAAACGCCTGTTTATGTTTTATGTTGATTTTGCCTTTAAATGCCATAATAAAATTTGCGTAACAAGAAATATATATATATATATATGAAATGTTTTCGTTGTTGTAATCGTTAAATAAAAACAAGCCGAGTTATTAACTAATTTCTTTTTATTATCGGAGAGTGAAGGAATATACGTACATCTTAGTATAAGGTTTCAAGCCAAAAGAGAGCAGAAAATCCCTGCTTTTTCTCAGGTAGGGATTTAACAGATAGACAAGTGATCAAAGTGAAGGGAATAATAGCTATTTTTACTATATTACGTAAGTATTTTAGGGAAAAGCCTAGCGACAAGGAGACGCCGTCATGATTTTCTGTGAGAACGTGAAAGCGATTAAAATATTCTTTTAGTAATAAATATGCCAAACGAGAGATTTAATATACCTCCAGCGCGGGAAAAGAACGAAACTGGAGTTTTAGAAAAGTGATTTTGGAATACATTAAGATTTTAAAATATATAATATTAGAATTTGAAATAAAATTAAGTGAGATTATTACATATATATATATAACATTTTCCAATTCATTCAGCTTCCCAGGAGTCGAAAAGCTTGTGACTTTCCAAATGTTTCCACAACATTTCATTTAAGTTAAAAATACAAATGAACGTAATTCTTCTCTTCGAAACCATCATTAATATAATCAAACTGGGACTCAATCCAATTCTCCAGACAGACAGTGACTGAAATTGTTACAAGAGGGACGACCATACAGTTCTGTACTCAAAATATAGTTTTAATTGAAAATCTGCCAAAATATATTTGAACCGCCAAACGAGCTTCAACTTCAACTAATAAATTGAACGAATGACTAAATCAAGGTCAGCAATCAAAATGAACTAATGCATGTTATAGAAATTTGAATTAATAGACGTTTCGACACCTGAATTAGCTTAATAATTTGATAAGCTTTTCAGAGTTAGTTATTTAATTTCTGTTTCTTTAATAATAAATGAATCGTATAATTTGAAAATAATAAAATGAAATTTATGTTCTACATCATACATTCGCTAAAGAGGACGAAACACACAGTCTTTGTCGTTCACATTATCATAGATTTCCGGTTTTATTAATTAATTCCAGCGTGCTTTAAATCACGTAAAAATTTCATGTGATCATTCCGATATGAAATATTTAAAAGAAGAAATATATATTATTAGTAAGAAGACTTATTCAAGAGGCCACAACACTTCTGAAAACAACCTACCTACTCACAAGTAGTTATAAAAGCATTCCCAGATAGATAAGCCATCCGGTTAGGTTATATTAACGACCCGTTTTTGGAAGCAACACGAGGGCTATTTAGGGACGGACCTCGTAATTTTGAACCGCGGTCAGATGACGAGGACGACACTTGAGATGGCACCCCCTCTCCAAACTTCCGCGCCACACCAGCGGGAGGGCGTTTGGCCACTATGTATGATTTAGCGTGCAACAGGCCCCATGCACGGCGGATCTTCAGTGGAATCGGGTTTCGAATCTGAGACCTACCGGTCCCGAGGCCGAAAACTTAACATTAGGCCACTGCGGCCTAGATAAGCCATCCGAAATTCAATTTTAAACTAAATTCAGTTTTAGATATATTTATAGAAGCACTCATTCAAATTTACAGATAAAAATTAGAAGGTTTTCTGAATAAAATTATTCAATTTTCACTATTTCGAAATTAAAAAAAAATCACTAAGTTTTACAAACGACTTAATCACACATTGTAAATTATAGTAAAAATTTTCTTAAAACATTTTATCGTCTTTACAAGTCGTTAGGATAAACAGTAAAAAAAATTTTACAGATTTCTAGCTCCAGCGGTTGATTTACTGATGTTTAGATAACAGGTTTATATCACGAAATAATTAATTGGAAATTCTAATCGAATGCAGTAGTCCGTCAAATTGTTTATTGTGGACTTAATGACTGGAACGACGACAATGTTTATGCAATATTTTAATGTTTTCAAAATATATATTTTATTTATTCATGTGTTTTATGAAGGCACAGTTTTACCCTTTTTCAAACTCTCTAATTACCTGGTATCTGTGTACCTAGTTTATCCTCCTAGGATCAAAGGAAAACAAAATAATGGTTCTTAACTACTGTTTCATTCTTCACAAAAAAGAAAAAAAAAGCTTTAAGATTACATACAATTTATAAATCTTTATTAATATTTCTTTTAAATTCCTACGCCTAATTTTAGTGGATCTTCATGGAATAATGATTAAAGTAACTGCCACTACTGTGAAAGTGCCGACATGGTGAAAGTAATGAAAATATATGATTTTTAAAATTACTTATTTCTGTTTTACTAAATAACTAGAGAAAATGTAAAGTAATTAATGGAAATGTTCAACAAAACTTTTAAAATATCCAACAAATGACGATGATACGGAAATGCATTGATGATCATTGAAAACTAACATCAAAATGTAGCTAAAGCACGCATGTGTTTTATGAATAGACGATTGAAATGTATCATTTTATGTACTCAGACTTGGACATTAGCGTTGCGTATTTATCTTTAAATACACGACACTACCGAATAATTTGACTGTAGAGTCTAGGAATTTGAGTCAAATTTGTTAGGATCTGGATTCTAGGTAAGAACACCAAGCACAACCCTGGCGCCTTGCTTGGCGCAGAAAGTGCCAAAGCGTGTAAAGGGGAGGGAGTGAATCTTCAATCGAGCTGTGACATGATTTCGTCAAGAGGAACTCCACAGGTCAAGGAACTGCAACGTTGTAGCTGGAATATTACACACTTTGTAGTAAATCTCTCACCGTAAAATGTCCTTTTCTCTCATTTGCGGCCTCTTTTTTTATTATTTAACTTTTTTTCTCGCTCCCCTTCGCAGTGCCGTGACTAACTTGCGCGGGACATGCAATAGCGATTTATGTGTTTTGATGGAAGCTTTGGAGTGAATTATTTTGGTTTTGCAGAAAGCTTAAGACCGTTTGGGCAGGAAAGAAGAATTATCAAGGGAATATTGATGGGAAAAGCAACAAGAGGGCGATGACTTGCAATTTCGTAAGCTTACAAATAACTGTTAAAAAACAAGCTGAAATATATTTTTTTATTTTGAAAAAGTGAAAACGGAGAGGTTTATGCGTTACCCGCCCACATATGACACTTCAAAATAAAAATGGAAATAAAAACAAAATTTGCTAAGTTAGGATTGCACCCAATTGCGTATGAATTGCCTTCATTTTTAAAATGTTTTCGGTGCGTTAATGTAGGCTAGAAATTAGGAGAGAGAAACCCTTTTTCACACCAAAAAAGACAGACACGAAATGAGGCTGAAGCGACTGCAAGGCGTTAATAATCTTCCAATCAAAGAAGTTCCGAGTTCCATCAATGAAAATTAAAGAACATACTTTTGGGATTTGCTATTAGTTGAAAAGTATTTATCAGGCAGTGAATGTCCGGTTTTAAATCGAGCCTAAGTTCATAATTTTTATTAATAGCTTTTCATTTCTTAGTATTTAGATTCTTGAAAGTTCTGGCAACACATTAATTATTTTTATAGTTACAACACATTAACAATAATTTTAGACACAGTATACGAGTGCGGAATAATCACGATTCAAGATTTTCAAATATGGCAAAACAGACGTGGATTAAAGTAATAGAATTTAAAAGTATGCATAAAAGTTTGCAGTTACTGTTGAAAATTATTAAATGCCATAATAGATTAAAAACATCTTACCTGTTTCTTTTTCCAAAAGTACAGAATGTAAACTTCTTCCTCGCTTTTTCAATGAACAACAGGCATGATTAATTGATGCTGTCCTTAAGCGAAGTTAAACAGTAGGCACAAGTTTTATTCAAAAATTTTCAATCATGAATTTGTCGAATTGAAAAGAAATACAGAAGTATATTGTTAGAAAGACTACACTGCTTTTTGCCTACATTCTATAAACATAACTGAACATTTTCAGTAATCTGCAATTTCAAAGATGGAATATTTGGCATCCAAAAAAAATCTTCATAGCCTTTATTATTTTATCATTTTCGAAGCAAAACAATCAAACCGACTTCACTTACAATAAGGTAAAGGCAAGCAAAAATTCAAATTCTCACTTTCAAAAAACCTTTTAACTAAAATTTAAACTTTTCAGAAATACATTGAACACTTTTGAACATTTTCTCTAATTTTAAAGTTTTCTGTGATCTGCCTGTAGTGTTTATTAAGATAATTACTTTCCTTCAGCAACAACTGAACTCAGCGAACAGCTCTTTATCGAATTATCAGAATTCCAAGAACTTTCATTCCAAGATAATAATTTTTATTTTGAACTTGTCACATATCTCCAAAAGACAAAAATAACGCAAAACTTAGATAATCTCCAGTCCAGGTCTTCACGGGTCGCAAATCCAAGCACACTCGCACGCGCGCGTAGCAGAAATTAATAAATAAACGAACTACCTTGACAAAGACCATCAGAAAGATTAGCACAGCGAACTTGTCCTGTTTCCTTTTGCGAAATCTGATTAATACAGGTTGCAATACAAAACAATGGCAAACGTAACAACAGGGTCCCTCTCTAACTGACAACAAGTATTCCAGGGAACGGCTTCATTAAAATTCAAACACATCGGCACATGAAATGATAGCGGTGGTGTATTTACTTCGCAGACAATGAGAGGGAGAGCGCGGGATTAAAACCTCGACATCTCTCGTCCGCCCCCTGGCTGCAACCGTAACGGAAGTTAAACGCAGTGGAACACCCTGCACGCGCGCAGACAGGCGGGTGTTATTTTTCTACGCGCCGTAAGATTGGAAGGCGGTCGGTTTCCTCACGACAAGTGAGTGCTAAGTCCCGCAGTATTAAACAAGCAAAGAGGGAACAGCTGGGTACAAGCTATGCCAATCACTGCCGATGCTGACAGCCCCCAAAGAGCGACCATGTTACGCTCCCCCCACACCCATTTTCTTTGCTGCCCCCCCCCTTTAGTCTTGAGTCCGCCACCCACTTATCCGTGATCTAGTCTTCTCCGCTCCTTTGATCCAGAAGCTCCGGACTCAAGAGCTAACCGTCGTTGTGTCACTTTGAGTGCAAATAAGGGAACGAGCATAAAATGTGCAATTGTTAAACGTAGGATGAAATCAACGCAACAGTAAATAAATGTATACTGTAGATCATGCCTTCTTGAACTACAGGCCCCGACCCTAAATAGAATGCCGTATTATACTTTGAGGTCACGAAAACTTTGAGAACACATCTTTTTTCCGTTTTTATCCATTGCAGTAATAAAATCTATCAAGAAAGCTGTCATGGTTTAGAAATTTTATAGAAATGTATCAAACAACTGTAACAAACTATTTTTTTATCCACAGTTAAACAATTTTTATTCGTGCATTGGTTTTTTGATGTAAATGCATATTGGGGATATGCGGGGCATAAAAATATTTTGTGAGAAAAAAAATGGAGTCAAGCCTCCACCCCCCCCCTTCTTTCTTTCTTTTCTTGACTAAAAAGACCCCGAATGGAAAAAGTTTAATAAATTGTAAGGATAAGGAGCCTTCAGTGCTTTCAAATTGAATTAAAAAATAATCAAAAAAATCTGTAGCATTTTAATAAGACCAGAGGCTTCTTAAACTGTCTCTTCTTAATTTATTTTTCCGGCCTATAAAACTTTTTGTGACTACGAATACAGAAGTAAAAAATCAGCATCAATTAATGATAAATAGAAAGAAATTTATTATAGTTATCTATAAAAAAAAATTTGATAGACAGTTTAAAATCATTCAAATTCTATAAACTATTTTTGCATACTTATATTAATGAAGTTAACCGAAATATAATTTCTTAGGGTTTTTAAAATACTGAACTTCTCAAACGTGTACTTATTTAAGGCGATGACAATAAATTTCAGAAATCCCGCATGTTCATTTGCCTTGGACTCTACGAATTTAGAATTTAAAACAAAGAAGAACTAAAATTATTTAATTAATTTATTTATTTCTTACCTACATTTTGATCTTTGAGTTATTATTTATTTAAAATTTCAATTGATTTTATATCTTACTTAATAAGAAAAGACGCCTATAGCATTAAATTACCAGTATTCATATAATAATTTTGCTTTTAGGAACATATTTTAAAGTAAAAATATAATTCCTTTCTTCTTTTTTTTTTATATTCCTTTTGAGACGATAAATGATTAAGTGCATATGGACTTTTAAGACAACTTTTATAGAAACTAGCTGGATAATATGATTAGTGTAAACTTTTACTGTCTTCTCAAGTAATAAGAGCTGAAATAGACATGGATTTTTTTCCACTAATTAGAGAAAAAGAAAATTTGTAGCACGTGAAGAAGTTCTTTGTAACAACTGAATCTTATTACGCAAATGCTACTGCAAGTTTTCGGATGTTGAGTTAAGGATATAATGTACAGTTATGCCATATTCGTTTATCGAAGAATTTGAGTTAAGCAAATTATCAATGATAATTTCTTTAGTACTTTAATTGCAATTTATGGGAACTCCTTATATATTTTAAGTTGTAAAAAAAAAAAAAATCGAACAAATTGTGATAACAGAGTGAAAAAAAAAGCACTTCAAAGATATTTTCAGTTGAAAGTATTTTGATCATTGAAACACGAAAGAAGTAGTTCACTCAAATAAAAATATATTACTTGAATATTCTTGGAATAATCACAAAAGAACTTTGTAAAAAGTTATAAATCAAATACTATCAAGAGAAAGAAGTGAAGATTACTCAAAAATTCATTTATAAGAGCATATTGTAACAATGTTGAAACTACCTTTCAGGCTGATTACTCAAATAACGAGTTAGTCTTAACATTTCTATGAATTGAGATACTCAATTTCACTTTTCTGCATTATCATAAATGAAATGATAAATTAATTCTGATATGATAGTCCATTTAAACTTTATTTTATTCTATCACATCTAGGTCATAAATAAAAGAAATGACCATCTGGTTTGACTGAAGTTTTTTTTTAAAAAAAATATTTTAATAATAAGCACAATGAAAGATTCATAAAGGCTCATTTTTAATTTCTTTCAAAACTCAGCAACATTCAGACTGATCTCATTCACGAAATTTATTACGATGTCAAAACGTTTGGCTCTGCAAAACATCCTGACTAAATTTACTCCAAATCTGTCATATCACTAAGCGTGCGCATTATCAAAAGCGCTAACACACAACTCCACTTCTATACCGAAAAAAAAGTCTCTGCTCAGGAGGCATCACTGGCAAAGAAAGGCATTTAAATGCGAACGATATATCAGGCGCTGTTTCTGCAATCGGTTGACATCTCACCCTAAAAATCAAGCCAGCGCCAAAGCAACGCAAACAAAAATTAAAGGCCCGCAAAATATAAGCGGCTCGATTTTAGTCCGGTTAAAAGCGCCTGGCCAGTATCAGCCAGAAAAAGAATCTTCACAGTAGACAAGCATTTGTTTGATTAATCGGGGGTATGTTGGCTAATTGCCAATTACACGCTGAGCTCTGTTGTGCTTTCATCCAGTAGCCTCAGCCCATAAAACAATCATAGCTGTGTCACTTGAGTAAAAGTGGTAGCGATTAGCGCGGAAAAGGCCCTCGGCCGCTGGGCTCTTGGATAAAGTCGGTTTTCGGACGCAGTGGGTTAAGTATTTATCAACTATAATTATCCTGTCTAGCGTGATGTCTTATCTAGCGTTTGCTTGCTTATTTGCTTATTATTTAGTTTTTTACTTCTTACCCTTCTCATCCTCCAACACATGGCGGAGATCTGTTTATGTTGCCGCATTCTTTTTTTTTCAGGCAACGCAGAGGAAGAGGCTATCAGACAATGAAATGTTTTTCAGTGCTTACGATTGCAGCGCATATTCAGTACGGAACTGCATCATGTAAATCAGACTTTTTGTGGAATGTATTCGTTGAAAGTGATGCGAAAAAGTGGGGGAAATATTAAGATAATGTAGTACTGGGAATGTCAGTTTTAAAGAACTGCACCGGCTGTCAGTTTTTAAAGCTCAACCAGGGATCAGATTGATAACCTAAATAAAATTTTATTACAAGTGTACAACACTGATTTTTCATCAAACGAAGAACCTCACAAAATAGACCCGCCTCTCCCAAATAATGTGAAGAATATTTTAGCAATTTAGATTAGCACACATTTGACCACTAGAACTAAAGATATCTTTAAATAAACGCTTTTCCTGACATTTGAAGAAAAAAAAAGTCACAAAATTCCTTGGCACACGTTTGATTTGTATTCTGTTTTAAAAAAGATTTCGAAACGCCTCTTTTCAAATCAGAGTTTTAAATAATTCTTATTAATTATAACCGTAAGAAATCAAATACGCTCATGATGAATATCAACCATTCATAGGACAATTTCAGTCCGAGATAATTTTAGATGCTCATTTGTTCCTTGTTTGTAGAAAGTTAATTCCAAATAAATATTAGAAATGTAGTCTTTTCTGAAGAAATCCAGCACAAATTATGCGGAGTATCAACTAAATCAAACCATCCTAAATTTGATCGTGTTAATTAAGTAGAAAGCAAAACCAAATTTTTATATCTATTTAATATCCTCATTGGTCGAAACTGCACAGAAAAAGTAAGGCGAAAAATAAATTAGATATTACTCGTTTTTTTTTAATGTCAGATCACATTTACAAATATCGTCACGGTTAAATAGGGAAATTAATGGAAAATTATTCATTTGCTTCAATATCCTCTTTAACATTTCACCTATGCGAATTAAATACTCTATATTTATCAAAAAGTTACATATCATTGAAATAATCTGTCCCATAAGCTAATAAAGTTAATTAAGTAGTGTGGTATAAAATAGTAATAGAATTGTATTATATTAAGTTGTAAATTTGTGAATATGATTTTAATCAACCTAAAAGTTTCAAACCTCACTTCTCATTTAATGAAATCGTTTCGTTTGCGGAGATAAAATATCAATTTAATGATCTGATACTAGGTTTGTGATATATATTATCAAAAATCTGATATCAATTCATAACAGTCTTACGTATTTTTCTTTTAAAAATAGAATGAAATTTCTACATTACGATTTTCCTTAAGTGAATTTTTTCGAAGCTCCAAAACTGAGTACTTACCTAAAAGAAAAAAGAGAAATATATATAAATTGTTGTGACATATAATGATAAATTAATAAATATCAAAATATAGAAACAATGCATACAAATATTTGAAGTAAAAAACAAAAGACAATGTAACTTTTATTCTGTTCCCAGGAATTTCTACATATGTATTTCTATCTGGATTGTCGATTTGGAACCATATACAACAGACGAAATATATCCTTCAATGTCTCGGAAACTAAATAATTTCTCTTAAGAAAATCAATGCTAACAAAACATATACGACAATTTATTTGCCTTTTTTTTTATGAAAAATAAACGTCATTTTTCGCATCATCAGTTATCTTAGTTGCTTCTTAAGTAAACAATCACTGAATTTTGAGAGATAAAGGTAACCATGCAGACGCAAAACTTAACGTTTAATTCATGCATTCTCACTATATTCCATAAGAGGTCAAAACATAGAAAATAAAAAAAAATAAAAAAAAAACTATTTTAGAAGTCGTATTTGTTAAAAAAAAAAAGTGATAATTTTTATATGAAGAAATAGATTAATTTTCTTGAAATTTATTATTAGCAAAAAAAAGTAAAAGAAAAGAAGAAAATAACTGAAATAATATTTTCAACAGGACTAGAAGAAATCAAGAGAATTTATGCCAAAACATCTGTAATAGTTTGAAGTACAAATAATTGCAAGATCAAGCAAACTAGAAAATAGTTAATAAAATCAATTCAAAAGCAATAAATTATGTAATATATTGAATGTTAATATTGTCTAGCATCCAGTAATCGTGAGTGCATCCTCTCCTACAAGCAGGGATTTTATTTAATCTAGGATAAAACACATACGTGGCTTTTTCCGCAAGTCTCAATCCCCTGAACACAAGCAATCCCCTCCCCCTTCCCCGAGAAAAAGGGGAAAAAATTACTCAAAGGAACACGATAGAGAAGTAGTAGCAACCGCACAGTAGAAAGTGGGGGAGGCGAATGCATCCCCATTTTATTCATTTTCTACTGTTGTAACACGGGGCACGACCCCTGCCGCGTATGTGACTCGAAGCCTGAACCTGCTCGGCCCTGAAACAAAACGGACGTCCCCTCTAATAGTCTGATCGTGTCTTGCGTCATGCAACGATTAGGTCTCCAGGGGTGCCAACACCTTTTTAGCTTCGTTTTCTTCTTCTGACAATTTTTTTTTCTTTCTCCTCTCTCAGTGTTTCTTTTTCACTTGTTTTTGTTTGTATTTTTCTTCGGGTTTTTTTTCCCCCTTCTGTGCGCCTCATCGAGATATTTATTTTTCTTTTCATACATTTAGAGTGTATATTTGTTACCGTTTTGATTCTTATCTGGCTATTTACTTTGCGGTTCTTCTCGTTTCGGAGGAGAACAGGAAATGCTGTGACCTTTTAGGCAGATAAATTTATGATTTGATTCATTTGTATTTTTCCCCCGCCTTACGGACTCTGAAGATAGCATTCTTAGAGGAAATCGGTACAGCTTTACCTATAATTTTTTTATTGAAAATTTCATGCGTAAATTTTTGAATAAATAACACACAAATATTCGTGAAATTCATCTATATATTGAAATAGATATATTTTTTTTATTATGGTATGGACATGAAATCTTTATGTGAACAACAGATTATTCTTTGAGTTTGAGACTATTAATCACTTGGTTTATTTATTTATAAAATGGATTTTTTTTTTAAATCAAACTTTACTATGAAAACAAAAATTGCAATTTTTAAGCAAAATAAATCGTCGTCGTTCAGGCAGAAGTCGCTAAGTCCACAAAAACCTTTTGACGGACTACAGCAGTCAATTAGAATTTGCAATTAATTATTTCGAGATAGAAACCTGCTATCTAAACATCAATAAATAAACCGTTGGAGATAGAAACCTGCAAAACAATTTTACTATTTATCATAGCGACTCAAAAATAATTAAGTTTAAATTGAACACATCTCGAAGCTACAATTTTGGACTTAATTGTTCTCATTTCAATATACGCTTTTCCATCGGAGAAATCACGAGGCAAAAATTTTAAAGCACAAGGTCAAATAATTTCTGAAGAAAAAGTACATGTAAGTTTTCGGACAAAGCAAGATGTAACAATAGAAATATTAATTATTGTTTAAATTAATCTAAACATATTTTACATTTATTCAATATTTATTTCAAGTTATCTTCGAATAAAACATGGGAACAGAATTTTGCAAAGAGATAGCTAATGAAGTTGAAATTTTAATGAGAAAAATAAATATTTAAAATGAATAGCTAGAATTTGCTTACACTTTACTTCGATAAATTCAAGTCATTTAATTGTTGCTTGACAGGTATCGAAGGAATTGTCGAAAGACAAAAATTTATCGATTCAGTTGTTTTTTTTTTCCAATATAAATCTATAATTTGGTTTTCTCTCTTTTTTGAAATCTAAAATGTTTTTATCTAATAAAACAGAAAAGTCTCAATTTTGGAACAGTAGGAATTAGGTAAGCATGAAACATAGCATCCTTCTTATTTAAAACCATTTGCAATAATTTAGATTTAAATCAAAATATCTTCTAAAATGAATATCTAAATCAAATTATCTATACAATTCAATGGATATGCACCAAAATGTATTGGATTTATGCATAAATTATACTTTATTAGATTTTTAAAATTTATGGAAAACCTGAGCTTCATGAATTTTTAACTTCACTGGTTCAAACGAACAAATATCATGCTATAGATTTGATTTTGATTAAAACAGATTTTGAACTCATAACTGATACTTCTTTTAGAGATGTTCCTCGCAAGTTGATAACCAAATGATGTTATCCTTTGAAAGCTGAAATGAAACTAAAGGGAAATGACAATTTTATATTTATAATCATCTAATTAAAATAATAATTGAGAAGCACATAATTACCTTTTCATCAAAATTCAAACTGAACTTTTCACACGACACTGCATAACATTTTACTTATATATATATATATATATATCCATTCATCGCTAACAGATGGGTAAACCAAAACAAAACAGAAGTCTATTTGCACAGACATATTCTCTCCCAATCACTAAAACCATTTTCTAATTTCAAAAGATCAAAAACCAATTACCTTTCCGCACAAATCCAGTTGCAGTGCGTGCGCGCATGCTTTTAAAATTTCTATACGCACACTCGCCAATAGCTTGGTTTTAAAACCAAACCGTACGGGCGTACGAGTTTTCAAATACAGCTCAGTCCATTTACAGTCGAACGAACTTATTTTATGCTAATATTTTTATCGCGTCAGGCAAACACCTTCTTTTTAAAAGTATTCAGAAAACAGAATCGGTATTGAAATGGAATCCCATTCTTTCCCAATGCAAATCAGCCCAGATTGAGCAATGAACGCGTGTTAGGATAGAAAACAGAAACAAACAAAAGATGAGCGCGCTTAGCATAGAGGGATTCCTTTTGTTTAGTGAACAGAACAAAATAGAACGTTCCTCTCCACCGTTACCCTCCCCCTACCCACTTGTGTCGAACGGTGAACACAATAACGTATAAAAGTTGATTAATTTTTGGCATTTTTCTTTGTCAATCAAATAAACCCCACTCCGTTTCACACTTCGGAAACGAAATCAAATCAGCTACCAGAATGAAAATGTGCAAGAAAAAAAAAACTCGTGTGGCTTGGTTTCCTGCAAAATAAAAGACAGATTTGCGTATCTATGCGGAGGATATTTTGATACATTTTCCTTTTGTTATGGCTTGATCAATGTGTGCATCCGTTCGCATAGAAAATTTTCCAACAAATATCTCCGATTCAATATATTCTTTGCACACCTCAGCAAAAGGTGGAAATACGTTTGGAGAGCGAAAAGTTTTCTCCTATTTTTCACTAAAGAGTTTGGATTTGAATCCGTTTGGCTTAACAACTGATTAACTCTTTTGTGCTCGACGCCTTTTAGAATGGCGAAAAATTGAAACGCCCAAAGCGAAATTCAAATGTTAATAAGGTTACGCAAGTTATTATGTGCGAGTTAAATTCAGACTTACCATTCCATTGAAACACTGGGGAATTTTTCTCCCATTTTAAACTACAATCGTAATCGAAAGAATATATGTATCACGAAAGTAATGGATTTTTACAGTACACACAAGCGAGAACACATTTTTACAGTTTACCTTTAGGCAAACATGAAAATGTACACAAAATGGCATTCAGAAACAATGCACAACAATTTTTCCAAAAGTAATAGATACACAATGTTTTGGAAGCATTCTGGTAACCAAAAGTATCTGTTTACAGTTATACAAATAAACATAGTTCAAACAGAATGTAATGATAATAAACTCTATTGAATCACATTTACCGAACCAGAGAAAACTTTATGCTGTATTATATTTCCAAGCGATCATAAAAATTGCCATAAAAGGCAAGAAATGGCATGAAAACTAATTAATTTTCAATGTTTATGTAATTAAAACTGTCTTGCAGAAGTAATAAAAATTTGAATTTCAACAAATTAGCCTATTTCATTCCTTTCAGAAGAGCTATCCTAAAAAGACTAATAAAACAGAAACGCACAAAATATTTTAACATTTTAAAGAGATAATATAGTACTGTTATATGAAATAAATATATTTGGAGTTTCAAATAATGAACGGCATAAGAGAGCTACATGGAATTCAAAAGTGGAATATTTACTCATCAACTGAATGTTAAATATAATTGAATGGAAGACCTGCTTGCTCTAAGTTAAATAAAGAATATTAGTTTCTCATTTAAAGGGTATTAGCGGTTGCTTCACGCTGTTGCTAGGGAAATTAAAAGCCTGTCGACAGTAAATGAATGTTATGCGAAAAGTAAATTATTATCTTTTGACATTATTTACAGAAATTTACATTTTTAACAATCCTTAATATAGAAGATTGCATATTATAAAGAATAGCTGCGTGTAAAAATATTTTTCGCTTGACAATTTCAAATGAAAGGTGACCATTTGAAGCGAAAACCTTTAGCATTTCAACAGAACACATGGTCTGCTTTCTGCGCAAAGTCTACCTCTCTTCACTAAAGTAATCTAATTCTTGAGATAAAGGAAATTATTTAAATTTTTACTTCAAAAGAAAGTTAATCCAAGAAAGTTGAATAGTTCACACATTGAATGCTGGTGCAAAGTCTCTCACTCTAATCACTAAATGCTGTGAAAAGACCGTATAAAATAGAAATGACAAACTTTTCGACAGGATAAAAGAAAGTGATGCATGTCATGAAATATCAGTTAACTTTTTTTAATGAAATACTATAGACTTCTATGGAAGATCGGAAACTGTAATGAGTATATTTTCTGCTTGTTTCAATTGCGATTCATTTTCGTGACTAAAAAAAAATTCACGACCTTAATACAGACACATAAATTTTTCTGTGAAACTAAAAAATAAATAATAAAATGGAATATTCATAAATGAAATTTAATTAAAAATAGTAGTTATTTTCAAACTTTAGAGAAATCATTACTGTCAAGATGTCTTTTTAAAATTATTTTTGCTTGCCAATGCTTTAGAATTTGAAAGAGCTCCCTGTAAGAATCTCGTGAACTCGGTATTTTTCTAAACTACTCTTCTAGGGGTTGAGATCACAGTCTAAGATGCTTTCACAAGTAACAGCCTCACAAACCTATAAGTTCACAGTATTCTACTGTCCTAGCAATATGAAGAAAAAAGTAAGGAACAAAGATGTATTTTATTAGAAAATAAAAAAATAAAAAATCTGAGTCATATTTCACTTAATTCTATCATTATAAAAAATAATTCATGCTAGAAATATTTTTAAGAAATTAATTTGAAGCAAACAGTGGTTGAAGAAACCAAAGCAATTGGATGTCTGAGAAACATAAAGGAAGTTTTACCAAATAAAAATTATCAGTATAATATAAATAAATATGAATCGATGCAGAATAAAAGAATATCTTAAGCCACAGTTAAAGAAAAAAAAAGTTAGCACAGCCCATTGCATAAATTCGTATTACCATTGGATTCTATGCAAAACGGGCTCTAATTTCATTCAAACAGTATCAATCATAGGATTCCTTCGTTTTACAAAAGAATTAGCGACGTCTACGTAAGGTTTTCTTCTTCATCATTTGCAAAACATTTATTTTCTTTTGTAGACGAAAATAAGATAAAATTTTCTTTTATTATAATAATCCTACCCATTTTTACTCAATTTCATCATAAATCAAATGACTTAAGGAAGAATTTGAATTTCAGATCGCGGCAGTAACATATAAATGCGTGTAATTAAAAGCCAGTCCATTTCATTGGCAATCAAATGAAAAATAAATAAACGAATAAATAATAGTCTTGTCTCAAGATAAAGCAGAAGAAAATGATGAGTAACTTAAATAAACAATGATGCAATGCGTGTAGCGCATTTATAAATGGAGGATTAATAAACCGGAAAGGAAAGAGCCGTAAACGTGTTGTAAATATTCCATGTTTCTAAGCACTTTCTGGTGAAAACGTGTAAGCAGATAGTTATTTAAGAAGTTCATGTGGGCGTTTAAAGACGGATGAAAACATGCGAGATCGCTCGTAGACGAAAAGCGCGACATGTTAAGTGGGAAATACTTTATTAGGGCGTTTTCACAAGTTGTGTCCGCCGCTTGATTATGAATGTAATCATAATTAAGAACGCCACATCATTATTCATCTTTTTATTTTGAAAATGTCTTCCCAGTGCAAGAACCATCTGCGATTATGCAATAAATATAGTGCGAAAAAACTAGAGAAATATGCACAATAAGTCAAACATGCTTGCACTTCGATCTGAACTAGTAGATGTTGCTAAACACTTTGGTTTCTCCAAAGAAGATATGCTAATTTCAGATGATGAAGTTGATAAAAATTACAAATAATTTTTGCGACAAAAACAAATTCAATTTTTCATCCTGAAATAGACGAACATCAAGAGCTAAACTTTTTTTTGTTTTGTTTTGCTTTGTTTATTTTGTTTGGATAATTTAATATAGTCTTTCAGAACTTTTTGTCAATGTACAAGCTGTATTTGGCAATATAATATGTCTTTTAATAAGACAGAAATAAATATGAAAGATTAAATTAAAATGTTTATTAAGAATGACATATTTAGGAATGTTTAGATATATTGTATCAGGAAAAAGAAACAAAAGAATCTAAACTGCGTAAGACACCAGACTTTTATATACTGCGTATGACACCAGACAGTTTTATATACTGCGTATTGAATACATATATTTTTATAAAAGTAAGAAAGGAAATGTAAGCAAACATCCAGATCCTAAAAATGCCGTTATCAAAATGATGCGCTTGTCTTTAAAGGCACATTGGGAATCTGTCAATTTCGAAAGTTCGTCGTTATATGCTGAAGCACTGTTGGAAGAGGGGGTATAATTAGTTTCTTTCTTAGTAGCAAAAACTGTTCAATAATTTATCAATTGTTCAATTTATGATTTATCGTGGTGGTGGTCGCATATAAAATGGCTGCATTTGATGCAAGGCATGAGAAAATTCATAAATAAAAACCTTCTTAAATGAAATGGTGAGGAATAAAACTATTTGGCATACTCTATTATCCAACATACCTCTATTGCGGTTCCGAAAATAAGAGGCAAATTCCACACACCGAGATGATACCGTTATTGATTACATGGTTGAAGAACATTTCATCTTATGAGGTGGTGATATTTCGTGGTCAAGGGATCTCCAAAAAAAATTTCGGCATTTTTTTCGGTCCTGATTTCTTCAGAAACACAAATAAGAATACAGTAGCCAAACATAAGCAATTCTTGGAAAAATTAATTCTATATCAAACTCACAGTTCAGTGCGATAAAGTTCCGTTTTATTTCAGCAGAACATCAGCATTTAAACTGGCGTTATTTGGGGGGCATCATTTTTGAGATCTAAATTTTGTCCTCGTAACTTTTGCTTTATTGAATTGTAAACATATCTGTATCTAAACTCTCAAAATACTTTCTTTTTCTTCTCACAATTCACAAATGACAGTTTTTATTTGTCTATGATACATTTTTCTGATGGAAGCCATAAATAAGAGAGTTTGTAACTAACTGAAAGTAAAAGTTGTTATGAAAAGATGCATAAATGTGAGTATCGTCATTGATAAACAAAAGAAACTTACCTCGTGTTAACAGCGCCTCAACACAAACATTTTGCACTTCTTATAAGTTTTAAAAGTGCTTTCTGACTTTAATTAAATCCTGCATTTAAATAAAGATGGCTTAAATTTATTTCATTGGCTTCCTTTTTATCTTCATTACACAAGTGTCATTAGTTTACTCATATTATCAGTCAGACTTGATGTCTAATGTCAAATAAGTTCACTACTTAGCTCTTTACAAAGGTACCTTCCCTACTGCCAGAACAGGGGACAAGTTCCACACGTGATAATGCACTCAAGTGCCTTCAATTACCGCGACATGGTCTTTCTTGCCGGACCAAGTAAAACAAACACTCTTAAGCGGACCACAAGCGATATGAAAATGTAAATATTAGATTTAAAATCGGGTCAATATTCATATTGTCAATTAGAACGTACTTTGCGTCATCTTCTGTCTGTCGCGAAGGCAACTTTTGCTCGGGAGAAAACTTTTTGTTTCTTCTGAAAAGATTCTGGTGAAGAGCTGCCAGTTAGTGGGTCGATTAAGGAATCCAGCGTCTGTTCCAAGGAAAAGGAAGACACGTATAAAAAGAGAAAAATTTACCCGGGTAGAAAAGTCTTTTGGGCCTCCGAGTGATTCCGGACCCTAATTACGTCATAAAAATAATGCGACGCGAGGGTAAACAAAGGGATAAGGGACGTTCACGTCATCCGAGTCCTAACCCCGGGCAACTGCGCGATAGGAATACATATTTGCCCAGGGACACCTTTTGAACCAATCAGGGTGTTTAAACAGATTTGAGGAACGTTCGAACGGTCTGCTGACACAAAGAAAAGGTACCTCAAAAAGAGAAAAAGATAGGAAGAAAGTAAAAAAAAAAAATGGAACGACACACACACATATATATAATAAAAGGAAAGAAAAATGCCTTGTGAAAAGGGAAGGCTCGCTCAACAGTAGTCTGTTCACTAATGACTAGAGTTATTAGTTTAGCCAACAATGACATGGCCGGGAGGACAGGGAACCAGATAACTGACAAATTACTGGCACTGCGCATGCCCGACGAAATCTATCCTCAACAATGCCACCGGTTCGACGTTGGAAAACTGACAAGACGTTCCTTTATCGGCAACGGCGTTGTTATGAGGATGGGAGGTGGGTTTGATGACGATACATTAAGAAAAGCCGTTTGTTAAAAAGAACTCCCAAACCCCTCTTACCTCACCCTAGAAATGGAAGGCTTTCCAATAGATAACGACTTAACCAAATGACAGTGTTTTGTTGCGCCTGCAGGTTGTCTCTCATTACAAGAATCTTACTCCATTTTCCCATCCCCGCCAAATTTTAATTAAAAACGAAATGCCTTGAGGTAAACATGGGGTATTGAATATTGAATGGCAAGGGATAGGGCCTTGTGATCCACGGCGAAGATCGTAAAGCCTTCAGCGATGCCCCCTAAATTTCTCGCCAAACAAACGCGCTAACGACGCTGTTTTTTTCATAGCAGCACACACGCGTATACAGCGTCCGTTTTTGTTATTGCGCAGGAGAAATTGATAAGACACAATGACAATTTTCTTTTCACTCTTTTTTTGTTCTTCTTGGCGATTTTGCTTAAAATCGTAGAAGGCAGGAACAATGAGAAGCGTGTCGTTAGAGGTGAGTCACAACGTCGCTCTTAAATGGGCAGATTCTTTGATTGCGTTTTCGCGGTTAAGAATGGCTAATGTTCATGGGAGGGGGAGACGACTCAAAACGATCATTTTTCACTTTGCTTCAGTTTGAGCAGTTAATTATTTGAGATGTTTTTCTTCCGAGAGACAAAGAGCTCAAGGCTCTGAAGATATGAAACTGATTTTCTTGGTCTGGAAAGAACTAGAATCTCCGTAGGGAACTAGAAATGCAGAAAACAACTAAGCATTGCACTGAACTTCCTTTTTTCCCTTCCTCTATCTCAACAAAATTGCGTTTAAGGTTTTATTATGATGATCGATCGAAGACTTTGAAGGGATTGGCGGGCTGGGTCATCTTTTGTAAACAAGGATTCTGTTAGAAAATGGGTTCAAGAGATAACATAATTTTTGATGCCAATGTATTTCTCTAAAGTTAAGCGAATAGAAGTAGAGATTACATTGAAAACTAAATATGAAAAAGAATATAACTGTGAAAGACGTTAATTAAATAAACTCTTGGCAGTTCTTGCTAAATATTTATCATATAGCTTTTTTAGCCTATTTTATAAATATTAGAATATTTATTTGGCCTATTTTTTATTTAAGAATAGTAAATAGTAATCAGAAAGTAATTAATTATGTACATAAATAATAATAAGATACGCACACAGCTTTGGCAGTAGAACTTAAATAGATAAAAGTAAAAATGTTTATGCAGCAAGTAATCCCTTTCAATTCAGGTGTAGAGACAATTGTTACTTTTATGTGCCTTCTTAAGAAGGATAATGCAGAATGATCTTCCTACAATAAAACAATCGAAAAAATTTAATAAGCATTTCGATGATGCTAAGCTTATTGTTATACTTTTTAGTTAATGTTTCACGATGACATAATATAACAAACATTCTAAAGCCTTAGAAAAATGTACAGAAGCCAACTGGTAAACTTCAGGATCTTTGTTAATGCTCATTGACCTTCTGTGATCCTGGTGTAAGCTATGAAAGAGCGACACCAGCAAGCATATTTCCTTATGCCATTGCTGTATGAAAAATTGCAGACCCGACTGTCAACATTTATGAAATTAACACGTCCAAAAATTTATCAGACATGCACAACCCATTAGATATTTTGATATCCTGTAATAACCCTAGACCACGAAACCAACAAATGAGACACTTGCCATCTTCCTGAATTTATCTCGCCGCGGCGAGGATTTCAAAACTCTTATCTCTCTGCCCAAAACTCCGGCGATTGAAAATCCGAGGCCGGCATTTAAAGCTAACAGTTTAAACAGGCATTCCAATAAATCACCACCTTCCTCTACTTAATCATATTAAAATCCGACCACCCAGCGCAACACTTTGGTCGGACCTCAAGCCGAAATAATAATTGCAACGGCCCACAATCCTTTCTCTTGCAGAAGGCCCCCTTGATGGCCGACATCCAGATTATGATGATGATCGCGGATGCAGCAGCACTGGCCGTTATCAATCTCCTAATCAGCAAAGGGAGAACTGAAAACGCTTTAATGCATTGATTTCGTTGAGTCCGATGAGGCTGGAAACGTCAATTGTCCGGACGGACCGGATGGTTTTGATTTGTAGGATATATTAGTTTGATGTATAGATGTTTCTGGACTTCTAATTACAGTGGTTGTGGTTCTGCTTGGGTTGATTAACGGGGTAGGGCGGCACCCGAGCTGAAGAGGATTGATACTTTTCAGAAAATCGAAGGCAGTTTGCGACCAAGAGAAATCGAATGCTTCGCCCTCCTAATGATTGTGATTTATTCAGTTATCCTTGCGGTGGGCAGTTTTCGGAGGAATCCATAGCGGCAACCGTTATGAATGAGCTCTGCAATTAGGATGTTTCACTTCACTGGTGCGGAGCGGCCGGAGGATTGGTTGATGCAGTAAAAATTCAATTATCCGCTAGCTGCGACGGGAAAAGTACCGGTCAGCCAGTCGATGAAACCCAATTTAATTAAGTGCGAGAGCCGCGCGGATGGGAGGTGGGTTTTATGCGGCGAGATTTCAACAAATCTGTTTTAATGCAATTTTCCAATTTATTCCGCTTTGATCTTGTGCATTCGTACAGAAGCGCTGATGGGTTAAGGTTCTTTGCGATATTTAGCGGATTTCTCGCTAGTTATGTGTTCGTCAGTGTGAATTAATAAAACCTCCCCGCGGCATACATGAGTGGATAAACGAACCACTAAAGGTCTTCTGGCATTAGTCACGACTTCCACTGAGGCGAATCGTAATAAGAAAATGCTTCGGGAACATTTCGGTGACAACAAACTGTAAATTACGAATGTGACAACATTTTCTTCATAAAGTTAATCATTTTTTAAATTTTGAAGTCATGCTGAAGTTGCGATTTACGTTAAATTACATTTCTAAATAGGTAATTTGTAAGCAACAGTACAAGTAACAAATAGCAGATTATAATCAAAAGCAATAAAGAGAAAAATTATATTTGTCGACAAGGGGAATTTTGTAATTTCCTGCTAAAAGTGGAAAGCTAAAAATACTCAATTTGTTATTTATGAGACACATTAAACTTAATTTCAGAAACATTTCATATTTTATGGTATCAGAAGATATGATATTATAAACTCCAGAAGACATTTATTAACTATATTTAAGACATTCTATGTTCGAAAGACGAAAATAGCTCATTTAGGAAATTCTAGCAAATTATTTCTCCAATAATTAGTTTTCCAAGAATTAATGAAATTATTTTATCCATGTGTTTTTACGTTGTCTTATTTTATTGTCATTCTAAAAAAGGCCAATTAGAAGCTCCTTATAAAAGAATCTTCACATATACAAAATATATATAACCTTCATAAATACAAAATCTTTAAAGACTTTTTAAGATGAAAGAAAGATCTCGGCTTTGGAGCCGGAGGGTCCCAGTTTTAAAACCCGATTCCACTGAAAATCCGCCGGGTTTGTGTGCCTAGTGTACGTTAAATCTGACGTGAGTCAAACGTCCTCCCGCTGGTGTGGGGCGGAAGTTTGAAGAGGCAGGTCTGGAGTCGTCCTCTTCATATGACTGCGGTTCAAAATTACGAGGTCCGTCCCTAAAAAACCCTCGAGTTCTTAAACTAAACAAATCAAGATGAAGACTTCATTTAATTCTAACGCATTAATTAAAATGGTTCAGTCAGTTTAAAAATAACCATGTAAAAATGTATATTAAAGAAATGAATACTAAATGACATAAAACGATGATTGAATTGAAGTACAATGGTCCTTATAATAATGTAGAGTACTTCAAGTACGAAATTGTCTTTTATGAAATAATGCATATTTAATGACTGATTAAATCTGTTATTGGTCTTATTTCCTCTGTAAATATTTTACATATGTTATCGTGATATGAATACTCAAATTATCAGTGACAATATCGATATTTAATAAAAAATATTTTAATAGATATTTAAAGAACAACGTAATATTATTTTATTCTAAATAAAAAGGATAAAAAATATTAGTGTTTATTTCATTCACAAAGCATTAAAAAAGTTTCAACGACCAGGATTTTCGTTAAACAGCGAAATTTTTCATTTCAAGTTAATATTTACGCTTAAATTTTGCGTAGGATTTTTCAAATGAAAAAAGATATTTATGTCAATAAAATAAAACTATTTCTTGTTTTTTAACCATAACGGGCATATTCCATAAATGTGGTTACAAACTAATGGATAACTTCTCACTAAATCTAAAAATAGCTTTTGGATAACTAATGGTGCATTGATAAAATGATTGAAAATGCTCCCGTTGAAAAGAAAGATCCAGGAAAATCTTTCGAAGGTATACTAAAGGATAACAGATTTTATAAAAATGTTTTTACTATTGACAGGTAAAATAATATTTAATAGTTATTTCCCGATCTTGTTAAAATGTTGTAAGTCGTTGAACAATTAAATTCTCAACTTTAAAGCACCTCGATTTCTTGGTGTGTCGCCATCTAGTGTTGAAAAGTGAAAAATGTTACAAAAAGCTTCCTTTTTCAACTCTCTGTCTCGCTTCTGAAAAAATCTTTTTCAGAACCAATTTTACAATAATAAAATATGAATTCTTCGAGTTAGTCTGTTTTCAGCTGAATTTACTCATTGAGTATGAATGAATTCACATAAAGGGAAAAAAATTGCTTTGATGAAGTGACTTTTTTTTCATAAAGTGATTCAGTAAACACATTCTTAAAAAACAAAGTACTAAGAAGATTAGGTATTTAAAATTAAAGAGCTCAAGTTTAACCCATCAATCCAATTTGTAATGTTTCCTTAGAATTTCAGCTTCTAAGAGTTCTCGTAACTTATCTGTAAAAATGTTTTCCCGGCACTCTCAAAAACTATGTAAGGAAATCAACCCCATGAATACTTTTTTTTTCTTTTTTCCCTCCTTCGTTTCACGCAAGTCGCAAAATCATGTCTGTCTCTTTATAAACATATTCACTATTCATGGCGGCCTCAAAATAAATACAACGTAATGCATACTTCGAAAGCACATGTTTATAACATTGTTCTTTCATTAATTTATCCTACTAACATGCTTTGCATCTGATTATTTAAATTAAAATACGAATAAACTTGTTGAAACAGTTTCTTTACTATTAAAACAATTTTGGAAGCTATGGTATCTAAAATAAGGCCTAATATATAGATGCAATATCTGTATAGCATTTTTTAACTCCTGATTCTGATTCGTAAGAAATATTCATAGTTAACATAACAATTATTTGTGGGTTATATTAAGTTGAATTATGCAGTAAATTGAATAATCTGAACAATAGAAATTTAGCGAAGCTTCAAACCAAGACCACAAGCAGACATTTTATACAGTTTTCAGCAAAACTAAAACGCAAATTGGGTGTTTAAAGACTGAAATTCCCAATTTTTCCTTTTCGTAAATGAACATGTAAAGAAGTTGATTTCTACATTAAAGAAGAGCGTTCAGAATTTCAAATCGTTTCGATTTTACACTTATTTGGTAATGCCTTTAATCAGACAGTTTGTTTGTTTCTATTACATCGGTTAACTCAAGGTTCAAGACCTATTTATGAATATTGTAAAAGGAGAGCGAAAAGACACGGGTCTGTTCACAGCAAGAGTGCAGCTTAAAAAGGAGGATTCCCGCTTAGATAGAATGTAACTTTGGGTTTAATTTGCTATTTCAGCATTTTACAGGGGCTCACGGTGAAATCCGAAACAGGCAAGCACTTCAAACAATTAAGAAAATCAAAGCAGAATGAAGAAATAGCAAACTGGCTGAATAAAGCTCGTCAGGAAAAAAAGACTTATCCCATTCGAACTAATCAAAAGCACTCCCTCTTTCAAATATATCACATCACGATATTTCCAACCATATTTAATCACCCATAATTGCATACATCTTTCAGAAATAATTTTCTCTTTGCTTTTTCAAAAACAATGAAATTAACATCAAGATATTGAGAGGATGATTTCGAATACACAACGTTCTACTGAAATATATCCATTTTAAAGCAAACTTTTAAAAATATGCGTTCATTTTTTACTAAAAATAAGTAATTTAATTTTCAGTAAAACATAATATTCACTAGACATTTTTTTAAGAATCCTTGACAACTGTATTTGAGCAAAAATTAAATGAAAAAAGCTAATCCATTCATAGTGCTCTCAATACTATCTGCTGCATCTCCAGGCCCCATGAATGTTATAAAATAAAAACAACGAATTTAATTAATTACTAACCTCTGCAAGCATTTCACCGTATCTCCAAATACAAATTAACTGATAAGTTTCATCGTAGATGGTAGATAGATCTGCTACGAATTCGCTTAGTGTTGTTTTGTGGTTTTTATTTAGTAATGAGTAACTTTATCAAGAAAATACTTGATACCATCCATCAGAATAAATTCCATTAATAATCTATTGGCGGCCTTCATCTGACATGGACTATCACTCCAGGAAGTTACAGGGATTGCTGCATTTCATTCAACGATAATCAAAATTCCAAGAAACACAATTTCCTTATTCTTGCATTGAAAACGGTCTTAAATGAACGTTTTCTTTCTGAAACTCCTAAAACCTTATCGTTAGTTAATTTGCAGCCATAAACCTCAAGCCCTGTACTAACACACCTACTTCTGCAATTACTCACACCTTTTTCCTTATCAACAGAGATGCTACTATCCGAAAGCATCAAACGTTCTGACCCGAGTGGAGAGTTCTAGGGTTTCTTCATTCCAGATATTTCTTTCACTAATACAAAAGATAAACAGGCGCAATTTTTCCCACAGAAACGACAGGAATCGTGCTATAAATCGGCTTGTCTTGTCCTCCAACTTTTAAAAAGAAAATTAAAAGAGAAGAAGAAATACAGAAAAAATGCGGTGGGGAGGAGAACTCAAAGCCATCGATATCTATATTTTACTCGACGCCAAACGTAAATCCGGGTCTTAAATTACCTCTGAATGGGCACAATGACACTTTTTTTCGAGTCAAGGGGGGCAAGGATAGAATTTTTCGTGGGAGAATTGGGGATAACCTAAGACCGTGTTTTTGAAGCTACCTGGTGAGCAATAAATCCTCGACGTCGTTCCAAACGTCACTCTTCAGTCGGAGGGAAATATCATGAATAAGAGGTGACGTCACGTTTCTTTCCCCCCCTCTCGGGCCGGTTAGGGAAAATCACTCTTTCGAAACAGAATCATTTTCCTTTTGTACTGAAATATAAGTCATACTTCAAGAAATGTATTGCAGTTGTACTGTGCACAATACCTGAATTACCCAGCTGTACAGAAGATGATTGTATAGTACTACAGGGTGATTAATAAATCAAATAATTGTAAACGTATATATTTCGGTAGTTATAGGAAGTGCACTAGACAGGCATAATTCATGCAATTTAAACGCTGCGCAACATGAATATACATACACATGAATACACTGTCGAATTGGTAATGATGTAGAGGGAGGAAGGAGGAGTGGATATTCACTATAGTATTTCTAAAAATGCAGCTTTCAAAAGACCATGACCGTAAGTTTTCCAAATAATGTAACTTTTAAACATCATAAATCTAAACATAATCATGAAAAAGCGGAACTAGTAACAAGACAAACCTCATATACTCAATAGTTAGTTAAATGACTTAAAACCATCAATATTTACACTCAGAACTTGTAATGAATTTCTGTGTCTCTTAACATGTTTTCTCAGTAATACTGAAGTCTTTTACTACACAAAGACAACTTAAAGAATGCTAATTCTAGAATAGCGTGCCTAGCAAACTTTCCAAGGAAGCAGGTTAAATCATTAGCGATGAATCCTGTAACGTTTAATTGGACATGAGTTGAAAAATATAAGTTCTAAGCATAAAAAAGAAATTAAAAATAATTATTTCCCAAGGTAACGGCTATGAATACTCCCGATACTGAAAATAATACAAAAAAGCGTGGTAAAAAAAAAAGCGTGAATATTTCTGGTACTCAAAATAATATAAAATTGCAACACAACTGGTATTATTACTGAAATTTTATTATTTCAATACTGAAATTTTTAATTCGTAAGAAATATCTCGCGTTATAAAATCAGGAAACCAACATAAAAACCATATCCACTGTGAGCAAACTAGTATTCAGCGGAAAAGATCACGGATTATTCAATGAATTTCATCTTTAACTGACAGCATATTAGAACGTATAACTATTAATATAAAATTAAACTTTATTTTCGATTATGTTAAATTGTTAAGTAAATATTTAACATACATTAATATACTAGAAACATTTTATCTTAAAATTAATTATAAAATAATCATAAGCTTTTTCTTTTCTTTTAGATTATAAGAAACAGTAGATTTTGTAACAAACTATCGGAGACAGTGTCTTACTTTACATTCCGAATTCAAGCTCAAGCTTAAACAAGTTCTTTTCTCTTTACCCACCGTCTGTTAAAATAAGAGACATTCGACAAACAATTTTACGATGTACTTTGCGTCTTTTATGGTTTTCTAGGAATGATCTTAATAAGAGATTATTCAAAACAGAATGACATTGCTGCTTTTATTTATTTATTTATATTGAATGGTGCCACTAGAAAAAAAACATTTTTTTTTAATAAGCAGTTAATAGAATCAGATCAAGAGGCCTACTCATGAGATAGGATTTTCATCACAGCGAAATGCTTTGATCTTTCAGGAGAAGAATATCTATCCATTCGATATATCGATGGAATCTGCATTAAGTCAATGTTAATACTTGCTGAGTTGCTACATTTCCCAATATCTTTTCTAATATTGTGGTTCGTTCTGAATAACTGTATATTAATAAAATAAAAAATATATATATATTTAAATGTAAGATTCAAGGCACGGAGGATAAAACTTATTTTTAATGGAAAAATTAAAATTCAAAACACCATCCGAAGTTTTACCATGCAACTCGAAAGGAATTTCATCTGTGCTAAATGTATCCAAAAATTATATTTAAAAATATTATTCAATAATAGTAACTAAATTGTTAAGAAAAATAAAATTATCATAAACCCTATTATCAAAAATTTTATTTGTTTTATTAACCTGACATGTAACAATGAGTTGAATAACTATTTAGAGGATAATTATATTAAAATCTCAGAAAAAAGACCCGAGAACTATTTAAATTATCTTAGAGGATTGTGCGACAAACATCTAATTCAATATGTATCGTGTTAGAGAGAAGTCTCTGGCCAATCTTTCTAACCTAGTTTGAGGGTTAACTAAGACCATACAAAAGGTCTCAATAAAGACTTCAGAAAGCAATGTTTTATTTATATTTTTTACAGTAAAGTAAATAGTTAAAACAACTCCAACGAAGAGCATATGCACTATTCCCAAGCAGGTAAATGAAAAACTTTCAATGAGTCTCCAGTGAACAAATTCTTACTCTTCTTCAAAAGAAAGAATCCGTTATAATATTTCAAGCAGTCTTTCTGCAACGAATACAGGGAAGAAAAAAAGGGAAAAAGGATCAAAGAAGGGGAAAAAAGAAAATAAAAAATAAAGCCGAGAACCCGTCACCTGTCTGGAGGTACAAGTCATTGGTGGATGGACAATACAATGGCCGGACAGACATACGGCCTCGGAGGTGAAAAGTGAGAAGTTGTAGAGCTATAAGTCACCATCCGCGAGTCATGCATTATTCAGGCAACAGGAAAAACGGCGAGTCCAGAGCTGATAGATATGAGGATGACGAGACAACGCCGCATACACGGACGGGAAAAAATTACTTGCCGCTGTCCTGCCGAGAGCCCGGATCGTATTTCTTTCAAGTCCCCTGTTGCCGTACAGCGAAATGGTAATTTAGAGTTGTTCAGTGCTAGAAAGCGGAGCCCTTTTCCCACGATGCACGTAACTGAGTCGTGTGCCCGCGTGAATTGCACTTGTACGACTGCCGAAGAGTGCAGGTAGAGAACTCGTTCGCTGCTCTCATTATTTTCATACGAACAATCAAGTAGAGGTTTATCGCGAAAATTACATATTACGTGATGTTTTAATGAAGTCCATCACAACTGAGAAATTTTAATTAAACAACTGAGAACTTTAATTTAGTAGAATACCACTTTCATTTTATTTCCAGTTTTTTTATCATCGACTTTTTTGGTTGACTGCGTGCAATTGAGTCACGCATGGTCCAATTTCACATGGAAATGGAGGACAATTTTGGTTGTTTGGGATGTATGTCCAATCGGTGTAATTGGTTGGCATCACCTGTGTCCCATTGGTAGTCTAAAGGACGGAAGGCAACATCCAATAGTGTACACAATATTTTATTTCCAGAACGAATTCAGATATTACAGGCAAAAAGAAAGGTTATCATATATAATAGGGCGTAATAACAACAGGATAAACAACTGGTTACTTCTTCAGATGCTCATATTTGTAGAAAGTTTTTGAAACCAAGCAATAGGTATTGAATTTTGAACGATTGACGAGAGGTGTTAATGGTTCATTTGGGATGGAAGCCTCACCCCCATAATTCTAACAGTTATTGCTTAGTGAAGATGGAAAATAATCTTGTTAATTAGTGCATGTACCAAAAGAGATTTAAAATTCTGGACAGAATTTACGATTTTTTTAAATTTAATTAATTTTTTTATTAAATATAAATATCAATTAGAAATTCTTAGTGAATGGATTAAGAAAAATAAGAGGGGAAGTACTTAAGGGGGCAGAAAAGGGGAACTGGGCGAGTGAAATCACTAGGGGGAAAATTTGGATACGGTAGGATCGAACCCATGTAAACAGGTTTGTAGCTTAGTGACTAGTCATGAGTTTTAGAATGGCTACTTTGCCATTGGTCCCTGTATCTATCCTTTTGGAACGCATATGTCTCGATAGTAATCTAAGGGTTAAAATAACTTCAAGATATTAATGTGTCTCTTTTTATTATTTTAGGTCAGTGGTTATGCAGATAGCCAAAAGTCGAGTTACCCCCCGCCCTACCTAAGCATCCGGGTGATCTGAATGATAGTGTCGCGACATTAATAAGGAAACTGAAGGTGGAATTCTAATAGTCATCACCGATCACTGGCCAACCCCTTCTGAAGGAGGTACGTCCCGTCATCGGAGCGGAGGTAACTCCACACCATTACTATATCGACAAGGGAAGCGAGAACCCACTTACTTATCTCGAGGCTTCACATCCACATACTGAGGGTGCCCCCCCCCCCGGTGGGAGTGGTGATGCAGATAACCTTAACAGAGTTACCCCCATCATGCCTCGGCGCTCGTTGACATTGAATGACAGTCGACTAGCTCGAGTACTGAGGCCGGAGTCCTAGTAGCCATCACCGGCCACGGCCTGATCTCTCTTGTAGTAAGTACGTACTATCACTGGAGGGAGGTAACTCGACTCCACCATTGCTGTACCCCCAGAGAAGCGAGCCCCCGTTTACTTATCCGGCGGCTTCTCATCCACGAGCTCGTGTTTCCCCGGGAGATGGTAATACAGATAAGGAAATATCCTTAATAAATTAACGTACGTACAATATAAACCGTGGTTAGACATCGGATGCTTAAATACACGTTAGCCTCCACATATAAGCAAATGTGAAAAAATGTGCCCCCCAAATTTTTTATGAATTGAACTCTTCTTAAGTAGTTATATTGAAGAGTTCCGCTGATATGTTACGAAAGCTTGTACATGGGGTAACCGTTCAGAAGTACTCCTTGTCATCTGAGCGTGGTTCAAAATCAAAATTTAAAAAAAATTAAATTATCCCAAAATAGCTTTCGTGTAATTGCAAAACGAGACGTTAATCAAGCTAAACTAAACATATTGAAGGGAAATGTATCCTCTATTTCAAATTTGTTAATGTTTTACTGTCTCTATTTCAAACATTATTCACATCTAGTGTTACGAAAATCTTTCCAAACTTCTAACGGGAGCGATGAAAAAACAATTTTAATAGCAGTATTAAATGTTAAACTTTTTTACAGCTGAACTGGAAGAAAGAAATGAGAAAGCTGTTCAGTCCTTTCCTATCAAACAGGAAAATTGTAGAAAGATCTTTGTTTAGGAAAATGAAGATATTAGAGCTAATCTTATTCAAATCGCTCGCTTTTAACGTTACAAACAAATGCAACAAAAATGCTTCCTTTCAGAAACAAAAGTTTTTTCCCTCCAGATGTTACCTGTTGTCAGTAGATTGATCGTTTTTATTAACTTGAATATTCAGTCTTCTGAAAAAGCATAAATTCAAAAATAAATTTCGTGACGCAGATTCAAAAGCCAGATCTATTAGTATCAAGTATATTATTGATATTCATATCAGCGTGATAGTAAATTCGAAGCAATCGGTTTACCTTTTTAAGCAGACAGATTCCTGTAATATACGATAATTTTCCTTGTTATTATTAAAATAATTTTCTACTTAATATAATGTTCTAAATGAGATCACCAATATTTATTTGAAATATAAAAATTAGCTATCATTCCATACTGGACACTGCATTGTAAGTATTTATAGCACCAGACTTCACCAAGGTTTAAGTAGCTTTGGTCTTCCAGCTTGTGGTTTAAGAGCACATTCTTTCGCAGAAAACTTCTTTCTTTATCGGCGTCGTCAATAAATCTGAACTAAATGACATTCAAAGCAGTCGGAGAAGGAAGTAAGCCCTTCCTCCCGTGGGAGCAGAAGAGTGACATCTCTGTTTATAAACACTCAAGCAAGGGGACATCCCGACTTCCCAACTCTTAATACCACCTTAAGGGTCCTCTCAAACCCTTTTAAGAGATCACTCATGAAAAATAAGTTCACATATAAATTATTATATCGTCCTTCGTCCGTAAGCATTCAAGATATACTGTCCTGGCCCACACTTAGGCAACTTCATAAGCCGAAGGCCTATCCCGGCCAGGAGAACGAATGATAACGAGGCATTACTCGGAAAAGAGAGATGGAAGGAATAAAACTGGAAAAGGGGGGAGGTGTACCGAGGACACCGGATACATCCCATAATTCAGCGCGAGAATGGCGGAAATAAATCTGGCTTCTGGGCAGGTCTTCATTAAGTGTGTCTTGAGCGTATGTGTGTGTGTGCTGTGCTGAATCAGTGGGATCTGTATCTCACCCGCTGTCTTTTGATCCATCTTAGACGGAGTTTGCTTGATGCGTTCGGCCTTAGGGTTGCCGAGGGAAAGCCAGTGATGACGCTCAGAGGGGAAAAAAAGCAATTTAAAGGCGCCAAACACAGATCGCCAACAGCGATTAAGCACTTTGTTGTGCAGCTAAATGTTTGATGAGCGAAACGAAAGGACAATTGTAATTTGAAATCTTATTTTTGCATGAGCTCTAAAACGAAACACACTTCAGTAAGAAACGAAAGAACTTGAACGATTTATTCTGATCAAAGCAAGTGGGGAAAAAGAGCTAGAAATCAGCTACAAGAAATAATTCATTCAGATTGAAAAACAATGTAAAGCTAATTTATGAAACTATGTTTTTGACTCCATAATCCGAGCACCTTTTAGTATAACTGTAAAAAAATATGATTATGTCATGAGAAAATATTAAACAATGTTCATCAATGTTTTTTCTCCTTCTATATCTACTTAAAATGTGACAGAACAGAGAAAATCAATCGGCTACAATAAAAAAAAATGTGTTCCTTATCAACATCCTTTTTGCAAACTGTATTCATTGACTACCATCTAAAAGTTATATACTATAATTTCGGCACATGTATAAAAAATGAACAGAAACAAACATGATTAGAATCATTTTTGACTTTACGTGACAGAGAACCTAAAATTGCACCGAATTCAAGAAGCATCCTATTGAAGCGTAAAATGAGTATGCAAGTATAGTTTAAAAATTATTGAAATCTTCTGAACTTATTTTCATAACGAACACAAGATTAACGTAAAACTACTACTTGAAAAGGGATATATTAGCACCTAATTAATGCTGAAATCAGGGCAATTCAGGGGGTTGAAATAATGCTAGAATCTAACATATGACTAATATTAATTTAGTATAAAACAACTAAGTTACGGTGGAAGTATATTCATTTCATCCCTATGCATATTTAAGGATGGAATGAAAAATAATTATTCCAATTTTATTTTTGGACAAAACTTAAGATTCACTAACAGACTGAGAATTAAGTTATATGCAAAAAATTTCTATTTAGCATAATGACTTTGTAACTAAATGGCATTTACACGAGTAAATATTGCATTGCCTACAACTGTCAATCCCCAAACAAGGGGGAAACTTAGCCAAAGAGCATTTAAATTTAAGGGCAAACATGCCGAATTTAAAAGCGACAATAACGCTAAAACTGTCTTGAATCCATTCGCATGCCTATGAGATGTCGGCCCATAAGTAGGCACGATTTTCAACAAGTTAAGTTATTGACCACGCTTTTTGGATCTGTATTCAAAATGCAACATGCTTAATATCGATTCGGAGGCAAGCCTTGTCCCACATAAACGAGGACTCCAGAAGATTAACTTCGCCAAGTCCAAACAGAGGCAAAAGTGAAATGGAAAATCCATGCCTTCTATTTATGCGTGTGAGGAGATAGAGGAGACTGATTCATGCAAGCAGAGGCAGTTTCAACTGTCCAGTCCAGAGATGGTTTCCTACATAAATAGCGTTGGGCTATTTCACTCCTGCCATCACGGGGGAAGAGAAAAAGTGAAGGAAATTGCCATTCCAGCTTCTTTATTTATTCTCTTAGATACTACAGAAGTAGCGCACATAGAATTTGTGAGGCACTCGTCTTGCGGTTCACGTCCGTCATTCCCCTGACAAGTGTCTCCTGTTTTTCCGCCCTCCCCCGCTCCTGCCACCCACTCTTCTCCGATGGAAAGGGGTCGTATCCACTTTGCAGGTGGATCTGAAATGTTTGGATTCTATGCAAAAGAAGTCTATTTTATATAGTTTCTAGTAGAAAGTTCAAAAAACTAAAATCAAGTTCTGTACAAAATTTCGAGGAATCTTCAGTAAGTGAAGAAAGAAAACCGTTTGTTTCTTTGCCTTGAGCTACGGCATGAAAAATCATACATCTTGTAAAATCATACCTAACTCCCACTAAGTTTAAGCAGAGGAATCTCGAATTTCGACTCTTTCAATTAAGATTCCAAATTCATATTATAAAGTACTCAGCTTTCTTTTATAGCAAGTAAAAAGGTCTTAACTCGCGAATAAAATAAAATTATTGATTAGATACCAGTGGAAAGCCGTTGTGGCAATCACTGTATAAGTTACAAATATCCTAGTTTGCTTTCCTAAAAATACCAACTGAGCCACAAAGAGTTTCTTCCGAAATACAAAGAATAGAGTAAGATTGAAAGGCAAAATGTATTCCCATTTTGATTTTAATGAAGGAGCTTCATATTCAAAATGAAATATAATTTTTAATTATTTTCAAACCATATTAATTTGATTTTTTTTGTTTTTTCATAAGCAAAATTTTTTAAACATAAGTTTTTAAATTTTAAATACAATTTCAGAGATCATCCTCATTTTCGAAATTCATTTTATAATTTCAGTATTCATGTCTATTATATCCTTGAATCAGAAATATTGATAGTTGAGTGTTTTCTATTTAAAAAATTTTAAAAAAAAACATTTGTTCCAGGTGGTGACGAATCCTGTTTTGACATTGAATTTTACAAAAAGATAATTTTGCAAAGAGTAAATTTTCATCGCCTTCTTTACTTTCCAACCAAAAATTTTGGCCTTTCAAGGATTTTCCAATGTTAATTTCCGATCGAGCTTCAAATTAGAGATGTAACGAATTCGTCCAAAATTCAGGCCGAATACTAAATTTTTAAAAGCATTTTACTTTTTGATTGTAAATGAAATATTTTTTCAAATTTTAAATGAAAAAGATTTAAGATAAATGAAATTGATTTTTTTATTTGTATATTTAAAAAATGTTAATACCTTTATGTATATTTGTAATATTTTAAATACCTTAATTATAATAATAAGAAATGAGAAACCCTCATCATTTTGGGATTGCTTCAGAGAAATAAAAGTCATCATTGCAGAACATGGCAATGGCAAATACAGAAGAAAAATGAATGGATAAATTAAAATTACTAGAAGTAGTTCCTAGTCTGATAAAGAGCTTCTAATAGGTAGGATGGATTTTCCATTTAATTGATTGAAAAAAAATGCGTTAAAATTTCCAAGCTTCGCAAATTTAGCAAGAAAATATCTTTCAGTACCTGCAAGCATTATATAGTGACCATTTATTTTCTAAAGCTGGTAAAATATATGAAACCATATAGAACAAACTTCTCCAAATGATATGCAACATTATTAAATACACTTATGTACTATGCAACTTAAAATTGGATAAATGTTAGACGTTTTATAATAAACGTGAAGGAATGTAATTCTGAAATATTCTTTATTAAATATATTTAAAACAACATTTTATCCTGAATTTATTCTGTCGAATAGCTGTTTAGTATTCGTCCATACAGAATATCCAGGAAAGGACCTAATAGTGAATATTCCTTACATCCCTATTTGGTATCATATGTTTATGAAATCAAACGGAACAAACTTCCTCCTGAAAATGCTGAAAAATTATTGTTCTTGCATCATAATTTCAGGCTTTGCAAGAATAACTTATATGTAACTTTATTAAATACCCTGAATTATGCACCTTCAAATTGGGTAAATGTGAGAAGATTTTTTAATAATAAATGTACTGAAATGTAATCCTGCAATATTTTTTGTTAAATGTGTAATTAAAAGCACATTTTTAAAAAAAATATTATTCTGAATATATTCGGCCGAATATCTGCTTAGTATTCGACCAGCCGAATATTCGGGAAAAGGGCCTAATAGGCCGAATATTCGTTACATCCCATTTCAAATTATGATATTATACGAATAACAAAAGTGCACATTGAAATTTCAATTATAGGAGCCAGCAATGGCACAAAAAACAATTTCTCGAAAAATATTCAACAACAAAAAAATATTTTTTTCTAGTTGCTTGTAAATAAACTGAATTAATTTCCATCAGGAAATAATACTTATGTAATCAGGATCATTTGAGCAAAACCCTCTTAAATATAATCCTGACAAGAGTTTAGATTATAGTCGAGACTGGTGAGCTAAAAGCATTTAAAGTAGTCTCTGAGACAGATAATTAAAATGTCGAACAGTACAGAACAGAATATTAAGAATTTCTAAATTAAAACGAATGAAATCGGTAGAAAAACTATTACCCATGGAAAGGTGTGTATGTGGGGGAGGGATCTCATCATCAAGAGTGACGCTATACTGAGGTCGGCACTACTCGAAATGAACCTCCTTTCCACGTTTCTACTCGCTCCCTCTTCCATTCCCAGATCCAAAAAGACGCCTTCTCCCACCCACCCCTCCCCTGATGAATGGTCAACTTTACCAGCCCTTTTTCCCTGCGTCCCTGCCATCCAGAACTCTAAACAGCCTCGTCCCCAGCCGGCTCAGCGCCTAAATATCCATCTCGAAGCGAATCCACGGAAGATGCCATATATTTCCGAGATCTATAGAAATCGCCTGTTACTCGGACGCCGACCGAATACAAAGAGTTATCAAACCATATATTTTATGGCTAAGAAGGTAATAGTTACCCGGGACGAGTCCGTAAATTGCGTATTTTATATACGGACGTGCCGGGATTGCAGCGTTGGCGAGTGTAGCCGGTCCACGCTCAGACGGGAGGTGTTATAATCCCTAAGCCGCTTAAGCTGGGATGCCCGGCTAAACTTCTCAATAAAGGAGATGAGATCTGTTTAACAGTTTACTTTGGAAAAGAACTAAATAGAGATGACCCAAATACAAATGGGGGAGGTGTTAATTCCCCCGGTCGGAGTGGAAATTAATTTTTTTTTCTTATAAAAAGGGCCTTAAATTATAAATAAATAAAAATACAGAGAGAGAGAAAAAAGATATTTGAGAATCCAAAATCTTTAGATTACGAAAAATATGTTTTTAAAAATACATTTTAAATTATATAAATTAAACTTTCTTTTCTGTTTCACACATTCATTTAGATGATATAATGGGATACTTTTATTATGAATGAAATTATGAGAGTTTAGGTTTAATCGTTATAACATAACTTAGTTATCTTTGAAATGTTTTTTTTAATAGACTGAAGTTTTGCTATTTTGCTTCAAAAATAATGCAAGCATTTCGACTTCCAATGGATGTTTACAAATCTAGAATCATTTTAAATGTTTACAGAATTTTAAAAATGTGAATAAAATATCGGAATCCAAAATAATTTATTTAATAAGGCAATTTTAAAAATTGTTATTCTCTCCGTTAAAGATTCTTATGCAAAGAATATAGAATCAAAACGGTAATAAAAACTAATAGTATGTTAAACAGGAAGAAAAAATTTTCTTTGCAAATTTAAAGTGATAATCAGTTTTTAAGTTCTAAAATATATTTACTGCAGGTAATTACCATGAAAATTCTTTCAAGATTCAATTAAAGGTTTATAATTCTTTTCGGAACAAAACAGATGTCGGCAAATAATCGATGAAGAAACAAGGAGTTAATAAAATTTACAAACAGACATACTTCGATTGAGTACTTCGCAGCAATATCTGCGACGGGTAAAGTAATCAAAGTAAGTGATAACTGATAAGTGATACTGATACTGTAGATGATTCAAACGTTGCAAATCATAATAAAACATCAAAGATTATTCCGAATTTTACAGCAATTTTTTATTCAGAACTCTGAATAAAAGAAAGGAAAGGAAAACAGCTAGTTTTTCAAACAGTTCAAGACATTAAAATCTCTTGAAAAGCACATAATTTGCTTTAATAAATGCTAAGAAACATCTAAATTTTAATCTGTACAATTCAAATCACAAGTTAGCGACCAGTAAAGGTAATGCAATCAACTAGTTAGTTTACAGAGGCTTCTTACGATGCTAACCATGAAGTAGAAAATATGCATATAAGGTTCATGGTCTGACGATGATAAAAGTAATTAAAACTGTAGCATATGACTATAAAGGAAGATGATCGATATCATGATATCAAAAATTGAGAAATCAATCATCTACCCCTTATCCATCACATTCAGATGGGAGAGGGGAGTCCCTGAAAATAATGGAATAACGAAGGGAGTGTGGATTTTTTTTTCTTTTTTTTTTCAAAGATAGAAAAAAAATCATGCTTTTAAAAAAAATGGACAAAATACGTTCACTGAAGTTGAAAACTGATATTCAATCATAAAAGGTTGCTTTTAATGATTCCAAAACCCTTACAAATTGCGGATGGTACTTCTGTTAACAAATTCTGAACTAACTTTTCACAAACTTCCTGAAGTTTTACAATTCAACTGCCTCCTAATGAATACGTAATTTTGAAGTTAATTATGTTACGTTAAAAAGTATAATTATCTTAAAGGCGGGTGGTCAAATAGTTCTAATAGAGCACAAATGATGACACTGAATTTGAAATTAATTAACTTGCGTCGCAATAATCATTAAATGTTATGCCATATTTTAGAAACATGCATTTTTTCCTGTTTTTTTAGAATTCAATGACAAATATTTTTTTATCATTTCCCACCCATGATGCCTTCGAGACATGCCGCTGGAACGCATTTTATGATTCCAAGGGTAGGAAGAAAATATAACACTTATTTAGCAATTAAATTGATTCCATAAAGGAATTCAATTATTTATAATTTTTTACACATGTATATTTTCCCCAGGAAAAAATATCACCCCCAATTAGGCTGATATTTTTGCTTTTGCTGAAAAAATATTCAACCTTCACGACACTGAATTTCTACTACATTACAAAAAATTTTATATTTCGAAGCCATATTTTGACTTGCATATTAAGTATGACTTCATGGGCTAAACGTCTGAATTTTAGTATGGTATATTTCAAGTTTGATCTCATCATTTGATAAAGAATTAAAATTATAAGTTCCTTTCCCAATTAAATCTTGTATAACTTCGAAATGACATGCTAATCTGACAAAGCAAATCCACTTGTAAATTTATCCGTCACTGTAAAGCAAATTAATACCTAACATTTAATAAAATTCCTGACTATATATAAAGAATGACTTCACGAAATTTAAATTAAGATTTTTATGCTATAAATCCTGAATAAATTAAACATAAAGAAAGTGCGCTTTAATTTAGATATGCAATTTTGTTTTATGCAATATTCAGTTCTTAGTGTAAATAGAATCATTTCTAATTAATAGAACAGAGAATTGCTTTTGAGGCAGAGGAAGAGAAGAAATAAGAATAAATTAAAATCAATTAAATATTGAGTATCAATTTATGCTTTCAAGCAAATAATTTTCACATCCAATCAAATAATATTTATTAGCCACTGAAAATTTACTATCAGCTGAAAAACAAAATTTTTAAAAATATCGGACATTCCAAATTCGCGTCTAATACAGTCGGAATAGCAAATATTTTCAAATTCAATCAAGTAAAAAAGTCATCAGTAGGAAACTTCTAATTAATATTCGAAAGCTCTTACGAATGAACACGAAGGATTTTGCGAGTCGTTCCAGATATTAGACCCCTACACAAGAATAATAGCGCAAAAAAGAGAAGGCAGAATATGTACAAACCTAAACAACAAATCTTAAAGTAATTAGCACACTGTATTAAGAAGAGCAGAAAAGGAAGAAATCCATACAAAAAATTGATTATACATATTTAATGCCGCTGTCGTGAAACTCAACGAATTTGCTTTAACGTACAAGAGAGCTTGCTCCCGATGTTAAAAAGTTTTCCATTTGGAAGAAAAAAATGTATATTTTGTATGAATTCGGAATATTTAATTCAGAAAGGGGAATCTCCATGCTTTATATTTCATTTTAATATTTTTTTCCTCATCGGGGGGATGAATTTTTGTTTCATTAATTAACTCAATTGCTCATGTATAATAAAGTTATGGAATATAAGGAAAATTTTTATGCGTGCTTTTATTTGCTTTTCTTCAATCTGAAAAGGGAGGGGAATTAAAGGCGTATTGATGAATACATCATCGCAAATGAAGGTATCATCCAAATGTCACTAATTAATGGATTAGAACAGAAGAGAAAGAAAAACACGGATGCGTGAGAAAAAACGAAAAGTGCGGCTGAGAGGAAAAATGGAGCAAGTGCTGAGCTTTGCTTTTAATTTTGAAGTAGCGTTCAGAGGAAAATTTAAAGCATATTTGAAGAACTTTAATCTGAGAGTGTTGAGTAAATCTTCATATGTTTTATTTTAAAATAAAGACAGCACTGCTGTGTTTACTATTCCTGCATAAGATCACATTTTCCTAAAAATATTTTGTCGAAGATATATATATATTTAAATCTGAAAACGTACTGTTCACCAACGGATTCCGAGACTACCACTTTTAGACGATTTCACACCTGTTAGGCAATGAGTCATAAGAGCGCATTTCCGGAGTCCTTTGTTAGATCACCCTCAGTAAAATGTAAACATCTCCCTTCCATTCTTCACTTCCCCCTATTTTGATGAAAATAACTCCGCCCGGCGCATGCGCAAAAGCGCGGAGGGTTTCCGAATCCGTTGCTAAACAATAAGTGGATATATTTTACATTAAATATATCCACTGTTTAACTGCTTTATACTTATTATGTGAGTGATATATTTTACATAAGATATATACACTATATCCACTCACATAATAAGTACAAAGCAGTATCTCATACAAAAATTTATACCTATATATGTCTGAAACTATATTCATATGAAAGTATCCATCTTATACCTAAAAAAAATAGACAACAGAGTAATAAATTTCAATAACGGCTGGTAGGAACAGTTTTTATAAATTTCTTTCAGAAGTTTCTTTTCTGATAAAAAATTTTTTTAACCATTTCCGAAACTATTCATCCTAACAAATAATGAGCCTTATATGAGAAATAAAAAAAATTCTTTATTTAAATGCGGAAGTGTTTATATCAGGTATGCGGATTTACTTTTTACAAAAACAAATGGTAAAAATGATTTTTACCAGAGACACGCATAATATTAATATAATATAAATTTGTATAAATTCCGAAATTTGCTAAAACATTGTAAAAATATCGTTCCGTAGATAATTTTGAAATGCGAATTAGTAGAATATATGATCAGACATGTAAATTCAATATCAGTATCACACTGTATTACTTACTATTTTATTCAGTTTTCTCACATAATTTAACAAAGCAATTATCTTCCCGAATTACAAAAAGTAAGAAAAAAGCATTCCTATTACTAATAAGGAAGTGAAGTAAAAGTAAATAAGGAAAGATGGCTTTGATTTACATACAACTCTTACGAAACAACATGTCTGTACAACTTAAAGCATACTAGATAAATAATATGAATGATACTTTTCTTATAACATGCAACTTAAGAACTTTTACAGTTAAGATAGCTTAGAGGAACTGATTTTTGACTTGGATCAGTTTTCTTCCAAGAAGAGATTCGTGTTAATCCGAAACGAATAGAAAGGAGAAATAATAATGGAAAATATTCCTGACATTTCGATTTGAAGTAAAATGTGAAATTCCGACCATGACTGATACCTCGCAGCGGGCAAAAAATAATTTGTAATGCAAATAAGGGTGAGATTTAAATATTAAATAAACGAAGAATAAAAAAACGGTCCCTGCATAAATTACTTTCTTATAAAATATACTTATAAACTGAGTTGGATACGAATTCCATTAAAAAATATTTCTTGCCTTAATTAAAGGGGAGACATGTAAGTTGTAAATAATGAATTTAATCAGAAAAGGGTTTCTTTAAAATGTCTGAATAAGATATTAATTATTATGTGACATGCATTAAAAATGATACTAATTTCATTTTTTTTCCTTCTCTGGATGAATAATTATTGCTGGAATGATCATTCTGAAATGTGCAGAAGATGCCCTTTCTCACAATAAAGTTCGTGAGAGTAGCATTGGCAACACGAAATGAAAATTTATGAATTCCATTTCAAGAAGAATTAAGGAAAGATGTTTTCTTTCCTTTTTTATCTTCTATTTTTTTGTTTTTGATTTCTCTCTTTCTAGAAATCTTTTATGAAATTCGAAAAAGATCCTACCTACAAATTAAGTTTTAAAAGCAAACATTGAAATCTACATAGTGCTTATTATACATTCAGTTCTTGAATAGATCGTGTTTTTGAATTAAGCTTTCTAGCATTTATTAGCTTCTGTTTTTGAACAGCACAATTTAATATAACATTGTATTTAGAAAATTGAAATTTTCTTTCGATAATTAAAATTTATGCAGGTGTGAATTTTATACATGTCAAAAAGTCACAAGTCTTAACATTCAATTATGATCACGCATAAACTGTATTTTTGACAAGTAATTTAATCTTTTACGATGCAATGTAAGGCATGTATAATTCAAGGAATTTTTCCCAGAGATTTTTAAGGAAATTCATGGACAAATATTGATTAACAGCTTTGCAAATAACCACAAATAACAGAATTTTCCATCGTGGCCGTTTGAAGGGTTAAACCGCCACAAAGTACTAACTGCCGACTTTTGAAAGATCTCCCCTGTGAAAAGTTGTGTTGAATAAACTTTCATATTTGTCTTAACTTTCAGTTAGCACATGTAACAGTTTACTGAATCCTCACCATTTCAATAAAGAAATCTTAAAGTATATAAGGCAGGAGAAAAAAAAGATTTCCAAGTTTGTCAAATCACAGAATAATATATTAATAGGAATCTATACAAGCATAACCATTTTCAAAATATAATCCGTGCTTTTAGAACCAGAATACCGTGCTTTCAGAGCCAGAATATGCGACGTGGTATACATAAAACCCCCTACACTCCCAAAATCACAAAACCAAAAGAATCGACAGTTTGAGTTAGATAAATGCACTTATTTTATGAAAACAAGGTATTTTCCGCAAATAAGCGGCTGACATGATTTACAGCAACCAAGGCATAAATGCTTGTTTTTACGTCCGACATTTACATTAAGCCTTGTAAACACCTCATTTCATCGGAGATAAGAAAGCGCGGAACCATCAATAAGCAAAGCATCCAACATGTCCTCAGACCCCAATAAACAAAATCGGAAACATAAACGACAAAACAACCGAAAACCATCGACGATATTAATCACTCTCGTTGAATACGCGGGCCGTCAGGAAAGGCAAACGCAGGATTACGATTGGCCTCGGCATACTCTTATCACGTGACAGATACATCTAGGGTGTCACAGCAAAATATCCTGTACCAAGGATTTGTCCTCTGTCCGGTCGGGGACCATTTTTCAGCTGTCATCTAGTCAGTCAGACGAGACGTCCTAATCTATCATAGGCCGAGGCCCCTTCGGACCATACATCATTTCATCCCTTGCTCTCTTATTCTGCTCCATGTACATGGCCGTCATCTCCATATATGAGAGGATTTTATGAGAGTGACTAGAGAACCTGCTTTTGGAAGGCTTGGGTTTTCGATACCGAGGAGATTTTCGCAGGTCTCAAATACGCGTTCGAATTTTTTAATCTACAGTAAACTGTATTGTGATAATGACAGGGCTTGAAATCAGAAGTTCTGACAACATTTAAACTTTGTTACAATTTTGTATTTTCTCAATTGCACTGTGCACCGACGATAAACACTTTTACCAATGCTGGAAAGCATTTAAAATAAAGAAAAAAAAAACAGCCCATTAAATTAACTATAAGGTAAAAAGCATACAGTCATGTGCAACTTTTTCGGGGAAAAATAGCGCAAATGCTAAAATGTAGAAAAATCAACTTCATAAAAGGAAATCTTAAAATAAAAGTGAATCGTCGTGCCCTGAAAGATTCGACTCCCATGTCAGCATTTAATTAGATAAATATAACAGATGCATCGACACACACAAACCCATCTTTGAGATTCTGATAAGACTCGAATAAGAAGAAAGATAGCATTACTCACCGCAATGGGCTGCTCTTCAAGGTTGATGTTGTTGTTGCAAGTATTGTTTACAAGATGCACTATTTCATCCTCCGTCGCTTCATAATATTCATTAGCACTCATCCATTCATGAACAAAAATTTTCGAAAGATTAACAACGACATTCACTATCATAACGAGGATAAATTGCGCCCGGGGAATAATGTGATTTTTTGGCCCCCATCGTTATCAGTGGCTTAGAAAATGTCAATTGTGCACGGGCGATGATATATTTTTTTGTCCCTCATCACATTTGTCCTTAAAAAGCGACATAAATGCACAAACGTTTTACCTTCATTGCGTCGCCTATCCCCCCCCCCCTTGTCCTCTCATCGCCATGCCATTGCCGCAAGGGCCAAATCAACTTGGAGTTGCCAGCAACACTCAGCGTATAGCAGCTCTGGTATCTGATTCTGACGCCTTGCAAATAGCGAGGTCTAAACGTCTTGCTGTCATTGACAGAATATTTCAATACAATCAGCCACAAAAAAAGCTACTCAATAATAAACAGCATTTCAGTTTTCAAAAATGTTGGCTTTTAATACTCTTAATTTTTAATTCACAATTTCAGAATTGACTAAATTAAGTCAATATAGATATTCAAATGTCTAGCATGCAGATTGCGCCCTAACCAAAGCCATGCGGATGACAAGAGAGGCCGCTGCGAAGCAGCCCTCCCAATATGAGGGCACCCATGTGCCCCACAGGTTACTAAAAAAACAAACAAACGGTCCAAGGTACATCAAGTAAAAGAATCAAGTATCAATTCAGCCAATTTAACAATAATTTAATTTAAAATTGTCCTAAAGTCAATATAGACGTGCAGAACAAGCTTGGAAAATGAGAATGCATGATAAACAGCATAACTGAATGAAGAATATTTAATAAATGGGGCAAAAAAATAAAGCATATAATTTACTATCGTTATTATGTTTTAGCATTTATGCACGTATCACCGGCAAGATGTTCGTTAAAAACAGTATTTATCGCATAAATCATAAACCTTTCAACTTTTAACATTCCATGACTTTTTTAAAAACATTTTGAAAAACGCAAATCAGTGTCTTTAACGTCTTTAATACAAACGGCTAAAGGAGTTTCGGCTTAATTCATTTAAGCAGATAAGAATTATGATTAAATCCCTTTCTCGAATACACCCATTTTACAAGAAAGAATGAAAGTACATTTAACAGCCATTCGCCATAGTGTTTATTTTATTAAATTCGTCAGATTTAACAATAACAGTATCATAAATGCATATTTTCATAATTATATGTTTTCATTAGCATAAATAAATTTACTAAATATTATAATTCCATTATTTTACCGTTATGATTCAAAAAAGACAACCAATTCATAACCAAGGTAATTAAACAAGCATGAAAAAACAGTACCTTGCTGTTTCAGATAAGTTTGCAAACATTGCGCTTTCATTGAATTTTCATCTGCTCCTTTAACTTCGGAAAACTAAAGTTATCTGCCTTTAGTTTTATAACAAAAGATTTATCACGCCGAAAATCCACTTGTTTGTGCAAATGAAGCAGGTCACTTGCATGGGATTTCCAAATGAATAAAGATTCTTCCCAGACAACTTAAAATGCCCAAAAACGTAGAGAAAGAAAATAGTCTCTACTAAATAATAAAAGCAGACAAGCAAAAAAGTAAAAACTGCTCAGGTGATACTGTCCAATTATTGGTTAGTGCGGTTCACCTCGGCCAATCGCCACGAAACAGACCCAGAACAAACGTTGACCTGTACAAATTCGCACATTAGCGGTTAACACTTTTCCTGGCCGTCATGGCTGAATTAGTAGAGCTCACTACTTTTCCGAGAATTCTGAAATACACCACAATGACGATTGATTATCCTACAGTTCTGGTCGAACAGCAGCTCACGTGCTGTGCTTTAGTTTAAAAAAGAAAAAAAATAGAAAAACAGAAGGGTTTAAAAAAAAAAATTAAAGGGTACAACGTGAAAAGGCCTCATTTCGGTGAATTCTTCAAAATGCGTTTTGTAGTAATCCGTTACAATACATGAATTGAAATGGGAAAGGGGAAAAAATATTTCCTAAAACTTAAGTGAAGGTGAAAAGCTATTCACGAGAAATTTAGGCTACTAAATAAGGCCTCTTATATGACGGAATATTTAATTTTGGATGTATTTCAGCGGCAAAGAATGGATGGATTTGCTGTGTCCTAATAAAACTCCTTTCCTTTTAAATGTATAGCTAGATATTCTTACTTAACATACATTTCGAATGGTACAACAAGAAAGCGAGTAACACTTAAATTAGATAAGCATTAAGTGATTTTAAATATTTCTGAATCGAATAGTAAAATAATGACATAAGTGCTAGTACCAGAGGTTAATTATAAAACAAGTCAAAGGCAAGAAAAATACACATCTTATATTTTGTTACAAAATGAGCCCCTTAAAATTTAAAGTCTAAAATTCTAATACAAAATCATGATAACTTATGAAAAATAAATCAGTGATTGTAAGAGACTTAGATTAATTATGAAATAATTTAAAACAAGACGTAAAAGAGTATTTTGCTGATCTGAAATTAATATTTTAGTACCCAGTTCAGCAATTTGATCATCGGCATGGTCACTTAGCTTTGCCCTGCTACAGAATATTTCAGATTATATGATTAAGCATTCCACTGCACAAAATACCTTTAAGTGCAAAGAAACAAAAGTTAGTAGTTGCAAGGATCAATGGAAAAGGAAATAATAATAATAAATATGCAAAATCGTCCGATCTTAAATTCAATTCATTTTGATCTAAATGGACAATTTAAAAAGTATCTGTATTAGTTTAGCTGACTTGTCAACAAGTATAAAACTAAATACTTTACTGTGAGCCGATTTTACAGCATAACGTTTTAATTCTTAACCCTTTATTTCCTGACGGTATTTAAAAGTACTACTTTAATCATGCTTATATCTTCGTAATTTTACCGTTTTTCCTGACACTATTCACATGAACACGACGAATGTAATTCCGACAGATAGCAGTAGATGGCAGATGAAGACAAAAATTAATTTTTTAAATTATTAATCAAATTAATTATGTTATTTTATTTAATTAAAAAAGGTTTTTCATCTTTCCTGGGATTATTCTGCATTAAAACGTTTCTGATTATGCTAAAATAAAATTGAAAAGTTGTTGGTATGTTAATTCGGCAAATAAAGGGTTAAAGCAATGGAAGGACATTGCCAATTACTAATAAAACCAAAACCTCTTGAATTACGAGCACGGCTTTCGTTTATACATAATAATTCAAACATTCTATATTTTTCACAGTACTATCTCAAACAAGCTTACATAAAAGCCCAAGCTTACATAAAGTTCAGTATTTCGTACATATTTTGATTCAAAATGCCAAATGTCTCTGCAATACAACACCTATAAGCAAGACATACCCACTTTTTTCTTTAACACTTCATTGATGACATTCTTTGAAGAAATTATTCAATGGTTTCTACAGAAAATCCTTAAAGTCTTCCATTTCGAAGTAGGTAAAGAAGTCGTTAAAAGCCAGAAAAAATTAATTAAAGTCAAAGGAGACTATTTAAAAAATATGCTTTATTAAAAAATTTTATATCTTGGGATCTCATAATATGGTGAGTAATTTCCATCATTTTTTTAAAATTTTATAGCTACTACTTCTGACTACGGAAATACTGCTCATCAAAAATTATACCAACTAGCCTTTCTTTTTGCTCACATTGGCTTGCACAAAGTGATGAAAAAAAGAAAAGGCAACAACAATACAATCAACAGCCGTAGAAAGATAAAAAAAAACCAACAACTCCGCGCCTTTCCCCTCCAAAGCCACCAAACAACGCCTTTATAGTGAAATGTTCTGCATTATTTCATTTAAGAGAGGTAAGAACTCGTTGCCTTTGGACCACCAAAGAAGTCAACAGAGCAGGATATATATCATGTTGAACTACTGAATAGAAAAGATGGTTCAACGAACAGACTAATTCTAAGAAAATTAATTAAATCATGTAAAAAAATAATAATTGCACACGAAATAAACAAGATTAAAACAACATAATCCTCTATTTCAAAGTCCATTTTCAAAGACTTTATTTAACATTCTTTGTTTGTTACATTTCACGGATTTAATAGAAACATTTTAGATTCGCTTTAAAAGGATTCAGAAGTAAAACCTCCCAAGTGTTTAAGACTCTTTATAGATTTTGGACTACCATAAAACAAGAAAAATAAGAAATAGTTATGACCATATAATGATTGAACAGTATATTTCGCTTCTAACGATTGTTTATAATTCATTAATGAAAGAAGATAGATTGATGTAATTTTTCTAACACCTGAGAAACCAATCAGTTGTGATAATCTTAAAGAACAAGAAAAAAGAAATTAATGCTGGCTTGACGATTTTATTTTCACAATTCTAAAGAGAAATCTTCGAGAATAGAATGAGAACATAAAAAGAGTTATGCTGATCATTACAGTCTTAAAAGAAATTCGCAATGCTCTTTTTGAAGTCAATTATGACAATGAACTAATAATTATGATAATTTGAAAAATAATGATGATTTATGGCAAAAAAGAAGAAATATTAAACAATATATTTTATGCAGAAAATAAAAATCTGGTCAAATTTCAAAGCAAAATACGATGGAAATTTTCGAAGATTGGCAAAAATAGACTAGCTAGAAACAAATGTAAAATGTTGTTGAAGGTATAAAGACTTATAAAAATTATGTTCTTCCAGTCATATATCACATTATTCACTATCCGCAAACATTTAATTTACAGATGGTTTTAAAAAAAACCACTTAATAATGATTCCTAAACTTAATTCATTAGGAGCTTGCTTAATTGCTTAGATATTTGTCAAACTTCAAAATAAGTATTTTTTTTAAACATATATGCATCTGAAAATATATTGATAAAAACATAATTTATAAAATTTATGAATAAGCAAATTCATTTCTTGAATAAAACATGGGGAAAATACTTTAAAAAATTCTATTTTGTTTTAAGTGTGGTTTATGGCTGAAAAACAGTTTGTTATCAACTGATAACACTGAGCATTATTTCAGGAAAAAAATTCCTTGATAAAATTCTATAATGTCAAACACAGATGAATTTTAATACGGATAAGGAATTTCCTTCAACGTTGTAGAATAAAATATGGTATTCTGAAGCGTACAAACAAAGCTAAAAAAGATGCAGCTTCAAATGAAAAACATCAATTTATTATTTTTTTTTATCAGCACTCAGTCTGACATCTATGTTGTAAATTGATTTAATAACATTGTCAGTACGTATCCTATTGGCAACAACAGGCAATAGAGCTTCAGTCCTATTCTCAAAATTTTATAAGACGAAATTGGTTATGTTGCTTAAAGGCAACACTGGGCATTTAAGGGTTAAGAAGATCATTAATTTGTTTAAGAGACAGTGACATTGCAGTGCTGATTTTTTTTATCATAAACAAAAGTATACAATTCATCAAATAAGTCATATATTAAGAGTTATTACAAAAACGAAAGAATTGAGCTAAATTACTAATTTTTTTCATAAATATACAGACCTAAATTTCATTTAAATTTAGAATTCAGTTTGAATTTAACTTAAGAAGATCATAACAAATAATATTAATAAAATATTCAAATTTACAATAATTGAAAAATTTTTACATAACGGAAATTCAAGTGTTGAAATAAAGCTTAATTATTTTAAATTATTTATGCAAATAATATTTATCTCATGACAATATGAATGCTGAAACCATTTAAGTTATGAAGTTTTATCATTTATTGTATATTATTAAGCAAAGATATGCTAAATACACTAATCATTTTCATCGGAAATCTTCATGATATAAATTTACACGAAAAATCGACGATATGAATTTACACGAAATTCTTATTATACTGTTCACAGGAGATGAAATTTAATTATTTTATGAGACAGTTTTTTTTATTTATTCTTTGTCCATCAAGTTATGACCATTTAACAGAAATATAAATCAATATCAGAAGAACAGTCAATTAAAAAAATTAAAGCTTCAAATACATGTATTGAATTTTCATTTTCACAGTAGGCAAGAAAAGTAGATGACGTTAATGGAATATCGAGGTCGATTTTGCGTTAATGAAATCATTGAAGAAGAAAAATTAACTCCCGATCTTTGATTTATCCACAGTAACTTCAGTGTATTTATTATTTTGTATTTTTCCTTCAATATCGATTTTTTTTAAAAACGAAAAATGAAAGAAAAAAAGGCATTAGAATACATTGGTGGAAATTATATCAATTAAAACTCACACCGAACTAATTTAAAACTTTCAAAAACTCGATACTTTGATATTTATTAGTCATTCCCCCATCCGTTTCTAAGGACAGTTGATATCTGACACCTGCATCGGAGAAATCGAAACCAATGTGTGCAGAGCAGTAATCGAAACAAAATAATTACTACATCTCGGAGAAAACGCTTCGACCTAATTACTGAAAAACCTACTCGAGCTTACACGAAAACATGACAATATAGAAATAATTGTTCTTTACTTATTCGGCAGACAAAAATATCATTATGCCCGATGCATTAAATAATTTTTTTCCCCATCTCACTCACTCAGTCCTAAGAATTATCAAATATCGCTTTTATTGCACACCGTATGAAATAATTTTTCCCATTTCGCAAAGCCCTCTTTTCTCTCCATCCGCCTGTATGAACCCGATAATCAGGCCTGAAGTAGATTCATTAACATAGGCAGCCTGATTACCCTGCGCCTATTAAAACGCCTAGCGTAAATAAATAGATTACGAGTTGCATGATTAACTTGTCCGCAATTACAAACAGTTCGATCTTTTGGCAGAGGAAACAGGATGGTGGATAATATGAGTACAGGGTGGGCGAGCGGGGAAGACAGAAAAGCAACATTCTGTGCGCCTCCCCACCCCCTCAAAATCTCTCGACAGTCCTCTGATCTCCCCCACCCCCTTCCTAGCACGCACCGGGTGCGGTTTTATTTTATTGGCGAATCGGGAAATCTCTCCAGAGTGATTGTGAAACTCTCCTTTGGCCGAGGGTTGCCGGACGGTAATGCAATATCATCACAAGATTATCAGTTATTTGTGATTGAAATGATGCCAAGGAAGATTAGCGCCAAATGAAAATGGAGACGGCATGAAATGGAAATTTTTTTGGAGGAGGAGGGGGGTGGGGAGATAATGAAGATGACTTTTCGTGAAAGTGTAATGCTATTAATAGTAAGCTAAATTACTTATAATATTAGACGTATTTTTTAGTGTAACAAAATGAATTAAAATCCGCCGGAACTTCTGATTTTCGAATGAAACAAACAATATCATTTTTTAAGACCAGACGATTTGTATCTATCCGCACATCTCACTCAAGTTATCGCTGCCTTTTCTCCAATAGGTTAAGTCGTTCTAATATCCCGGTCAGTAATTTAATATCTTGCAAAGTGTAAACATTGTTATACCATTATCATGAAGCCATACAAAAGACAATTTCACAGACCGCTTTCAAATAACTAGGCGGGAAAAAAAAAAATTAAAATAGAGAATGTGAAAAAAAAATTAAAACTTTGCAGAGAATCAGGTATCGAACTAAAGATGTCTGCATTTTTTTCATTTGGGGTGCATCCAAGTCAAGATATAAATTTGGTTAGAAAAAATATTATTGAAATTGAACATTTATTATAGTGATATTCAAAGAAGCGACTTACCAAAAATTACGCTGATTCAGACGTTAACTCAAGAGAATTCAGTACCAGCAATAAAATATATAGAAACCAAAATAAAATATTAAAATCCTGTATCAAAAATATTAAATGCAAGTGAAATATTTCACCAAATAACTAATTTTCCGAGTGAGAAAAGTAAGTTTTGCATCAAAAAGGAAAAACGATAATTCACTGCCAAGGAAAAATATATGTAAACTGTACTGTATATTTATGAAGATGATTAGTTATAGTAGCCCACCAACAGTTATAGTTATTGTAAAATTTGAATTATATTGAGATAAATGCATGTCATCTCTCTTCAGTAGAACCAGAATTTCATTTACAATTCAGCAATCCATTTGTCACAGACACTATGAAAAAGCTATTTTCGAAAGAAAATGGAGTTATATATAACAATAGCAACAGTATTGAGAGTCCAGTTCAAGAGGGAAATACATTTTTTATATATACAAAAATCACATTTTAAGAATGACATACAGCTTTACTTCATACAAAAAAGCAACAACCAATTAAGCTTGCACACCTTATGAGTTCTAATTTAGAATGATATAAAAATTCTTCTGTGTAACGTAAGATTTTAAAATGTGAATTTTTCAAAACGCAAATTTCTAGTTTTTGTCAAGATTGCGCTTTTTTTTGTATTACTTGTCAAAATTAAATATAAAACTTTATAGTCAAGATTGCTTTTTCCTGTATTAGTTGTCAAAAATAAAGACGGTGTTCGCACATTTTTAGACCGATTTGTATGGTATTATTAGAACTATTTTATATATTTTTTGTGTTTGGAATGTTCAGTTTGATAGCCCGTATTCTTAACTATCTTTCTATATCATAACTTCCATGACAATAATGAATTCGGACAATGAACTTCCAATACCATGACAATCGTATTTTGTCACATACCTCTTGAAAAGCTTTCCAAAGTCCACAAAGGGTTATTATAGGTCGACGTTTGGATAATGCGGTTTTTAAAAGTCCAAAATCTCAAAAACTCATGGATGGTACAAAACTATTTACCAGGAATGTCAGGGAAGGTTATGGTCTTAATACCCACTTCTTTTTCCATTTTTTCAGGAAATTAAAAATGGACTGTGATGTGCGGCTGCTTGCTTTGTTTTAGTGCAGTTCTACTGATTGATGGCATTGTGGGTAAATAGATGTTATTTCATATTTGAAGATTGTATTTAAAATATGCTCCTGATAGTATGTGAAGTTGATATTAACATTTTTATGCACTCTCTTTACTTTTATTTTGCCGTTATGTGAAAAATCAGCAGCAATCATAATTTCCTTAGAAAAACTTTCTTTAGATTCTTTGAACCATGTTTTAAGAATTTTTTCTCCTCTTTCATGATAATAAATTGAATTCTGTTCTTGCAGTCATTTAAATAGACTAAAACTTCATCTATTGTTACAACGGTTTTTCCATTTTTGTTCGGATAAATGCTTTTTATAAAGAATTTTGCGACGTGTTCTGCGTTCAGCGATATGACGTGGTGAAAGACTTTGGGATTAAAATCAATGTTAATAATTTTGTTTACAATTGATACTGATTTTTTTGCATTTTAATGATTTTGCAACAAATCTTTGACTTGGAGGATTTTCTTTTAACTTCAAAGATCTCACCTTTGCAGTATTCGAAGAACTGCGTTTTGTCCTTGGATACGTATTTGGAACTATTTTCCCTCTTGAAACCAAACTTGGACGACATTTTCCTTTCTTATTAACAATATTACCTGTTTTGGTTTTAGATATAAAAAAAACCCCAAAAAAAAAGTGGTTTGGTTTAAATATAAAACTTTACCGTATCTACCAGTCAATTAAATATTCTTATTTAATACCTACTTATTTCATGCTACATGCTAATTTAATTTATTATATGTTCATTTAATAATATATGAGATTATTAATTTAAGACGTTCCACTTGGACTAAATAATAATTTTCTAATTTCGTTTTCTTTAAAGGAATCTTTCCTATTCGACATTACAATAATAAAATATAAATCATTAAAATGTTTTTAAGATATTTTTTTTTATGTCTGGGGGTGAAATTATGCTTTAAAAAAGTAAAAAGGCAACTGAAATAAAATCCATACTTCTTCGGAATTTTCACACGGACTTATATTTTAGAGCACATTTAATACGAAACTGTTTTAATCGCGTTCTTAAATATTTTTTAATCTGCCGTGCACAATCTGGAGATAAAAAAAAAAACATTATAGAAGCTCCAGGATGTCGTCCGCCATCACAGATTGATAATCAATAAGTGATAGTTGAAATAACATCATATATGAGCGTCAACTGCCGTTATTTCATGTGGGGACGAAGAAAAAAGTTATTTAATGCGCCTATTACCTGTTATCTAATATTTAATGTAAACAGCCCCATACATTAATTTCTTCTCATACAAAATTCAAACCAAAATAAAGATTAGTAAAAGATAATTTGATAATAAAATTACTTGTGTACATTATGCCATCTTTTACATTTAAAGAAAACAAATTATCAAGTAAATAGGATCATATTTCATTGTTACTTAAGTTTAAAAGTTTGAAGATCAGCTTTTCTTTAAATATTCGATAAAGAAATATATAAATTTAAATGAAGCCGCTGCAATATTTCACTAAAATTAAGCGAGGAGTTTTCCAATAACACCAAAATTTCTGGTGTTTACTTATCTTAGATACCTTCAGATTTTCTAAAACGATACAACTTTTGATTACCGCGTTTTTCAATAACTGGCAAATGTAGAAAAAATGGCATAATTCTAACATTTTTTATTAATAGAAAATGATATCCATCAATAGTAAATTTTATCATATATGTGTTAACAGTTTCTAACGGACGAATGAAACTTCCAGATTTCAAGACTTGTTTTTAAGAACACGAGAAACGTAGGATTTATGTTATGTTAGACATTCTTTTACAAAATTTTTATTTTATTTTATTTGTTTTAATTGATTTATTTTATTTTTATTCTAATATTTTTGTATCGGTTGAAACAAAAATATTTATTCTATGAAATACTACAGTAACGCTAAAATTCACGTGACGTCACAGTCATATGATAAACGTAACAGCCAATATCATCCAACGTCAAACTGCACTCTGTCTTAAGCTGTGCTGTGACATCATGTCCTATTATCTCCAGCAATATGCGCGAATAGACTTCAAAATAAATTGGCACGATGCATTTGACGCGTTTTACGTGAGCATGAATTTCGATTCCCAGCATAAGACCGTAGCAGTTGATAAAAAACATACTTTGAATAATTTCGATGATGTATTAAAAATTTTTTCACTCTCTTCAGGTTTCCTTTCGAAAATTGGTCATCCTATTGGTCGCGGACCATGAGATCAAATGAACATGAATCGATTCCTTTGTATTTTCTAAAAACCGAAGAACAAAATAAAAATAAAGAAACCCTGCTTAACATATTTGTTCCATGAGCAAGGGCAGTTTCAGGAATTTTTCATCGAAGCGACAGACTAATAACAGTAATCGTTGTTCGTAGTTCTTTATACCCTTCCTATCATCAGTTGCGAAACAGTGAATGATACTCTTTGTATCAATCATTCTTATAAACAGAACGTTTGTGAAGGTCTTAGCTAAAACATTAATGACAAAACTCTGCTATAATACTGATAGACTATATAACTTCAGAAAGATTGGATACACATGTTTTGAGACAGTCTGCTATGAAAGGTCAGATTATAAAAAGTCTCGACAGAAGATTAGTGCCTAGCTTATCAGGTTATATTGTGAAGTAGCATACGGCTGTTCTTTAAACAAGTTAAATTTGTCTGTACCTAGTAAGGACCCGTTTAAGAAATTCGTGTAAGGGTCCAGTTATGAATGGTTGAGACAGTTAAGGGAACATTTCGACAGTAAGCACGGGAAAAATTACAAAATAAGCATATTTTTTTTCAAACTTTCTAAAACTTTTACTATCGCATGTATAAAAAAAAGAAGAAAAAGCCATCGTGTCTGTCTGTAGAGAAGAACTACAATTTCAATTTTTCAATTGGACTTCCCTTATTTAAATTTTTATATAATATATATTCTTATTTCTTCTGAAACTTAAACTAGGATCACAGTCAATTGGACACCCAATATCACTGCTTCTTTTCGCCAAACTAAAATAAACGATTTTAAACTGCACTCATATCTTACTTATTGAATTTAAAACACAGCTTCTTAAATTATTTTCCGTGAAAAAAAAAATCGGCAAGTTCACCTATATGAAATCTTTATTTTCTGTAGTCTGACGTGTCCGTGGTAAAATAAAATAAACCAATGAGGCAATTTCTTTATTGTAAACAATCTGAAAACCCGGCGTTGCTCGGGATCCATATTTTTTCATATACCGGCCTCCTGTTTTTCTTCCCCTAAAAATATTGTCACCAACTTTCCCCAACAAACGTAAATCTTCTTTGAATCATTTCTCGTTGAATTAAAACTTTCAAATATACTATAAATAAAGTCAAACTGAAACTCACATCGCGTAGTAACTAAACTAACGTCATTGGATATTTGAGTGCATATTAAAAGCTACGAAATAAAAATAGGAAGTTAAGTACATGCTACGAAATAACAGCGGAAGTAAGAAGTCTACCTTGACCAAAAAAAAAGCAATATTTTCTTAGCTTTAACAGTGGTAAAAACACGTGAATAAAGGATCTGATGAAACAATACGTTAGTTTGAATTTTATTTTATAACAATAAAAGCATTATTGCAATTTGGGTAAAAAATGAATTTTAAAACGTTAATTACAGTTAGAGGAAAAATTGTACAATAATGAAATTGGTATCATTAAAAAGATAATTTTTTGTTCTTTAAGGTGATGTAAAAATAATTTTCGTACCATAAGTATTTCAGAAGTTATTGGTGAAAAACGTCTAAATATAACTTAATTTTCGTTAATTAATTAAATAAATAAAAATCTAGTTCGAATTTTGAAATAATTTTTACGGCGTTAGCTCCCTCTTGTGCTAATCTATCATTGTGCCAAATTTTCTCGTGGTAAGTCAACTGGTGTGGGCGTGCGTAAAGAACCAAAAAACGAACAAACACACACACACATACTTTCATCTTTTATATAAAGAGATGAAAAGAATTCCAGAAATTTTAATGAAATATTGCATATCACGATGGTTATTTTAACTACAATTGTTTATTAAGATAGAAGAACCTCACAAAAGCACAAGTATTTTTCACAACTCCTTCTGGACTGAGGAGCAGCATTTCAATCTCTGCATTAAAAGAAGTTTACAAAAATGAGAAAAATAAGCTAAATGTATCGATGACAAAAGTCGCCAAAGGAGCGCTCTCCTTATGAATTGTGGCAACCTGTCGAGCGAGCGGCGAAAATTACAACTATCGTTGATCCCTGATCGTGCCAGAGATAGATAAAATAGAAAAGATGCGCTTCTCCGATTGGCGAGTCTAACTTGTCTGCTCCACCTGTCAATATAATAAATCGAGACGCATTGTCTAGCGTGTAGCCAAGTTTATCAATGCTGCCAATACAACCAGCTTCCTTTTTGATTCCCCCTCTGCGTTGCTTTTCTTCTTCAGCACATTTTTTTAAAAACTCTCAGTACTCTTTTCTTTTAACGTCCAACTACACGCAAGATTGCGAGCTAAATAATTACTGAACTTAAGAGTCCGTCGCTTGACACTTTTATATATACATTTTTTTGTTGTTGCTGAAGCCGCGCAGTTAAAGAAAGGGACTAAAAATGACTGATGAAGCTTGAATTCGTAGGGTACTCATCAAGTATTTTTCTCAACACTACGATTGATTCGCGTTCAAAATTCCGGGTCTCTTTTCTCTCTCTCTTTTTATTTTATTTATTCGACCCTTTATATCCCTGGATCGTTCGAAAGCACGCTTCTGTTTGAGGGGGATCGATTAACTATAAAAAGAGTTGAGGATAAGATAAAGATGATATATTGTATCAGAAACTAATAGAGGAAAGCACTTGACAGGGAGGAGGAACCGAGATTTTCTTTCCATGCTTTTCACTATTAGCGAAAAATATACATTTAAAATTGGCGTGATTGGCTAGCAAAGGCAAGCTCAGGGATGTGCAGTTAATTAGAGTACTGCATTTTTGTTTTGAGTTTTAATAGAAATGCTTTTGCTTTCTTGATCTTGACTGGGAAATATATTGCCGGCCACATATATGGTCATTAAAAGCCAGGATCAGTTCAAATGTTGGTACAAAAGGTTCCTTTGTCAAAATTTTATTTAGCGCATTGAAGTAGTTTTCAGACCACACATTTGGAGCATCAAGCTGTGCTTCGAGTTGCAGGATGCTTTGAATAAAAGATGGAAGTCAAAGAATTTATTGTGTCCAAAAAAATTTAAATTAATAATTTTAGTACTATATCTCGATTAATTTTACATTTCAGACTAAACTACAGCATTACAGAAAAGATTTCCTTTGAGATCTACAGTTTCCTAGATCGACAAATCCTTTTGTATTTGTCGTATATTCTGTTCGGGATGATTTCGCCATTTTCATTCTCAATATGATAAAAAACAAGAAATTTAAGTGAGCGTCCTGCATCTTATATTGGGTAATATAATATTTGGTTCAGTCAGTGAAATTTTGCAAAAGTGAAATATGATAGGCGACATTCGAATAATAATCAACGGCGATCACCAGGTCGCACCCCTCTTTTTTGAAGAACGGAGAATATACGACAATACGAAAATATGCTACCCACCATATTCGGGGAAAGTATCAATCGTCTAGATAACGTCGTGAATTAGCGTCCCATGAATAGGATAAATCTTATTTTAGAAACTTCGTATAGATAAAAAGTCTGGGTGAAAAAACACCCTCGCAAATCCAGGTCATGAATATTGGAAGCTTAGTCGAGGATTTTCAATGCTAAAGTTAAATATGATAATAATATTGCAGGTAAATGGGATGTACGAAATGAAAAAAAAAAATCCTACGCACACTCCAATATCATTTTTTTTCAAAAAGAATAGGTAAAATGCTTTAAATCCAGCTAATGTAGAAGTGATTACAAATCTATTAAAGACTGACATTGAAGATGTATTCAGTTTCATACACAATGAAAAAAAGGACAGGGTAAAATATCGAGTCTGACTGCTACTTGCTTCAATGAAAAAACCTTGAGGATTACTACTGAACGTTTTATATGTGAGACACATTTACTCAAAATATAGAGATCAGGTATCCCATTTCCGCGCAAATTCAACACCAGATGAAGAATGAGGATTCTGAATGATATGCTACGTAACTTAGACTACATCACCAGGCAGATAATGCGTGGAAAATTTTACATGTCCAGCAATAGAAGAAATCATCAGTTGTCAAATTAAGGCTTTTCAACACTGCACTAGAAACAAAAATATACTACGAATAAATGAACAAACGATCAGCTAAAAATAAAATGGTGCATCTTAAATTTTTCTTGTTCTAAAAAATATCCATTCATTCATTCATTCATTTCATTCATTTTCACTTCATTTGTAATAATAATCTTGAATTATATTTCTCAAATAGCATGCCAAATATATTTCAACATTGTGAAAATTAGATTTGCGGTCTAAATAAGGTAAATAAACTCCTCCTTTTCTTTTTCCTTTTTCTTATTAATTGTGGTATGATCGAGATGTATGCTTGAATGAATGGATGGAAGACGAAAGAACGTGTGAATGAGTCAGATTACGTGAATAATAAAACATTCCTTTTCAGAATCATTTCTCCTGTTAGTAATACTAGTATTAAGGTTTACTCCAATGTCTTTTAGTTAGGCCTAATGGTAAATAGTTGTTAGTATCGGAGATTGACGACCACTGAGTCCAAGTCCTCCGAGTAAGCGAATTCATCCCTGGCGCGTAGATTGGTGGTCACAATGCTCACGAAGACCAACGAGAAACGGATTTAAATCTAAATTTTAATAGTATATCCCACGTAATCCTTGTACGGTTTGAATTTTTAATTCGAAAATGACTATATCAGATGATAATACACCATGCCCTTCGATCGGATGCGGAAAACTTTTTTTCCCCTTGATCAGGAACTGACGACGCACTCAAGATTCCTCGCATATCAAGAAGATTCAAGAACTTTTCTTTTGAAATTTAATCGTGGCTAATATACTTTATATCTCTTTGAAGATCGAAATTGTTCTAACGTGATTCATTAATTCTATCAAATACATCTGAACTTGAGTCCTGAGATGTAGCGTGACACGACATAAACTTACAGTGAATTTTTTACTAACAATTTTTGATTAATAATACAGCTAATTTTTTTAAATTAGAAACATTCGAATGACAGATACGTAAAAATTCAAGCCGTATCATAAAACCGTGCTTTTATATTCCTATAAAATACCCTGATGACCGTAAACATACAAGAGGAATTTCTAAACTGATCACGAAGGCTTTCTGAAAACTCTTATTACTGAAGATTTATGAGATAGATCCATTTTTCGTTAGTTTTTCTCTTTCGTCTTAGGTAATAATAGAGAGAAAGTTGACCGTTCCAGTCACGAACAATGGCTACATTTGTTAGCATATAAAAAAATGAACATTTTTATTTATTTTTTAGTTTTTTCGGTGACTTTTAAATAATCTTCGACGTGCATAATGACTTATACTCATTCACCTTACGGGAGACGTATATTCTTGGCTGTTGTAAATTTCGCCGTTGTTGTTAAACGACAGTCATGGACGACGAAAAGAAAGGTCAACGAATTGTTAAATGGTGGTAAAACGCGAGCATAAAAGGATCATAAATTTTAATTGAATCGACGATTTTCATTTGATTTCCGCTTACAGTTCTTGGAAATTTAATATTTGCCATGCAGATATGTCAGCATTTTTTATGCTGATATTTATTTTTAAAAGCATGACATTTAAATAGTATCCTGTATGAGATATAGTTTCGTTATGACATCAGGTTCATTGTGTACAAAATATTTATAGTCACGGAATGAACAGGTGTAATGGCAATGATCAATTTTATTATTAGCATCCATTAAATATTTAGTTAGATTGTACAAGAGTACATCTTTTTTTTTTTTTATCGTTTCTTCGTTTGTGTCCCATAAAATCTGACGAACATCATGCACGAGAATGAAGGCATAAAGAACCATTTTTAGTATGCATGAAAAAATAATCCAGTCATAGTATTTAAAAAGCTATTAATACGAAATGTAATTCATTCTGATAAGCATAAAATCGTAATTTAAAACCAATGTTTAAATTATATGCATACATTAAGTTCCATAAATGTAATTTTTGTCGAAATGTAACGTGATAAGAGCATTAGAAAATCTGCAGTGTTGATTAAAAGCAATCTCTCTTCTAAAATCCCAGATGCATCGTGACTTGGGCTACTAGAAACGTAAATAAATCTACAGGAGAGTTGCCACAACGTGCATAAATGCACACATATCTATATTTTTTAAAAGTAAAAATAAAAGGGAAATATTTATCATTGAAAACACTTTATTAAAATGTACTAAATAATTGTATTGAATTACTATTTATTTTAAACATTTTATCCAATCCAAATTTACTAATTATATTTTTCAAAGAATATATGAAATTTAAGAAAAAAAACCTCCGGACGAAAATGGCGAAGCGATTTTATTTAATTATTATTATTATTTTATTTTTAACTGAAAATTTTTAGTATGTAAATTTACACATGAGTTAGTACATAAATTTACCCCCCATTAAGGAATGATTTTTATTTTATTTCCCATTTTCAAGTTGCAATTTAACAAAACTTTTATAGAGATGGCTTTAATTTGCCTTAATTTTCAGATATGTGAAAAACAAATATTGATTCTTTCCTCAATTTATTTCTGTTTAGTTCACCTAAAACATTTAAAACTATTTAAAAATTAAATAATCCTTAAAAAATTCCAGAGGAAGTGTTTCAGTTAGACATGTTTGGGTCTAATTTACGTTGGAGAAAAAATGTAGTATTTACAATTATCTGTATTGTTTTCGTTTAATAAGAAGAAATATGGCAATTTACGTGAATGAAATAATGAATTTATGTGAGATTAAATAACATTACGTAACACATCGATATTAATTTTTAAATAAAATTACAAGAATCATTTTTCTCATTGACAAAGTTATGAAAAGAGGTGAGGAGATTGATTCACTTTGCTCAATATTTGCAATGAAAAACCAATGTTAAATACAGTTAGAAAAAAAAAAAGAAATTATAAATATCCTTTTTTTTTCTTTTAACAGAGATAACACTCATGAGAATGGGAAAAAAAAACTTTGTAACAGTGGGAAAGGCTCTCAAAATAGTTAAAATTCCTTCAATATTTTTGCCATAAAAATGTTACTTTAAGCAATACTGTTTGAATAAGGATTGTATATTTCGAAACACGTAAATTTACTGCATCGTACCATAATCTTAACAGACTAATTCTTCTCCTCAGCATATAAAGTAGTGAAAAGTAAACATCTTTTACAAACGAAAATATAATAATTTTACTAGGAAAATTTATTAACTGGATTTTGTTGGGCAAATATGTGTTGCAGAACAATTCGAAAATTATTAATTTAGTATATAATATGGATTGACAGGTTAGAATGCTAGAAGCCATTTATTTGTTGACAAAGGTATCCACTGTATGTAAAATAATAATAAATATTTTGAGGTTTTACAGAGCCAACAATATTTTTTTCGGTAAACGTAAAATATTAGAATTAAAGAAGTAAAAAAAAAAATGAGAATCTAATCTAGGTTTCAGATTTTCTTTCTGGTAAGATAAAAGAAAAATTATTTTTAGTATGTTTAAATTCAGAACGTCCGGCTATACTTTTTGGTAATTATGCAAGGCCAAGACTGTTTAAAAAACACTGAACACGTTCATGTTATTATGGATTCTTAAGCCATTCAATAAAATTAAAAAATTATTGCTTTTTAGATTTAATTCTTGATTCTTTTTTTAATTGATAAAATATGGTTTACTAAAAAGGAATACAGCCCGTAACAAAAATTAATATTCAGATAAGAAATCATAGCAAACCTAAAATTAGCTCTCCCTCAATAATTGTAAATGGAATAACAGCTTGTTGAATTAATTAAAATTCTATTATAAAATTTTTCCATTAGAGGCTAGGTTTGCCAACTTGCACGACAGCTTGGTCTTCTCTTTAAATAATTTTACAGCATTAAAACCCCTCTTATTGAATTTTAACACTAATTAACAAATTAGCAATCTACGAATTAAAAAAAATCTCGTGTGCAATCTGCCCTGTCTGATTAAAAATGGCGACAATGGCGGCAAGCCAAAGGAAGAAGGGGGGAACCGAAGAAGAAGAACAATGACGTCACGAAACGGACCCTGAGGCGAACTGCACTAGAGGGCGCTGCGGAAGAAGCTGTCAATCATGTGACGTGGATCACTCAAAATGGCTGCTTGGCTCAGAGCTACCGTTGCTTCAAGTGCATAATCAATATTTTTCAGCCATTTTGCTGGCGTCTTCTCGTCTCTGGCGAGTGATGGGATGTCTTGCAGAGAAAGCATCCATGTTGGCTCGAGTCGAGGTGGAAAGGCTCTGCTTGCTAAAACCAATAACTGAGCAGCAAACGATTTAAGAAAAATGTTTTGTTTATTTGGAATGTTACAAAAACAATTCTATGAACAGTACTCAAATTTAAATTAAATCAATAATTAAATAAAAATGCTGGATAAAAAGATTTTTTTGTTATTCTAGGTCTTCAATCAATTAACGGAATAAATTAGAACCAAGATTAGTTTGCAGGTGTTTCTTTTCTTTTTTTTAAATCATAGCGTCAGGCTTAAAACCAAAATTATTGACTCCCTACAAGAAGTTCACATTAAAATTTTCTTTTTAATGTTGCGGTATGAAAAATTTTTAATAACTGCATTTCATGAGAATCTGATTTTGCAAATATTAAAGAATTCTATGATTGAAAAACGAGTATAAGAAAAAATATATCCTGAACTATAAAAAATGCAGATTTTTATTTGGAGTTTCCACGAAAGCGTTTCCTCAATCTTGGTGCCGAAAAGCAAGTAGTACTTCAAGTTCAGAGTCCACTATTTTAACCAGAGAGTGCGAGTTCAAGAAATTTATATGCATTTATTAATTTCAACGATCAGCCAATAATAAATAGATTAATTTACAAATTTAGAAAATCCTGCTATATCTTTTAGAAAATACGCTATTTAACTCATAGTTAGAAATAAATTTAGTCTAATCTCTAAGTTCTCATGAGTACTCCGGTAACGTACACGTAGTGTACGTATTTCAGTGCACGTATTTCCGCGAGTGAATCAATGTCCAAGAAAACTAAGAGTCAAATATTTTGAGACTATAGGCTTTTTTTTCAGGTTTTGACGATAAACAAGGGCCCGTGAGTTTTATTTGTCTTTCTAAATTCGGTTTACTTTCATCTCTTCTTTTATTTATTTTTTTATTATTATTTTTTCTTTTCCTTTTTTTATAACGACGGCAGTAACCAGTTTTAGAATTGCAAAGAAATTAAATAGATGCGTTCACATATCATTATGCCACAACGTTTATGAAAGCCAACGAAGATCATTAGCAAAATCGATTTGGTTGCATGCTTTATTTCATATATTTAAAGTTTACAATCCATTTCTTACCTATTCAAAGTTAAAAGCCTAACCGTCTCTTTATGAGTTTTTGCGTATTTTGACCAGCTCCAATAATAATAAAAATTAGCAAAATTACAATAGTGTTCACGCTGCTAATACCTACAACAAGAATTTTAATTTTTCCTCATCTTCAGCTAATGGAAACAGAAATCGAAGAGAATTTCTCCACTAACTGTTCCTGTTATATCTTAATATTCCTTAGATTAAGATTTTCACCGCATACCTATCTTAATATTTACGTTAAAATAATACAGCTCAGAAATTGGACGGTGAAAACACATAAGCTCTGTATTAAAAGAGTCAATTAAGAGCTTATTATAAAAAACTGGACATTAAAATTCCTCCAAAAGTTTTTTTCCCCTTGGTACACTTTTTTTTTTCTTGCGTTCTTTTTCAATCCTCCACCTCTTTCTTTCGTAGCTTTCGAGATTTCAGTCTTTTCTTCTTCAAAAAAGCGTTCGTAAGTCAGAGAATTAGCAAAGGAATTTTAATGCGTTTTTGCCAAGTTCTTAATTATATTATTTTGGAATTGTGCCTAACTTTAGAACGCAATGTTTTAACTTCCATAAGTTTAGATATTCTAATTCAGTTTCTAAGAAAGAAAAAAAAATATCTCAAATACTTTAATAACATGTATTTTTATTATAAAAATAAGCAAAATATATTTTACAAGTGACGCTATTTATCTTATAGAAAAGTAATACTTGTTATTAATTACTGCAATTTAAGAGTATTCTAAAAGAATAGATAAAAAGAAAATATTAGAAAAATTCTAAAAATGAATTATATATCTTAATTTAACAAAAAAATACATAAATATATTTTTCTTTGTCTTCTAATATAGTTTAGATATGTTTTGTTTTATGTCGGAGAATACTATTTATAAATTCATGTATAATTTATTTATATAGATAAATATATAGTATATCTGAACTACCATCATATAATAAACCGATAATAAAACTTTAAACAAAAATTCTGGATAAATTGTCAGCACAGTTAAAATAAACATATATCGATATTCGGCGATAAATAATTTGCACCAATCTTTAAGTATAATTAAAAACAGGAAGCTGAATTTTTTTTTATCATAAGCGAATAAATGTATTTTCTTATTTAAATTATCTATAGGGTCATTGTGACAGCAAAGAACTAAAATTAAGCATTAAGCAACCAATTGTTTTTCCTCCTTTAAATATTACATCAATTTAAAGCTTGAAATGTTCATACAGCAGAAGAAAAACAATTATCACTAATCGGAAAATCTTCAAATTCTATAGGCATTTATACAAAATATTTGGTTAAGAAAAAGTAGCTTATTGCAGTAGTAAATAGTTGTTAAGATTTGAATTCAATAACTAAATCACCAAACAGACATTTCAATGTAAAATATGCTTTCAGTATTACGGTAGGGGTGGGGGATAACGATTGTTTTCGGTTAAGCCATGAACATCTATTATTATTTTGTATTAAATTACAGTACTTAAATCTGAAATGTTGAGTGTAAAACGAATTCAAAACTCTCTTTGTAGGCAACACTTATGTTCTTTATTAAATTTAACCCTCCGTCGGGCGCAATGCTGACAAGAACAGTAAACAATCTCGTAATTGATATTGTTAAAACCCATTAATTTTAATATTCTAAAATTAATAATTGACCTTCTAGGGGAGGCTTAAAAGAAGAAAGTGGGGATATCATTGCAAAAAAAAACTGTCGCCTTCGCGATTATTTCCGTGCGGTACAGTACACGTTTTTTTTGGATTTGCGACTTCAGAGGCATTTCGGATAATTCGGGTTTCGGTTAACCGGGGTTTTACTGTATTCAGGAAAAAAATTGACAACCTTTATCGTGAAAATGGCATAAGTGAATTAAAAGTACTTTTTTTCCTTGATTCAAACAGGTAAAAAAGAAAAAAAAGTCACAGCAAACATTAACACTGAATATTAACAATACTTTTTGATCATATTCTTTGAAGATGAGAAACCTGAATCGAAAAAAGAAAATAATAATGCTCATTTGGACTCGCACAAATCGACAGATAAAAAGCAATTTATTTCTATTGAACGATATTCATTAAAATTGCCTTCTACCTTTGCCGATAAGAATGTGACATCTCTAAAACAAAGATAAATATAGAGTGTTGCATTAAAATCTTCACTGAATCGAGTACGAACAGTGAGAGTCTAAGCACCCTAATTTGACAAGAGTATACAAGGAGAGAACCCAAATCAAAAAGAGCCCCGGAAACTTTCACAAATATTTAAAGAACCAACGATATATCCCACGATACTCAATCAAAGAAAGTTACAGCACCAGAAGTGTTTCTTGACCGCTATAGAGCACAAAATGCCTCAATAATCTATTTTCAGCCAGTGCTATATCGGGCAATAAAATCAAAGATAACGCTTAATAAAACTACAGCAAACTGTTTATATAAAAACTGTTTTTACTACAAAAATTGTTTTTATAAACAAATAATAATAATAATAAAAACAAAGAAGAAAGCTCGCATGAACGATGTCGTCATGTCGATGTCGAACGATGTCCATGTCGACTCATTAACACGGATAAGTGTAACCTAAAAATGCCTTTTAGGTTACATTGCCAAATTATTAAGTATTAAAGATGATTCATAGGTGAAAATAAATTCGGTTAAAAACATGCTCTTTGCACTGATAAAGGATGTATATTTTCCAACTTTTTTAATTTCATACAAATGAGATTGTAGAAGTATTAGAAATTAATCCAAAATTCATTAATTATCTTCTATTTGAAAACCTATGTACATATTTTTTTACATGCGACCTTACTTCGTACGTCATATAAGGAACGATGATATTAGACAATTTCCTGCGAATGAATTTACGTACTATCCGATTTGACATTTGAAGGACAATACTTTTGAAGAACAATTTGCTACAATGGTAGTTTGAGTATAATTGTATTCCGAGATTGATTACGAAATAGAATGTCAAACTGTCATTTTAAGGAGAATGGAAGTGCAAACCTTTTATTTTTCAAAGCACAAGAATATGCTTAGCTCGAACTGATTCGTTACGCAGTTTAATAAACTGGCAACGCTTCAATTTGAAAACACATAGTTAGAAATGGATAAGTTAAAAGAAAAACATCAGAACATGAACTCGAATGAAATTTCGCATAAAAAAGTCAATTCAGTAGTAAATTCTTTTAAAGGAATATTTTTCAAACTTTCCATTTGCATACTAAAATATAATTTTGAAATGTTTGAAATATCTCAATATGGAATGTAGAAGATCACAAGAAGCTCATTCATATTCGTTAATCAATTTACAAAAATAAAAATATTTCTCTTTCCTTTCTTATCAATCAAACCGCTTTTCAGCATTTGTAAAATTAAACAGAACAGTGATTCTCAACCTGTGGGGTGTGCTCCCTTAAGGGTGCACAAAATAACAGAAAAAAAGACATGAAAAAAAAAGCAATTCAAGAAATCTAGTAATTGAAACCGAAATATCTAAAAAAGGCATTCGGTTTAAAAAACAAAAACAAAAAAAAAACCACTAAAAATTGAGTTAATACAAACTGGTATGACTTAAGAATATTTCAGTATTAATTATTTAAAATTCCAAAATTTATTGGAAAGAGCAATAAATAAAACTGATACGGAAAATTCAGCCTCAAATACTAAAATGTTGAGATTAGCTGAAATCATTAACAATCCATTGTGTTGTATAAATCGTTAAAAACATTATACGCTGGTATATAAGTAAAGTAATAACTTGTGTTTAAAACACCGAAAACAATACAACATATTTCAGAGCACATTATTGTTTAAAATGGAGACATTCAAATGGAATGATAAATACAATGAAGTAAGAGTAAAAGTTGATTTTTGCCAGCATTATATAGTCGGTATAGTAAAATTAATTCTGAAATCATTGCAGACAGAAAAAGAAAACCAATAACAAAACGTGAATAAAAAATGTATAGAAATATCAAGATTCCATCAATTTTCGAAATGATAATTTTATACAACCAGAACGTTCACTTCACGGTAAGCTGATTTTGAAGTGGGATATTTTATTCTCTAAAAAAACAATATAAAAACATTTCATTCGCGATAAACAAGCAGTTCTGGTAATCAATCCTAAGCGACATGCCTTTTTTATAATGAGTGAGTAGTATTTCTTTACATTTATATCAATCATTAAAGAATTTAGAAAAATGATTTCCTTTATTTAAGATGCTTATCAATGCATAAAACCTAAATAGCGTTAAAGAACATTTTCAATGAAAAAGGAAAATCTGAAATAAGAGAATTAAAAGAGATAATGTTAAGCTGACTGTCAAACTTCATCTTGTCAAAACTACAGAAATAGAATTGCCCAATCTATTTTTTACCTGCTAATCACTAGACACGACCTTGAAACGAAAGCATTTGCATGTCAATCGTTTTACCTTAACATTATTTAGTAAACACAAGTGGAAAGTTTAAACATTTTCCTTGAGTCAAAAGAATGGCAAGTGATCGATTTACTCGAACGACATCGTTCCATTATCACGTAGTCGAATCACTAACACGACAGAAAAGGCTAAACGAAAAAATCCACAATTTAAATGGAGGGCTGAGAGAGAGAGAGAGAGAAAATTTCAATCCACTTCTACCTTTTTCATTCTTGTGTTATTTCGCGCGAAATTTTCCGTCAGAATTCTCTTTTACAGCAGCTAATCGTTTTGACTGGCACTTAAATACTACAAACCTTTCATGTTTCTGTTAGGCTTGCATGAGTAATTAGCTGATGTAGAATGGCCTCCTGTTTTCTCAATGGAAAATCCACTGAGGAAGTTAGGAGGGTTTTAAAACCCGAATTAGCTAGTTTTGATGTAATAATTCCCCGTCGCTGTTCAGGTCTTGTAAGAAAATCAATTTCTGTCTCTCTTCTGAAGAGCCTGTTAAATTAAAGAGTTATTTTCTTTTAACCCATTTAAAGGATAACATCTCAGACTGGCTGTCGAAGATAAAGACGAAAGTCGCGTCGTTATTTTTATGTTTAGAAACTTACATAAAAACAATGGCGTAATAATTCAGTATTTAATTTCTTAAATGATGAAATTAAGTACTTAAATAATAATTATGCAATAAAATTTTAAGAATGCAATTAAGATTTATTCAAGTAGCGATTTTTTATTTATATGCAAGCTGAATACGTTTCGTTGTGAAATTGTTCTTTTCACTTTAAGCAGTATGGTATTTCGCATTAAATTTAAAAGAAAAAGATAAGAAAGCGATAAGTAAAAGTTTTAAAAGCAAATTCCATTCTGTTGAAAAAAATAAGATTTTTATTTCTTTAATTTTTTTTTTGAAATATAGCGTGTATCAAAAGATAAAATATGCCGAAACTAAAAATTCATGTCTAATATCCAGTCAGTGAGAGCTTGCATGTTGATTAAATGTAAATATGAAATAGATCTCTCATTAATTCGCAGAAAAGTAAACTTTTAGTAATTTTATTGGCTCTACGAACTAGATATATTTTTATTATTATTATTTCCTGTTAAGAATGAAATACCTCGTAATAACCACAGTCTAACAGATTAAATATTTGGATACTGCTTTAACTTAAATTTAGGTGCCAGGGAACAGAGCAGTTTCTTTCTCTACTAAAATCGACCATTTTTGAAAACAACAGGAGGAATCAAACTGCATTAAAGTAGAGGGGGATTTTTGTTTGTTTGTTTATGAACATTCATTTTTCTTTAAGTTTTAAAAGTTTTATCAATCGTAAATTTCAAAAAGATTTTTTTTTAATTCGTTTAAAATTGTGTAAAGCACTTCGTTTCGTTTAAAATTATGGATCCGAATTTCTTGGCCTCGTATTTTTCCTACTGATAGCATCAAACCATTAATCATTAAAAAAAAAGGCTCGTGCCAAATTTTTACACTCATAGAGTGTAGGTTGTTCATCACAGCTTTCTCTAAAACTTTTTTCAAACTTTACTTCAAACCAGCTTCTCAACCAAACAGCTGATGAGACAGAGTTTAACTATACCTTTCCAATCTACATTATCCACTTATAACAGGAATTAACATCGTACGAGCATATATTTTCTTCGCGTCAAAAACAACGACTCTGTAAAAGACAGTATAACTATTATTAGTTAGCAAAAATAAATAAAAGATAGACATGGAGACGACGCTGAAAACAAATCTCTTCCAGAACTAAATCATTTTTCGCTGCATATTTATCTGTGAACTGAAATCGAAAAGTGTCTCAGGTACAAAAAAATAATAGAGATGAAGAAATACTCATATAGAGAGAAGAAAAAAAAAATTGAAATCGAGAAAGGCAAGCGCACACTTGATGAGATAGTTAATGGGAGTTGAGACCAGTTTTTCACGTTCTTCCCATGTTTCTCGTGTCGGCCCGTTTCGTAACCGCCCCACTCTGATATATGAGACTGTCAGTCTGACCGAGCAGTGTTTGAGGAAATTGTTTTAGACACATAACAAACGACACAGGTAATTGCGACAGCAGTCTTTATGTTCGTCCACTTTCGACAAGACTTTTAAATTTCGTAAAGGCAGTAATACATCGAATAAATACTGCTCAAAACTTCCTTTCAAAATTTTCTTTCGCAGATTCATTTTTTAAGTAGTAAATTAGTTTTTAAAAAACATTTTGAATTGACTACAGTAAATTAATCTAAGTTAATAAATATACATTATATAAGTTAATAAATATAAATGATATTGAAAAATTCCATCAAGATTTGATATCTAGATTGTAAAAAAGATCCAAAAAATGAAAAAAATGTAAATGTTTCAGTATTGTATCCGTTATCTGCCTCCAATACAAAACCACTAGAACTATCTTTTAGTGCAAATCAAGAGAGATATATTGCAATAACAAATAAAATCAATCAACGAATAATAAATAAATAATAAATTTTAAGCTTCTAATTTTAGTGCAGTATAACAAATATAATATTTCTTTACTAATTGCGAATGAGTATTTCTACGTTTTTAATTTATTTTGAAATTCTAAGTTAAAGAAAAATTAAAGATTCAATTCATTAAGCTTATAATTGAACTAAACTTGAAATATGTCATATTTCTATAAAAGTTTTATAAATATAATATATTTCATAAAGAAGTATCTAATATAAAATTCCACAAGAATGTTAGTAGTACTTTAGGATGAAGTCCATAATATATTCGTCAATTGAAACGAAATTCTTTGCTTTTATTCCTGACCGAGAATTGCTTTGATTAAATTTAGGATTCCAAAAATTAATAATAAGTTTATGTATCACATATATTGTTAAAATAATATGTGCTTATAAATTTACTACTAAGAAAATTCAGTTTTAAACTATGTTAGATACTTATGAACTGTTATTATAAATTAAAAGAATACCTCAAAGAGAAAATCAGATATCAATTCAAATAGTCTTCACAGATATTGATATCAACTGTTCTTTTATTGACATCAACAAAAAGAAAAATCAAATTTCGAAGGGGTTTTTTGATGGTTCCATGAATTTAAAAGATTTTACCAGAGCTCAATAGCATATTCTCAAAATAAATCACTTCAGAACGTCGTACAGTTCTTGAGTTTTGATAATGTTATTAAAGTCATGTTAAAATATCATAACGTGAAGATGTAGCAAAACTGTAACTAAGTTCTTCCAAAATTCTTTGGTATCTAACCTTACTCTTGATAAGTTAAATACATTAAAACCCAAGATTAGAACTGATGGAAAAAATTAACTTAATGTTTCCGCCAAACAATTTAGAACAAACAAATAATTCCAATACAATAAAGAATGCATTATATAATACTGAGTCTGAAATAAGATTTTAAAATATAATAATAACACCATAAGCAATTTATTCACTTTTGTTTAAAAAATTACTAATATCTTATCATCACTCGAATATCCCAAAAGTAATTTCAGGTCTTTATAGCCACATTAACATATTCGGTATGTCTTCAAAATAAAGTGACACCAAAGAGTTTAATTTGTCAGAGGTCCCTAAATGTTAAGTTATGCTTAAGGTAGGTGACGAGACGACCAGGGTGACGTGATGTGACGCAGTGAATCATGGGATTGGATTAACAGCACATCCGGAGGTTCATAATTCATCCGTGTTGACATCCACAAGGACAATTAAAACTGGTTTTGAACGGGACACATTCTGTTTACGTCTGAGTGAAACCTTTTGGGCGAAACGTGACCAACAGGAGATGACCAAAGCTCAAACAAAGGAAGAAAGAAAAGACACATCCCAACGATTAGAGTTCCTTTCCAAAAAGCCATTAATAGTGTAGCTCCTAATCAGGTGTAATTACGATCATTGCATAACAAGCGACAGTGAGTTCTAGAAACAAGGAAGAAGTAGGTATGACAGATGGAATATTGCTCACCGTTATGCATTCATCATAGAAAAACTAAACTTATTTTAAGCGTCTCATATTATAATAAAATGAACCGACAAATATTTGAAAATTCATTACTCATTATATAGTTTACATTGATCGTGATTTTCTTTTTTATTTAGTTAACCTAAGTTAAATTAGATATTTACATAAAATTTGCTTACAGAAAATATCCAAAAGGTTTGGTCAATAATGTGATTCATTTTCAAATTTACAATAAAAAAAAATCAAGAATTCAAAGTAACTGAATAATAAAGAAATCGAGCTATCCATTTTCACAGAGTTAAATTTTATTTCCATGTGCTATCCATAGGGCCTCAACCTGTTATAAAATTCTGTGTCCTATATAATCAATAACTTAATACTTTTTTTTTATTTTTTGAAGACAAATTTTGCCCATGGTTTGCCTTTTAAAAATATAATAATTCATTTTACCTATCATATCAGGGGTTAAATGAATAATTTCTAGAAGTAAATATGTGGGAATGGCCGAATTGAACATGAAAAGCAAAAAGCAGTTACAATGAAAATTATGGCCTTGAATATTGAACTCTACTCGTAAGACAGTGCGGCGTCTACATTTGAAGTAAAAGTAACATCTTAAGGGATGCGTTGTAATTCTTACAACGCATCCCTTAAGATGTTAATTTTACTTGCAAAACTTGCAAAATAGAAATATTTATGAAGTGCTCGTACAAATCAATTGTCCTTTAAAAACAAATTAAATGTGATATTAATAACTCTTAAACCATTTCCTTCCTTCACGAACTTCAGGTAGAAATCCCAATAAGCATTGACAAATAAAATCTCTTCCTCTCGCTTTTTAAAAATATTTTATAATAATTTCTATTTATTTTAGAAGCTTTGAGTCAAGATAAAATTTATGTACATATCAGCTAATCATACATCAGTTACAGGTTGGAAATATTGGCAACTATTAAAATTAAATTTATTAACTTTAATATTTACTTGCTACAGCCACTTGGGAAAGCAAACATTGTCCTAATAGCTATTTCAGACAAAAATAAGGAAACATTTCATCATTAAAATCTTATTCGTTCAGGTAATTAAATTACAGCTAAAGGTTTGAATAAAGGCATTGAGTATTTTGAATAACTTAATTTTTAATTCACAGAAACACAAGCGATACTCGCGTTGCCATAGGAAGAGAGAAAAGTAGCGTATATTTCATTCAGAGACATTCTGCTCCAGCCACAAAAGGAAACAATTTCTAATTCATAAAAGCCATCTTCTGAGTTAACATTTCACCTTTCTTACCACCTTCGACAGATAGTACTTATCACAGGAAAATTAGAAACAAACTCCCCTTTATTAAATGCATCGTAACCTCACACGCAAAACTTTCAGCGCAGAGGAAAGACTTTAAAATTTGTCAACTTGTCCAGGAGTTCCCAAAATCCCTCGTTTCATTTATAACTGATCGGGAAGGTTGTCCTCCGGTGATGTTCAAGCCCATCCCCAAAAGTGAGTTCTCCCAATTTGACTTAATAATGATTTGCATTCTTCAAGTAAAACCCCAAGCGAAACAACCTAAGCGCAAGGTGAGGATTTTACTGTCAAGCCACCACCAGGAATTTCAGTCTCGAGGGTCATCAGCAAGGCGGCTTGACTGATTTCCGGGCTTTAAAAATAGTTTCCGACACTTATTTATTTCTCGAAGAAGGATGTTTTGACTCGAACGGCTAGGAAAAATTTTAAAAGAGGAATTAAAATCCAAGGAATCCCCAAGACCTGCGCCAGCTGCGGGAATTCCAATCGGGGGTTCTTCTTCGACGTGGCTGCCGCAGGAAATCTACTTATGCATTCAAAAAGCTCAAATAACCGAATCAAGGACGAATGAAAAATTAAGAAATAACTTTAAGGTTGGGAAAGTAAAGGAAGGAAGGTTTCCTCGAAGCGGTATCGAGTATGCCTACTTAGAATAATGTCCAATAACCTTCTTAGAGCGCCGTGGGATCCAGGGCATAGTGTCGGGGCGTGATTAATTTTATAATAAAGAATGTCATTTTACAGAGCAGATTACCCAGAGGATGAATAAGTGAGACTTTGAGGAAATTTTGAGTTAGCGGTGGATGTTCTTGAATATTAATATACTAGACCGGCTGCGGAAGTTGGCGTGTGGATATTTAGAAATGCCTCCTCACAAAGAAGGCTCTCGCCGTTTCATAATTTTTCATTTGCTGCTTTAAGGTCAAGTGGGTCTAGTTAAGAGCGAATAACCTCTCAGTGAGTCACGCCCTCGCTTTCAATTAAGATTAGCAACAGACGATTTAATTTTACAGCTAATTTCATTTGATGGAAGCAAACAATGAGCTTCTATTCTGACGCATTTTAAGACGATTCCGCCCTATACTTATACGAAATACACAGGTAATAACCACAGCTGGCAACAGTGGAAATGTGCAGAGCAATAATTCATCGAAAAAGGCCATACATTTTAACTTAATTGAATAGTTTTGGGTGTCCCAGCCTTTTGAATAGTCCCAGCGTTTTTGGCGACTAATTTTTAAAATTAATAGATCAAAATTTTAGCAAAATAATGAAAGAGTATGAATTTTGTAACAAACTTATGCGAATGAATCTAAGAAAGAGGGAAAGAAAAATACAATTAATAAGACTGCTAATTAATGGATAATTAAAGAGAAACTAACGAATTCCTGAAGATTTTGTCATATTTCTTTTTGAATCGAGATTTTTAAGTAAATTGTTTAAATGTCTGAGACGAAGCAGTTTTATAATATTTTTATTGAAAACATGATAAATACATGTGAAACTTATCGAATTTACATGGGCAAATATTACGAAAAGAAATAAGGATTCAAATAGCATTATTCAATTTAAAAAAACAGATATGGGGAAATAATAACAAAAAAATTATTTTCCCCTTTTTTTCAAGGAATTCCAATTATATTACGTTAGAATGAAAACTAATTTATACGAGTCAATAATTATTACAGAATTAATATAAAAAAATAAGTCTAAGCAAAAATTTCAAAAAAAAAAGTATAAATCTACTCTTTAGACCCTAATAATTCGGGAGATTTCCTCGAAAAAGCAAGAATTATGCTTCCCGAAATGAATGGCGGGTTTGGGGAGCAAAACTCCTGTATCCTGTAAAATTTCTCTTAGATATTTCTTATAGTTTTCATGCTCAATTTCAGCGATTGTAAAAATAATTCCAAGCTATCAAAAGATATATTTTTCAAAAATATGAGAAGATATATCTTATATCTGTGTATCTCAAGCTTAGAAATAACAAAATTTTCAAATAACTTGACAATAAGTAGCTCATTAGTGAAATTTTTAAGTTTTTCTTATTTATTTTTTAAGTTAATAACAGAAAAAATATCAAATAATTTTCACAAAACAGGCATTATTCTTGATGCTAACCTGCAATAAAATTAATTGATTAATCTGAATTACATTATGAGTAAAGGAAAGCATCCATAAATGACTGCATTACAAATAATTTTATAAAAATATGTACAATTCTCAATAGTTTCTTTTCTTTTTGGTATCTGACTGACTGGAAATTATCATTAAATGAAGAAAATTAAAATTAATTTTCTTCATTTATTTTACATTTTCAAATTAAGTTAGAGGCATTTAAAACTCTCTTTTTCTATCTATTACCATTTAGTCTATACTTATAAAAGGCAATGTTTGTGTGCGCGCGATGTCCAGACGAATCTATCACACTCACAGCCATGAAATTTGGCACGCAGGTAATGGTGACTGAATGCATCTCGAAGCCGGAATTTTAAAATTTAATCCAAAAAATTTTTTATTCAATGTTTTGTTTGGTTTTGGATGATTTTTTCGCACTAATTTCTCAATAGCATGATTTTGGATAGTTGTACAAAAAAAAAAAAAAAAATAGATACACCGTCGGAAAGAGCAAACGATTTCCGTTCTCATGAAGTTTGTTTCGTACGTCTAACGTAATTTTCTGAATTTTGAGAAATTTTTGAAAAATAATCAGTTTTATGTTAATTTTTTATCCGGATTTCTTTAAATTTTAGCATCCGACCTTCTAATGACGCTATCATTTTCAATTTTTTTCAGCTTATAACTGGAACATTACTGTCGGATTTAAAACAAGAACGGTTAAAATATCTTTTTCCGTTTTTTTAATTATTTTTTTCTCTGGTCAGTTCAAAGAGATTTTTCTCTAGCGAGCTTCCTTCCGCGAGACTTTCTCCGGAGCAATCCCAGCATACATTGTTGCAATTTCATTGGCTGACGGTGCAGAGCGCAGGAGACGTCATAACCTTTAACTGAATGTCCTTTATTATTTTCGACAGTGTCTTAACGTGTTTATTTGTCTCGCATATTTTACCTGCAGTATAATTATCATTTTCAAGTTGCAATTTTTTAATATTGTTTTGGATTAACGTACTCTGTACTGTTTTCCTACATTTGAAATATCATTATCGCGAAGAAAAATAGGCGGGAAAATCAATAATGTGTATTTTTTGTTTTCAAAACTTTTTCGTGTCATTGTGGGCGTCTTTTTTTTCATTTTGTTGAAGTCCACATTCTACGGGCAACGTCGTGCGCGTACTGCTAGTATTTTATAAACCGAAATTCAATGTAGTGTATAGATTCAAACTAATGTATTACCGTAACTAATGCCGGAAATATTAACGTTAACAAATATTGAAAATTTGTATTCCCATTTTCTAACAAGCAAACTACAATTACATCATTAACCTTCATTTTCTCTTATTAACGTTTCCATTTATGTAACTGCTGAGAAATATATAATGTAACCTGGGATATACACCAGCTTAAGAAATACGGTAAACATTGCAATTTACTACAATACAACAGATTATCTAATAGCATATAGACATTTTTTTTTAAATTTTTATTTTCTGAGTATGGTTCATAGATTGAGTAGCTTTGTGAATATATTCATTCGTGCATAGCATAAATGGACAGAAAATAAATAATATGACACAACACACAAAAATAAACAATACAGCATAAATTGTTTTCATGTTATACAGGTAGTTTAAGAAAACTGTAATTGATTTTCACTAACATGACTTTGAGAGCATATAAAAATAAGAAAGGAAAATGTTTGGCTTTTTCTCCATAAACCTGGTAAATTGAACTGAAAACGAGTGTTCTAGAAATTAATTTAATATTTTATTGAAATTTTTAATGTAGTTTTTGAGTTAAAATGGTTAAATTTAGAATATACAACCATTCGAAAACACATACTACTATCGAGCAGTGTAACTTCCCCATATATAATTTCTACTGCACTACATGTTTCTCTTTCCATTTTGCTAGCGAAATGAGACCTGAAAACACGAATTGTATTGAGGGGACGGTCCCCTGTTTGCCGCAGTAATCTTTGAGTGATGCCTGTCAGCAGCGGAAGACGTAAAGATGTTACCCAGGCAGACAGCGCCCTCTACGCCGCATGCAAAAATAAATTTCTCCACGGTAGTTGAGCTGCGCCCTCTATCGGACCTCGCGAGCATTGACGCGTGTTTCTACTTGCGGCCGTCGTGTTGGGGTGGTCCTCTCTCCACCCCCACAATAGAACGCGATCGATGAAATCTGACAATAATAGGAAAGCTTCGGGTGTTCTCTGATCCAAACGAAGTGAAAAGAGCACACACGACGATCCTCTATTTTTCCTTCTATCTGTCGCAAATTAGCTGTCAAAAGCAGATTTCTTTTTGTAGAAACTTTGTCGCCCAGATTTCTTTCGACACCATTTGAAAAGAAAGAGAAAAAAAGTGCACAAGAATTTATGGCTTAGATAAGGCAATTATAATGAGGAAAACTTTATTTGCTCAAGCAATTATATCATACCATTAAGAAAAAGGAATTGTTTGAATTGTTTTTACAAGCGATCAAAAGCGTTGTGAAATCGGCTTAACTTCGTGCGGGCTTTCTCAAATTACAAGAGGAAACAGAGCAATATTGCATATTTGGAGAGAATATTTAATTACTAATGCTGACATAATGCATTCCCCGTAAAAGTGAAATTTAATCTGTTAGGGTGTCTTGTTATTTTATGGCAAATTAATGTAAGTAAATGACAGAAAAATAGATTGGTCAAAAATTGTCGCATTGATAATAAAAAAACTGTTTTGAAAACCATGGCATTTATTTTTATTTTCTTTACTTCCTGGGATTTTTTCAAATGATAGAGGACAAAAAATATTTCTTCAGAAAATATTTTAAGATCAAACTGTGTTCAAATGAGAGAAATCGTCGCTTTCATAATTCTAAATAGGATATATTCATTATTGAAGTGGCCTTCATTTTAACTATCACTAACCGAAATAGCTCATAAAAGAAGTTTATTTCATTTCAATTGTAGATTATTCGAACATTAGGTAATAGTCCAATAACTTAAGATTAGTGTAAACTTTTCCCGAGTATTATAATAAGATTTAAGATTAAAAATTTATCCAATATAAAATGACCTAGGATATTACATATTTCATAAATACAAATAATTTATTATTTTTAAAAAGGATCAAAATTTAGTCTTTACCTTATATTTTAAAATTTAGATTCATTGAAGATTTTAAAATTAGCCTAATTAAAATTTAATCTATGTTTAAATTAAAAAACAACGTTTCTCCGTTATTTGATTTGATTTTATACAAAATTTCATGGCTACAATGATGGGATAAACTAAATAACTTCATGAATTATTCTAGTATCATCCGGAGATTTGAGAGATGCTGTAACAGAAAGGGTTACCAACTGTCACTAATCACTTTATTGGTAATTTAAAAATAAACACAACTACTACTCACAGTAAGTAATAAGTTAAGCATTTTTTAAATATTTAATTAAAGCATAAAAGAAGAGCCAATTATCCGTTATAGATTTCGAAAATTTTGATATGTATAGAAAAAACTTCTTGAGTTTTTTCGATTTGAAAGGAATTCGGAAATTCACCTCTTGTTAAGAAAGAAGTGTTCGAGTTTCAAGCTTCTTGTCAAATATAGCCAGCATAACAAATGGTTTCGATACCCAATCTTATCCCTCATACACAGGGCGAGTATAACAGATGTCAATCAACTAGCTGCTTTTTTTCACTTGATTGAGACACAAAACACAGATACTGGTCTCCCATCTTCGTACCTAAAGTAGCGCTCCAGTTCAGGAACAAAAAGAATTGAACAAACCCCAGAAGTTCATCTAGAAACCCGAACGAGCTGAAACCTAAAAATTTAATCGCACGACACAATTGCCATTGCAAAGTTTACAGTAACGTCAATCGCGAAAGAATGAGAAACAAATAAATAAATAAAAGTGTCCAAAAAATCTTAATGTCAAATAGTGCACACATACTCACAAAGAAAGAAAAAAGCAACCGATGAAGCCTTAAGTGTGACAGGAAAGACACACTCTAACAAAAAGCGGGCAACCATTTAGCAAGCAAGCAGAGAGAGAAAAAGAAAGGGAAAAAAGAGAGAAGGCATCAGGAGTAGGAAATCGATAAGGATTGCAAACCGAAAATCTCCGAAAATTGCGCTCGTCCTTCCCTCATTTGCAGCCCGATGTGCCCTCGTCCTGACGACTCGTCCGTCCCTTTTGTTTCCTGGCTAGAAATTGGCTCACGTCCGTCATTTATCCCTTTCGGAATCCCGAATTTCTCTCTTTTTTGTAGATTCTCCCGCCTCTCCTGCTTCTACCTCCTGCTGCTGGGACACGAGGTTGCCACAAGCAAAAAGTTATCCCTTTTCTATTGGCGTAGAGAATGAGATTTCCCTCTTGCCTTCACGTTAGTCATTAGTAGATACAGAACTAGATACATATATTACATGTCTAAAATCTCAGAAGCATAAAGTTGTGAATTCAGTGTTACAATGTTTTTCTAGTTATAGGTTTAATTCGGGGTTTTATTTTGCTAAATAAGTCAGTAAAACAATAAAAATGCTTATAAAGACATAACAAAAGCTTATAAAGACAATATATAACAAAAGATATAAACCTGCATGTTTCCTGCCACTAACGTATAATTTTTACTTCGCAAACATTCCTATTCGAAACGTATTACATAAAATGTTTATATGCTGAGTTGAATATGAACTGTAATTTTTGAAACGACACAAGAGACTGTTTATGGTGTTCATATGCAGCATTATATAATTATCATGTACAGTATTCCTGCCCCCCCCCCCCAAAGATGGCGAGAAGGAAATAAGACACTTTTATATCATGGTATTTAAATAAAATCTGAACTTAGAGCTCGTAATGATAACCGTTCAATTAGATGTTTTATTAAACTCTAAATTAGACGCACGTTTTTGAATCTCACAAAGAAATCTTTTCAATATCCCCAAGTGTTTTAATATTTATACGTAATGTAAGTTAAAATGACATATGACAACATTAAGCAATGGACTTCGAAGAGTATATTTCGTCGATCTATCTGTTGGCATAGTATCACTTTTACAGAGTGAATATATATGCATCTGGAATGTTTTCGTTTAAATTTCATGCGTGGAGAAACGTTATATTTAATTATTTTTCCTTCAGTTCTTATTATTTCAATGAAACTTTTGAATTTTTATGTTAGTTCTCAGGAAGGAAGATCATTTCCATTGTACTAAAATCATCAAAATCGATAAGCAACCTCGTCCGTCTTCATGATCCATCATTTTTTACCCAATGAGTAAGAAATTTTTTAAAGAAAAATCATTTCGGGAAATGCCTCATTTGTTGCGAGTATCAGCAAAAAGTCTGCAAAAGTTATGCAACCCTAAATTACAGCACATTTGTCAAAGAAAGTTGGAAACAATGGCAAGTCCTTTCCCGACTTTAACATTATATTTTGAATGGGTGGAATAATTTGATTTCAATAGATTCCCATCTGGTACTATGATTGAACGCATATTAGCATTACGGCAACTACGCATTAATGAAGTGTTTTTTTTTATCTATGCACAAATTGTAAAGCACCATATAAAAATGACACCAGAAGGAATCACACTCATAGGTTGATTAAATGATCCTAAAACGAGATTATGCTAACGAGAATTAATAATTTGAAGTTTCACTTTTATAAAGAATGATTATTTAATCTGCCACGTTTAGCAAATTATTTCAAGCAACACAAGTACAAACACAGATTTTTATTCCCGGTTTTTTTTACTGTTGATAAGGCTTTCTGAAGATGGCAATGCACAGGCGATCATAGTTTCCTTTGACCACTAACCACCTCTTCCTTACAGAAACAGTTGTGCTTCAGCCTTGCCAAAGGAAGTGCAGGAAGTCCTGGTACAAAGGACGAATCCGACGGGGGAATCGGCAAGCATTTCTATCGATGCAAATCCCTGATGGCACAATAACGATCCTCCAACAGAGATCAATCATCTGCAATTGCGTCCCAAAGATTGGAGGGAGATAATCCCGCAGGAAGCAGAACGCTTCACCAACCCTACCTTTCCCCAGCAATGACCAATCAGGGAACCCGCCAGGTCACATAAAATCATTCAGAAAAATCCTCGATATTTATAGTCAGCTGGAGCATTGATAGATCTCAGTGTTGGGTACTCTTCAGCAGGCCCCTCAGGGGTGATAGCCAGCAAGTACTGTTGGACAACAAACCAGCTGCCCGGCCGTAAATATAAGCCATCCCCTGCTGTCCCCCCATAGATTTTATTGATAGCTAGGTGTACGGCCGAAGATACGCTCTTCTTTTTTTATTATTTACTATTATTATGGTTTGGGAGAGAAACCCCCTCTTCACCATTTCTTGTGATTTATAGTTGCTGTCTATCTTGGCAATCTACACGGGCTCATTATCAACGGGTGCTTCATGATGGTTGCCCAGGGCGACGCACAATCGTCAGCGCATGCGCCCTACAAACGGCCATTTTTGCTGGAACTGGATTTCTGATTTTTTCCTACTACTCCCTCTCCCCCCATCCCCTTTCGCTCTTTGTTTCTTATTATTATTTCATTTAACGCCCTTCTTTAAAGAAAATCGGGGGACCGTATGCAAAGCGATTTGAACCAAGAAGAGCGAACCGTAAGCAGTTACCTGTTTAATCTCTTATGCTACAAAAATTTTGCTTCTAGGAAGCTCTCGGTTTGCTTTTTCTTTCCTTCTTCCTAAGTTCAAAGCAATCCTCCAGTTGCATTGTTTTTAAGCAAACAGCGTTACATTTATAGCGTTTGAAGTACACTTGAACGACAAACAGGCATATAGAGATCAAGTAAAAAGTTAGTTTAAAGAGATTACTAAAAATAGTGATTGAAATGATTAAGGCTAGGGGAAGGAATTCAAACTAAATTAAAATATAATTCCTCCCGCATGGTAGCGGCAGAAGTCGTAGACACTGAACGTAATAAAACTGCAATAATTACCACATACTACAGCAAATAAGCAATTATATAAAAATGTATTGATTTTCATACAAATCTACACACACGTATCAGAAATGAAGATTGTTATATTTATTATTTTGCAACAAAATAATGTAAAAAGAACTATTAATTTCTCCACCAAAATATCGTATATGGTTAAAACTTGCAGCAAGGGTTGACAAATTATTTTAATAAGTTTATCACTTGTTACAGGCCCTAACAATTAATATATTTTCGAAAGTGGTTAAAATGGAAAAAAAGTTGATACGCAGAATATAATTTTTTTGGCATATGAGGCATAAAAAATACTCCGGTTATAAAAGAAAAGTCAGTGAGAGAAAAATTAGAGAATGCACGAAAATGAATAATTAAAAGCTGAGTTCTCAAAATATCGCCTTCATTTGAATTGTTTTAGTATACACCGTTATAGTGTAAAATAAAAGAATATATTTTCTTCCATTGGAGCTTCTTAAAAAAGATATCACAAAGGTAATCAGTGTAATTATATTTAGAGTTTAAGCTACGAAATAGCTTATACTGAATGCGTCTGTAAAACAAACTGGAAAATTTTGAAGAAAAGTAATTAAAAAATGCGCAAGAACTTATCCACACATTCTGTTCTTGATAGTTTAGCTTTAAAAAATAATTTGAAGTGTATACCAAGCTGCATTCAAAAACAAATGGTTGCACATTATTGCTTCCCCACCTGCAGATGACTATAATTTATAATCTTACTTTTCATTTAACTCGAAAATCTTACCGAAGAAAGAATGTAGAAGAAGGGCAAAAAAAGTTATTTATATTTTAAGGTACAGAAAAAAAATCCCAACCCCACACTCACATTAGTTTTTACATTAAGTTTTTCATCACTTTTCTCGGAACATTAAATTTTTTTTTCGGTTTAATTTCATTTTTTTACTTACCCTTACCCCCTCAGCTTATGCATTATAAGTGCAACAAAAACACATTCCTACTGTTAGTAGCCCCCTTTTTTATACCTTCCGAATGTGCAATTAACCATAAATTATTAATTGTAGTTTTTTTGGTTTTCGCTCCCAGCTTGATGGGGAAAAACATGGATAAAAAAATCCCCACCTTTAGCTAATGGGTGCTTCGTAGGTATGCGCTATTATTGCTAATTGTGTGCATTTTTTGCACTTTTTTGCTATTTAACTCGATGGATACTTTTTTTCGGGGTATTAAAAAAAGGTAGTTGTTCTGCAGGCACCAAGGTACAGAATATGTCCGAGGAGCATCAACATTAGAGCATTGAGGAACGGAAGGGGGAAAAAAATAATAATTCAATAGTACGAAAGCTTAGTAAAAAAATTCCGACCGAGCAAAAGTATGTTAAGCGATATTCTAACAAATGAAGCTAATATGCGCAACGATTTTTTTTTTCCCTTCAGTGATAATAATAAAGAAAAAAGTCCCCCGTACCCCACTGTTGCTCTTTTATTAGTCATTTGGCGGGAAAGAGGAGCTTTTTAAATCGATATATTAATCGCAATAGCTACTTCGGGAGCTAAGTGAATTATTAACAGGCAGCACTTTTTGAAGTTTATAATCAACTGAGTAATTAACATTGACATTAATGTCCTAATAAATTAAAAGGAAATAACCTGCATTAGGCAGCACAAAATTGGCTTCAGCCAATGAAGGGCTAGTTGAATCCCAATTATGAGACTATTAATGTAAAAAATAAAGTTATTTTAATGGTTAAAACATCTAGAACTAAATCTTGCTATAGTCACTAGTGTATGATTGAGCACAGAACCACGATCTCTTTATACATAAAAACTTTTTTTAAGCTGAAGACATAATTTTTTTGCCACGGAATTTTTAATGTCGTTTTTGTACATGTGACACATTACTTTTTTTTTAATTATTGTATGCATGTATTCAGAATTTATTATCATCCTCCTTCGTTTAATCTAATATTTTATACATCATGTATACAGACAATTTTTTTTAAAGAAAATTATTATTAGAAGTGGCAGGTTAATGTGATAGGAAAATTGCTTGTCATCAAATCTAGTAAATTAAAATACCACTGATGAATGGTAGAAAAAAAAAAGCGTGCCCCCGTAAAGCAAGATTCTTTTTTTATGGCGAAGTAGTTTTTTAGCGGGGAAATATTTTTATAAAATAAACGTAAGATTCAAATTTATGGCGAAACAAATTTTAGAAAAGTAGTGAGTTAGGAAAAAGACCCGAAAAAAACTTACCAATTTCTAACTCAATGCAACGCAATTCATACAAAAGCTGATATTTCAAGAAATATTAACATTAAAAAATACAGTTTCTTTAGGTCAAAAAAGAGAGAAAAAAGTTAAACTTGAAATTTTTAGTTCTAAAGCAGTGATTCATCAGGATTTATAGTACTATAGACATCATCTTTCAGAAAATTAATATACCTTTATCAATAACCTCTATGGACCGACGTTTTAAAACACATGAACTGTTCACTAGATCTGCTTATGGGCAATAAAACTCTTTACAATAAGATTTTAATTGAAAGCAAAACCTCGATGCAATCGTCAATGCAACCCATACAAAGAAGCATTACAGATAATATGGAATCATTCAGAATTGCATGAGTAACGTCTTATTTGACGCGCAACTGTTCAAGAAGCCAGCATTGGATTGCATATTGTAGCTGTTACAGAAACTTACAAAGGTTATGTGGAAACATTTTGTTAGTAGCCCCATCCTGTTACTGATAAATGCCTTGCTTTCTAAATAAATTACTTTTTAAGACCTTCATGGCATGACTGTTTAATAGAATTATGGAACAGATTTTTTTAAATATTTTGAAGTAAAAGAACTGTTAAAGAAATAAACTTATGTACAGTAGAACCCCAGGAATTCGACCACTTTTTTTAATTTTTTGAAAAATTTATACTAAATAATAAAGGAAAAGTAACAATTACGAATCATAAACAAAGCTAATGTTTATTCCTAACTTAAAAGAAGTATTTTATTTGGTCTTTAAGAATGAATACAGTACCTTAATTAGTAGAAAAACCTCAGATATCTTCTTTTTACCCTCAATTTTTTTGCCACTGTACCGTACGAATCGCCGCGTGCTCTTTCCAAACGCCTTTATAGAGCACCCAGAGTCAATACTCTACTGCATTTGGTATATCAAGAGTATTTTACCGAATTTCCCGGATAATCCGAATTCCCCGGAATCCGAACAAAGGTCAGCCCCAATTAGTACGGATTCCTGGGGTAATACTGTATTATCTTTTTTACTACACCATGTAGAACAAAAACTTATTTCTCAATAATATATTAAGAACCTCCGTTGAAAAATTGTCAAAACAAATGAAAAATTTCATTTTTTTTTTTTTGTAAAAAATTGAATGCTCTAATTAAAGCACCAGCAAGCGATGTAGTTTTAAAATTGCATTAATTCATATGGGAATATATATTATTCTGTTTATCCGCTTCTTTAAAGAAATTAATTGATCTAAAATTTGGGATATTCATTTCTGAATTAAAATAACTTACTTTTTTTCCCAATACTGATCATATTATATCGAAAAACATTAAAACATACTATTGCTTTTTATCATATTTGATTATTTGATATATAAAATTTATGTACATACCAAAAGTTCGCCGAATTCATCAGATATAGAATATAAACTGCCAGAATAATCCTACACTTTTATCTATCAATCTTTTCTAGATTTACACTTAAAAACTTTTCTATTTATCCTGGCGTCACTTAATACAGATTATACTTAAGGGTGGTATCAATTAATTTTAGGTATCCAACTTACCTTTCACATTGCAAAATCTTTTATAAAAATTATTCAGGAATTTCAGACTTACCTAAAAGAAGAAGGAGAAAAAGTTTTAGTTGCATGTAAATATATAGACAAACTTGAATGAAATTTTTGAACAAAATAAACCGAGTAAAAGATAAACTTGACAAACATTCTGCTTCAAAATTTATTTTATTTTTGTTTACATGCAAGCTTATTTTATCTCGCAAGGTATTGAATTTTAAGTGTCAAACCACAATCAAACAAAACTCGAAATACACATTAACTTATTCATTAACAAGACTAGAAATTGATACGGAAGGATGAATGTGAATAGATAATTAAATTTCTTTTCAGTTTATTTATAACAGTTTCATATGGTTCAAAGTAGTTGGTATTCGTTTCAATTATAACTTCCTAAAGCTATATTCTGTAGAATGCAAGCCTGAAGAATATTTACTGAGTGACCACAATAATAAATGTGTCCTTTTAATTAATGGTAAATTTTCAATTAATAACATAAAGTGTCTTAGAATTTGCAGATTTTTAACTTACAAACATGAAAGTGAACGTACTGGAAGAACATTTGCAACATGCATTACAAGTGAAAAACAAAAGCTTATAAGAGAGTTCACGGGTTGTACGAAAAAAAAGATGCAAAAAGAAGTTCATAACTTCGAAGACCAAATCTTTCCAAAATGCAACAAAGTAACATAATAATGATGATATTAACACAGCAAAAAAAAAGTATGTACAGAACATTTTACAAGCAAGAAAAGAGACAGCTCTCAGCATATTCACTCACACCAAAAAAATCATACCATTAAAACCTCATCATGAGAACTTCCGCAGGACTGCGAGAGGCAGTAGCCGCAAGAGAAAAAAATAAATAAAAACATTATTTTTAAATAAGCATTAATCTCTATGTGGTATAAAAAAAATGTGAGCCTTGTGTGAAATAAAACTATCTATCCTCAGCACAGTAGAATGGTTGGACATCTAATGGTCCACCTAAAGTGTGATGCGAGGGGTGGAAAGTAGTAAGTAGGGAGGGATAGGAAAAGCCGCAAAAGAGAATAAAGATAAAATAGAACTCCGTCTTTGTATACACGGGACAATGGCTAAGAGTGAGTGCTCTCCGACTTAAAGCACATCGATGGCTTTTAAGCATAATTTCCAGGGTATAAATGCAGTGCAGAGGGCTGCCCACATTTCGATTTTATGCATATGCACTTCGGTCGCTTTCTTTCAGATTCAGCAGGCCGCGAAATCCACACTTTTCTCTCCCCCCCCCCTTTCTACTCGAGATAGGACCTTCTCCCTCTCTCATTCAAGTTCCTTTCTTTACTAATGCCCGATATGCATTTTTTTTTCGAAGACCACCCCCTTTCTATTTATTCGGTTTTCTTTTCTTTTCTTTTTTATATTTTTTCCCTCTTCAGGTTTGTACAGGTTTTTATTTTGTTTTACTGTTGCAGAGAACATCTGCTCTCAGAAAGGCAGGAATAAATGCATCTTCCCAATCCAAAATTTGGTGGCAGATGATACATGAATTCAAAGAACTTTTTTCTCCCTTGTAATGTTGGATTGTAAAGATAACAACGTTTGCAAGATAATTCGCATCTTTTATAGAACACTTATATTTTTGAAGAACAGATAGAACAGATTGTAAAGGAAAAAGGAAATTTAATATAAAAATAAGAATTCAGTTCTGTGTAGGTTCATAGTTATGTCTCTTAAAGGTTCTGGAAATTTCCAATAAGATTAGAAGCGTAATTTCTAAAAAAAACCACAATGTTTCGTTAGATGTATTTACATAGCAATACGAAATCTCATATAAGTGCCATGCCAATTTCGAGATGCCAGGTATGGCATATCTCTTATGTGGTATTTTATCTGCTATGATAAAAATGATAGAAATAACATTTTACTTATCTCATCTCAACATCTGAAGATTTGTGATATGTGTTTTATAGGGAATAGGAGATACTATATTTTGGAAAATGGAAAAAACTAATTATCATACTTGCATATTCATTAAAAAAGGCCTTCAGAAAGATATATTAACTTAATAATCAAATAGTTAAAAACACCATTTAATGATTACTACAGAGAAAACAAGTTTATCTTTTAACTCATAATTATATTACAGATTTAGTGATTCAGTTTTTATTATTATTTAAGATAAGCATACAGATTTTAATTAATTTGCGTAAAGACTTTCCGGTTTCTATCAAATATGCTTTTATCCATTCAGAATCATTCTATTCTAAGAGGAGTTGTGAAAATATTACTATCGATAATTACAAGAACGATTTCCACTTGAAAGCCTGTATAGTAATGAACACAATTGCAGAAGGAAAAGAAGGGGACGAATACAGCCAGAATTAACTTCTCTCACACTTTTTAAACAGTTAATTAAATTTACTCTCGTCAATTATTTTTAAATTTAGATCTTTTTATGAAAATCAGATAATTATTTAGGCCAAAAACTCCTTGTGTCCCCATAGCTCCTCTTTTGTCTCCTTGTTCTTTAACAAATGCACCTTCAGATTCTAAACCACCATCTTTTTTTTTCTTTGAACCACTGTTGCCTCAGTGCCATTCTTTTCTTGCCCCTGCGACAAAGGAATGCCAGGCAGGCGCCCACACAGATTTTACCCGGAACGCGATAATTTCCTAACTGCAGTATTTTATTCTCCTTTTTGCAGAGAAGAATAAAAGCCGGACCGCTGACCTTCATGCTTATTTATTTACCTTACACCTTCCTACAAGAGGTGTTTCTTCGGTAAAGAAACGGATCTTAAAATTTTCGCATTCGTCCGCGTGTTTGATTTATGGCGCGGAGGCCTAGCGGTCCGGCCAATCGCGGAGCGTGGAAGCGATCACGTGACCGCGCAATTGGCGGGAAATGTCTTCCGTCACGCAAACCACGAGGAGTGCTTTTTTCCTCTCCTGAATCGGGGGCTGTCGCGCTATTGCCGAAAATTTGTACTGTCCGCTTTTCTGGAGTTAGAAATCTCGTGTTGAATGGTTTCTCGAAATGGGCAGACATATGAAACAGAGAACGAATTGATTCTTTACCAAAAATTAAATGCATCCCAAGCTTTTACGTTTTTTTCGATCACACAAAATAGAACAAACATGCTCTCATTTATTCTCTAAAATCGAACTCATCAAATTTTCAGCTTACAGGATTTTTAAGTATTAGCTAACTTAGAAAATTAGATGAGCCATCAGTAAAAAGAAATCATTTTAGTTTTTTAAAAAATATGTAGGTTCAAATCACATAACTGACAGATAATAAAGATATAACTTTTCGTTTGATTCGTGAAAAACTCAAGAATTTAAACTATCAACTTTAAGTCTTCGTGTATCATAAATCTTTAAACTAATTTAGAAATTCATCGGTAAAGAAATATTTATATAATAATCTTTTCATTAAACTTATAATACAAATGTAATTACCCTTAAATGAGCAAAGGTGTTTTAGCTGACTGATTTGATGATTTGATTTTATTTGATCATGCTCCATTTTTCGAACGTTAATATCTGGTTTTTAACTTACTAAAAAGTATTCAGGACTCATACTGTAATTGTTATTAATTGTCGAAGACGATGGGGCGACGAGCACACTAATCCCCAAGCTGCCAAGTTACACCACGCTGCAACCAGAATCAGTGGCATAACGACCGAGGGGCAAGGGGGTATAGATGCCCCGGGCACGAGTTTTAAGAGGCGCCATGGAGTCAAAACCTACTGCTTGCATGCCATTTTTAATGCGAAATGAAGTAAAAATAATGCCATACTCCTGCTGCCATTTACGCTCGTTAAGCCACTAATGACGACTGGGGGAAAAAACACCTCATATTATTTTTCAGACGCCACTTTCGCTACGCCATTGGCAGTGGTAACAAAACGTTAATGCGTTTATGTCACTTCTTACAAGTCAGATACGATAAGAGGGAGAAGAAATAGCATGGCCGGGCGCCGTTTAGAAAGTTAAGTCATTGATGATAACGGGGGCGAAAAAATCATATTATGACCCGGGCGCCACTTACACTCACTACGCCACTGACCAGAATAATTATGGTTACCTGTCACAGCGGCCAGATATTTTAATTTTAATTGAATGAATTGAATTGAATACTATAGGATACAGGCACACTTTTGTGATGAAGTAAATATTTTATAAAGCGGATAAATCTGTAGCAGTAAAGGATGGTTCTATTTCTTTTTATTTATGCAGAACATGGTACAGAGCATTTAAAAAGAAGATATCAATGTAAAATGAATAATGAATCCAATAATGATCCTTTGTCTATAAATTACCAAATGCAAAAGCAAGCAAAACTGGAAAACATTTTGATTCACAAACATTAATAAATTGTTTCTTTTTCATTTATAGATATACAAATCTACACAGATATATACAGGTCTTTAAATTAAATGTTGGTTTCCAATGAAAAAAATTTAAAGAAAATAAAAACAGCAAATGATGCCGCAAAAAAAAGAGGGAGAGAAAGAAAGAAAACCTTTACCAGTTTTTTTTCTCGTTTCTGATTTATTTGCCGTTTTTTGTCTCGAATTCCTTTGCAGATTGATACGAACGCTTAAAAACCGTCACTTCGTAGTCATAGGAATTCCGACAATCAATCGTAATTCTTTAAAAGAACAACAGAAATAAGAAGGAAAAAAATCCACCGTAGGGGGAAAGGGTAGGGAAAAGTACAAGGGAAAAAAAGCAAATCAACATTTATTTCCTCCGTTGTTATTGGAGTGCTCGATTTCTTCAATTTTGTAGATTTTTTTCCCACCTTCAATTTCTCTCTCCTTGAATTTTTTTCATCCCACCCAAGAGTTCTTTATTTTCAGACTTTTCCAATTACAGAAAATAGAATAATTTGATAATTAGTAGAACAGCAGGGAGAGAGCGATAATTAGTGGACATTAATTTAAAGACAAGAAATCGTCAAAATGCTTCAGGAGGAAAAAGTGAGGAGGGGTGGGAGGAGGTTGCGAAATTGTTCTTCTTACCTCGATGCATTATTCAAATTGTGAGAATAGAATGATGAAAAACAAATTTAAGATGTTCTCGAAGAAAGGAAAAAGAAAGACAATGGAAACGTTTAAATTTCTAACAACGTCCATTCGAATGTTAAGTCCATTAATTAGTGGAAAAATAAATTAATTGACAATCTAAATTTTTAACATTGCACAAACGAGTAATATTTAGAACCAGCTTTTAAATAAAAGCATTTCGAAAGTGTTTTTGATGAATATATGATAATGTTTAGAGGATATTTTTAAAGCATGGTTCCTTAAAATGGCAGTTTTAATTTTTTTTTAAAAAACCATCAACAGGAAGCTTATGTATTTTATTTAAATATGTAAAATAAAATCATTTTTCCTAAAACACGAAAAATTCCAAAATAGAACTAAAATTAATATTTCCGTAACAAAATGTCATTAAAATATTCCTCATGTTATTAAAGAGTTCCTCATATTTGAAGTAAAATATCTGAACATAATATTTATATATGGAGCCATTTATGCAGTCTTAAACTTTTTTCTTTTTTTACGTATCAAACTATATCATTCGATCATACAACATTGCCAACACCGGGTGAAAAAGCGAACTTATAACACAGGCGGAATAATGTTTCCCGCTTTCCCGCTGACATGAAGTGGTGTTGAGAAAACAGTTTTACAAGCAGATCATACAAAACTGTCATCAAGCTATCATATAAAATAGCAACTTTCTTTTCTTTTGCCTTTATTGCGTATGCTGAAAGCTGTAATTGTTAATATCATTCAAAACTGAATTCATCCCAAATGCATGTCACGAAGCTTAAAAATTAAAATAATAAATATTAACCATAAAATAAAGAATTCTGTTGCTATAAATTGTAAGAAATAATACATTCATCCTTCTTTGCACGGCATATTTTTTTCTTTGAATGCATAGTTTTCAAAAAAGAAATTTCGATATTTTAAGTAAATATTGATATTTTATGTAACGAAGATTAAGTAACAACCGTTGACTACTTTTGCATTTAAAAAAAATTACTGAAAAATCAGTATTCTAGAATTACATGTGATGACAGAAGCCTGATTCTAAAGTCTTTTTCTTAGCCAAAAATCTGAGATTTACAGTAATGATACGGAATAAAAGTCCACTAGATATTCAAAATTGGAGTATGACAAAAAGTATTCACGCCAATAGAAAGCGCTAAAAGTTTTCACGATTATGTGGTGTGGAAATTTGGAGAAAGAGGCAGCAACTCATATGATTTCCTCATAATCTCGCTGGAATTGAAAATCCACATTGTCCTCAGTTTTCCCTATCATACCTGTCAAACTGTTAATCATTTTACAAAAAAAACGACGAAACATTCGTACGAACAGGAATATAATGTTACAGATATCAATTCATTTGCAACTAGTTTCTTCTCCATAAGATTTCAATAATTAAAAGTCGATATGGAATTTTGCATGTTCAACGACACTTTTTCTACGTTCACTACCGATACACTGGAATATATTGTGAAAAAACATCACGCGAACCCTCGATAAAATAGCTATGATTTAAAGCAAGATAAAGACGGAGTGGCCGAGTTTAAAGTTTAAAGATTTAGAGCGCAGTGTGGGAGAGAGGAAATCAGAAGAAAGAGAAAGATCGAGCTGTAAAAATCCGGTTTATCCCGATTCAGGAGCTATAAAAGAAAACCGATAGTAGGTCCTCTTCAGAGTATACACACGCCATTTACTTCGAAACTATGTATTGCTCGACAAGGAGGAAGGGGGAGGGGGATAAAATCTAGCCTTTGGCTTGGAGATGACAGCTGATCAATCTCCACGGTAAAATGAGCTCGCAGGTTGCCATATTTGGCGGACAAATAGCACATTGGCATTGTTTTCAATAAGGGCATGATGGGGTGAAACCATATAAAATCGTGCGATAACATGCTTTTTTATATTAATTTTGCGACAGTTTTTTAAGACCCAGTTATTTGCCCTCGGTTCGTGGTTTAACCGAAAGCATAAATTGACCAATATTGGATACATTTTGTAGTTTAATGGCTTGAAAGTAAACGGTTTCTCAGTGAAATAATAATTTTAACAATATCAAATATCATGAAATAATACATAGATTACGTCGGTGAAAATAAATAGACAGAAAAAAAAATATTTTCAATATCTTCTACAGTTTCAGGTAAAAGAAATGCACGTATAAAATACTAAAACTATTGTTTATAAGATGATGATACATGGGAAGAATATTTTTAAAATGAAGTCGTTTATATAATAAAAGAAATGGTGCACCGAGAAAGATATAAATTCGTTATAGGATATTTTCAACAAAATTTAGTTCCCTCCTGTGCCACAAAAGTTATTGGTGGCAGAGATTTATAAATAGCTGTAAGCGAAACACATTGGCAATATACATGATCAGTAAAATATTGGAGATGATATGAAAAAAACTGTACCGTAATTTTTATATTTTTTTATAAATCTGAAAAGGGCATCGAAATGAAAAATCTGAATTCATATTTTCTTTTTATATCTCGCAATAATATTATACTCAATATTCAGCGAAAAAAGTTTTCCACTCTTAATCCTTCATATCCTAACCAATCTAGAAATCAGTTTATTGGCATTTTATTCGATCAAATTCATCTCTTGATTTCAAAAATATAACACTGACGTGCTTCACGAGTTTAAAAAAATTTGATAAATCAATTATGTGTCTCTGTTATTTACTCAAATCGTATTGCAAAATTTCTTAAGCCATGAAGCAGTTACACGAAAGGAAAAATAAAAACATTTCAAGAAGTGCATGCTGTTCCGTAATGAACTTACTGGAGCTATAGCATTAATGTTAATATCACCCAAAAAATCGCTATCACCCGTGTACAAAAGAAATGTATAAAACTATAAGAAACAAAGAATCTAACTGTGAATCTAGCTATTCGTTGAAGCAAATATTTTCTCCAAGGGCGTCAATCGATGAACTCCAGCACTAAAGGTGCAATACCAACAGTCTTCCTAAGCTTACTAATTTACTCATGGTCACTCCAAAAACGAGTTTTCTACATTATTTAGGTACTCTTTTCGCTAGCACCGGTTACTAAAAGCTAGTCGTTGACTTTTCAAGAAGCAATGACGTTTTCATTTAGGTGTTAACTGTGCGTAATTTGTCGGAGAAGTCGTAACTTTTTTAGCACGCCACTAAGCAATTTCCTTTACGATGATAGTCTTCCGGGTTATTTATGGTGCAAAAATTTCTAGACCTCCCAATTCAGATGCATTAAAATTTTTTTCTTCGCAAAAAAATTCCATTATATCAAATCTCATTATTTTTGCATTACACAGAAAAAAAAAAAGCCGCGAATTTTGTACCAAAACGGAATTAACTGAAACTTAAGCCAGGACTTTTTAAATTTTCCATTTGCGATTTCTTTCAGCTACACGAATGTTTCGCGAGACTCTATGTAGTGAGAGCAGAATATAGGTAACTGAAACTCGCAAACAAAGAAACAAATTTAGTCATATAGAAAATTTCTGTTTCAAAACTTTAAAATGAGATTATTTTATTCATTAAATTTTCTAATTAATACTATAGAATTTTACATAAAAATCCTCCATCTGGAGTCGAGTAACAGTATTACATATAAAAAATTCATGCCAACGGTAAATATCATTATTAAATGTAGTTCAAATTTTATACAGAACTTGATTTTTGAGTAGAATTACCTAAATTTTGAATGAAGACAATTATATCTTTGCAAGATTGAATAATTACGCAAAATGAGGTGAATTACGTGAACGCAATGTTAGACGAAGAATTAGAAATGCCTCCTAAATTATAGTGATTACACCTTTGGCGATGGATTTTCGTAAGCCCTCGTGGGCAACCCTTTTACAGGGAAACAAAAAGAGAGGGTGGGTGGGTTGTCCCCGAATCTTCTGTAGTGATGAAGACAGTCCTGATATCTATCAAAAGAAAAGCTCGGGGTTCATCTGTAATGCCCGAAATGGTCACCACGGGACGAAATCTCTCCGCTGTCCTTAATGCTTCCATTTCCGTCTCTTTATTGTTGAAGGGGGTCTCCGGTTTTCATCTCACAGCGTAGGACAAAAAGGAGTCATGTAGGGGGAAAAAAAGAAGGGAAATTTTCCCTAATAAAGTAAACTTAAACTTACAAAGATAAGAATAATTCAGTTAAATTTTTGTTACTCCGCAACAAAACGATTCTGTCAATGCCGGATGTAAAATCTGCGGGATAACTGAATATATATTTCAAGAACTTACCTATTCTTGTTTTCTGGTATCACAAAGTATTTTCCAGCCCAGAGTCTTTGCTAAATAATGTAAAAAAAACAAGCAGATATTTCTAATTAAAAATGCTTTGCGATACTTTTACTTTTCGCGGAAGTAAATTTAGATGATACCGACAAAATGCTAAAGCGTGTCAGCATATGAATTTCTCTCTCTAACGAAATAACTTTGCGACAAAATTCTCTTATCGGCACTTGAAAAATTAATTCTGCATGTAATGCAAATAATACACATCTTATATCACTATACGATGACGATATTCGATTCTAGACCAAGTGGATTTAGAAACACTACCAAAGACACTCAAGAAACAACACATTTGCATATTGCATGATCATAATGTATTAAAATTAGTCATCTAAAAATAAACGTCAGCGTATATATATGTGTTTTTTTATATTACTTCGTATCTGTTTTAATCTTGTATTTATGGTTAATTTGTTTTACCATTCGTCCACTATTCTTAGACACAAAGAAAATATTTCATACGTGTCTTTTACTTATTTTTGAATGTAGAAAATAAATGATTTCAAAATATATCCTTTTACTGTTGATTCAAATCTGATTTCATTACGAGGAAATGAAATTCCTCAATTTTTTTTCGTGTCATGTAATGTTGAAATTAATTCATTAATTTTCTATGTGCCATTGCTCTCTGGAAAGGATTTCAAGTAAATTAATAAATCTTCCTCTAAAAATGAAAGGATGATGTTTACCAACCTGTAGTATTTCTTATAGTCTTTTAGGTAATTACAGTTTTTTTACAAATAAATGGTTGATTTCAAAAACTACCTGAGTCAATAATATCAAAACGCTGGGAGTTTTTTTTTTTTAACTGACTAATTTTTTTAAATCAATGACTACATTTTTTTAACCCGGTAGTTTTTATATATCTGTAATGTGGATTTACTTCACTCTTGCCATTTCTTCATTCATCATGCAAATACTTCTCTAGCATGTGAAAACAGCATGGACACGATTTTTAAAAAAGATTTGACTCGTCTGGTTTCTGAAATCAACGATTCAAATAACAATTCATGCATTATAAGGTTTGAATTTTTAGTTGTGTTCAATTTTTTTAAAGACTGGTATCATTTAGGGTTTGTACCGTTTAATTTAAAGATCGACAGCATTAAGAAACATCAGTAGGACATGAAGGATATAAAATTAACTGATTATTATCTATGAAAAAGTAAGAACTAAAATTCTTAAGACAGAGGATATTGCTGCCTAAAAATATGTTCCTCATTTACGCATGTTTTCTTATTTGTTGTTGCTGCTGCTAATTCAAAATTATTGAAATGTTATAAATGTTAAATACATGAATTCAAACTTTTAAGAAAGTTGTTTACAAATTGTTGCAGTGATATAGAGAAAAAGTTTATCTTATTTTAATCAACAATCCGAATTCTCCTTAATTTAAATTTTAATAAATTGTCTATTAGATATTAAGATAATACAGTTATTACACGTTTTATGAAAAATTAATTTCAAATTGGAATTAATTTTATGAGTTTTAATTAGTTTCAAAATTAGTTTAGCAAGCTTCTTAAAAATTACATTTTTGTTTAGTTTATTACATACTCGGAGGTATAAAAATACTTTATTCATCAACTTTAGATTACCAAGAATTTTCTCAAAGAGAACTAAAATACTTTCAGAATTTGCCGTTTATAAAAAGTACGAAGATTCTTGCCTTTTCAGAATAAGTAGAGATCTTTTTCCCACACTTTAAATTTTCAAAACTTCTTCAAATGTGAAAGCCAGTAATAATCACTTATAACAGCCGAGTTTAATTAATTATATTGGGCGCCTACAAGATTGTAGGATTCCGGTACAACATAAAAAATGTACCAGCCGCTTCCTGAAATCTTGTTACAAGTTGTAACAGTAAAATACACTATGAGTGCGCGCACGAATTTATATCCTGCTATATATTTCAATAACTATAAGAATCTATTGAAAGATACCGAGTTATTCGTCGGCTACTTCTTTCAATAGTCAAATAACAAATTTGTCCTGGTAACAGGGCATGGTTTAAATACACCGAATACAGCAGAGCATCTTCATATTAATGAATTAATTTATTAACGAAAATGATTTCAGCAATGAGGACATTGAGGTATCGAAGACAATTATGAATGAAAGAAATTTTAGAGTTATCTCATATGAGATAATTGAGTACAGCATTTAATGAAGTTATGTTTTATGGACAGAATGAAAAAAAAAAAAATGCAATAATGTAGTTTATTTTGCCAGCGCATAGGCTTCTAAATAATATTTTATGTCATAAAAGAATGGCCTTGCTTAGCTGCACACTCAACTTAATCGTGAGATCGATTAAAAAACAAAGTAAAACGAACAATCGAAAGCCTTTAGATTAACAATTATCAATACCATTAATCCTGCTGAATAAAATTCGTTTCATTGATTATTTGAAATTCGTTTAAAACGTAAAAAAGATATTGGCTGAGATTTGCCACTGTAACATAGACAGTGTTAGAACAAATCTTCCGTATTTGATTCAACACAGTCCATATGAAATAAAAGTTAGAAAGGGGCGGTAAAGAAAAGCTTCTTTTTAACGAAATTTACATTTTTAATTTTAACACCAGAAATAGTGTACAGAACAATATAACTGAATCTCCATTTCAATATGATTAACAGAAATTATTCCAAATTGTGCTACCTTTGATTCTGTTGTACTTCTAGTGTTGTATCAAGTAAAAGAGGGAAAACAGAGCAGACCTTGGGGAAAATGTAAGACGGATTCCCTATCCTCATTTCGTTTGTCCAGATGCAGGACACGTATCCCCATCGAATGGAATATGTGGGAGGAGAGGAAAATACAGTTTTGATATGACAGATCACGTGTGATGGATCGTCCACGGGATAGCTCACAAAAGACACGGAAATGGACATGAAGGGCTGATTCTAATCTAATGATGTAACTCTTTCATCTACGTCACATTTCCGCGGATCCGCACAAGCGAATCCGAATGGAAGCTTTACCAAGAGGGACTATGAGCATCCTAAAAGGGAGATTTCAGAGATTTTTTAACGTTAGATACAAAAAAGTGAGTGAATCTTAAAATCACCTGCGGAAACAAAAGTGAATATCTAAACAGTTTTTTTTTTAATTAAATATGTATCTAAATATTTCCGAAGATAAATATCAATGGAAAAGAAGACTATCCGACTTTTCTTGTTTCAATACATTTAAAGAAACTGAAGTACTTCATTTAATAAAATTAGAATAAAGCTATTACTTCGAAAAGAACTAAATATTTGAATTGATTGAATATTGAAATCTTAAATTATAATCAATCAATTTGGATTTTCTTGACAAAAGATGATTTCTTGATTTTCTTTGAAAAAAGCAGTAAAAATATAAAAAAAAGAATGAAAGTATAAAAATAAAAATGTCCATATATAGTTCCAAAATACGATTAAAAAATGAAGTTAAAGTTATTGTAATTAAGGTTTCATGATGTTTTTTCCTCATTAAATATCTCCAAGCAATATCCCCCCATAGCACGATCTTGATACTGTTTCCGTTCTTGCACTGTATTTTATGCGTAATTTTCAAGAAATCTTAGTTCGCAATAAAGGAAGTTTCATATTCAAAACATTTGTATGCAAATTCGAAGAGGCCTATAGGAGCTACGATTTGAACTTCTAGACAAAATAACTCGAATAATAAAAATAAATTCGAATAAAAATTAGATTAAACTGGCTTTAAGTCGAACATTTGTTTCTCCATATGCAACAAAATTTCTACCAATTACCTTAAAAAATAGCCCCTTTTAGATAATTTGTCTTTTTCATTTTTATACCATACTTTATAAAAGAATTTGCACACGGCCACAGTTTATTATTCACCCTCTTAAATCAAATCATCAATTAAAGTGAACTACAAGACATATTTCCCCTTACTATAATTTTAAAAAGTGCTTCTAAATTTATATCACATCTTGGAAGAACTTTTGAACATCAAATTTTAATAAAGAACTTTAACTCCGATTAAATATTCTACCTAGCAAACACGAATTCGGACAGTGTATTAAAATATTGCAACAAATACTTAAATGTTAATAAAAGGAAAAGAAAACTTCCTTACTTTTTGTAACCCGTAAACAATTTTCTAAAGACATCATTAAAGGTATTTAATGACAAAACAAATTGCATCCATACTTCTTTTCGAAAGAAAGAAAAACATTCATTAATAAACTCATAAATAAACACTAAAACGTCTTTCATTGATCAAGAACAAAACTTTAATCTACAATCCAAATAAGTAACTTGACAAAATTGTCCTGTTTACTTTTAAAATGCCACTCACAAAAATATTCTTTACAATAGGAATTATTTGAAGAATCAGAAAAACGCGGAAATCTTATAAACTTTTAACTGCACTCAGCTTTAATTTTGTTACTATACCAAAAAAATATACTTCAAGGCTGTAATGAATAGCATTTCTCTGTAGATCAAAGGAGGCCATTTTTAATATCATTTCTACTCAGAAGAAAAGAGAGTTAGTTCACAAAGGAGAAGAGAACGAAAAAAAAGTTGACGTAGAAACAAACGGTTCTTCAATAGTTCACTCTGATTAAATGACAGGAGTTTATAAATAATAACTGCAGAGAAGAGGGATAAATACAAAAAGACAAAAAAATGAGGGGTGGGAGGATGAGGAATAAAAAAAAAGAATGCGGTCTTGGGGAAAATGAACTTGGAGTAGGGATAGTTGAAGAATATTCGAAAAGAATGGTATTTGAAACAAAAGTAACGATGATTTCTTTTTTTTAATCACAAGTTTTAATCTTACTTATAACAATCGGTTAGAGTATGAAGTTTGATTTTATATGAATTCATTTTGTAGTGGAGCAAATTCAGATGCTTATTTTATTTATTTATCATTTTTAGATTTTTATCGTAAACTTTAAAAAATATATATTAGTCTGTCAGTAAAATTATTTCAAGCGTGATATAAATGCCAATGAATGTTTACACTGACCAGTATAGAAGTTGGCGTTATTTAAAACACAATGCAGCAAATTTTTTTTTCGCAAAAACATTCGTCATAGCATTGCTTTGAAAGCAGTATTTTTATAGTTTTCTCCTACAAAACTTCAAGATACTTCCTTCATGTAATAGTTAACAACACATAATTTCTAATACCATTAAATTTAAATTATGTATCGTTTCATCAAATCCTCTATAAATAAACGATAATGACATAATGACTAAAATCTAATATATATATATTGGAAGATTAAGTTTTTATTGGACAGTAAAAAAAAGCTGGTAATAAATATGACAGAGAAATGTATTAAATACAGCTTTTGGATTGTAATATTTACAGTTTAAAAAGTAGATTTCATAAAGGGCAATAATATTAAGTAATTCATACAACGAAAGATAAGAGTACATTAGTGGCAACTGAATAGAAAACTAAGAAAGAAAAAGATATGAAATATACAAATAATCAGGTGTTAGGGTTAATGGATGAGCAATATCTGTTTTCCCCAATCTTTTTCAAAAAAGAATTTCCATTAGAATAGAAGAAAAGAGATACGTTTCAGTATTGGATATTTTTATTCGGATTTATTAGAAAATAAGTGAAAGCACGGGGATACATTTTATCGAAATCATTTAATTATGAAGGTAATGACTATCGACTGTTAAGAAGAAAAACTAAGACTTTCTAAGAATGTGCCAACTATATTCATATGACTAGTATAAAAAGAGATTAAGAAAAAAAATTGCTTCAGCAGTAACTTATTCGAATTTTAAAGCTATTCCAGAAAAATGTCAACTTTATAATACTCCTTTACACTGAAAATATGAATATGTACTTGCACATAATCGAAAGTTCTATATCAGGTATTAAACGTACATTATTACAGAATATTGCATTTTCCCATCTTTTTCCCACCAATATAGTTAGATCAATCATGATACAAAACATTTTCAACTAGATTTTACAGCTGCGGAACATTCTTATTTATTTATAGGAATGGAATTAGGTACAAAAATAAAAATGCCTTATATTGCCTCTTTTCATGAAAAACAAGAAAATGTATTATGTAAAGAATTCTCAGAATACTTTCATCTTATCTTGCTAATATCTGAAAGCACATTACATTTTAAGAAAATTTTGAGAATTCTTAGTAGGGTTAAATTAAGCTTAGTCAAACGAAAAAAGTTCATAATACAGTTTCCTCAAAAAAGTAGTCAGTTTTATGCAGATTATTCACTTTTATATATGCATATAGGAACAGGTAACAAGAATATTTTGACAAACGTCTGATAAGTAAGAAGTGTTCAGAATTCTTTTATTAGGTGCAAGTTAAATCTGTATTTCAGATTTTTCCTCGACCAAAATAAGGCACCGAGTTAGTTGGATATGTTTCTTAGAAGAATAATGAAATTCCCTGCTCAATTATTTCGAGAAGAGCACAATATTTATTCTTATAAGTTGACAGAAAATATTTACCTGCGGGAAAAAGAGATGACGACTAAAAATTATCTTTTCTTAGACCGAATTACTTAAATTTAGACAAAAATGATTTATCAGTGCTCTTACCCAAACATGACCTGATGTGATTATGTAAAGGAACGGGTTGTGTATTTCTTTCTTTATTTCATAGCAAATAGCATTTATTTTAATACTTTACAAAGATATCCCCAATAATTGACATTCGACTACTTGCATTTAACGCATACTTTATTTCCGAAATGTCATCCGATTTTTAGATGAACCGAGAACACTTAATATTAAAACATGATTCTTGAGAAATGTTTTAGTGCAATAAATCCGAAAAGAATAGAAAAGAAGAAATCGGAAAAGACTTGGATTACGACAACGAATGAAGCAAGAGTTAAAAGAAGAGGGGAAGAATGGTAAAAAAGGGAATGTTCCCAGTTCATAAATCCCTAGTTATGATCTTATTTTCCTGTCTTCCACTCAATATTTTATTCACGTTTAGAAACAAACTCAAAGGACAGTAGAAAAGGAGTAAGCAACAGAAGAATGGAGGAAAAAATTTCAAATAAATTGCAGTCAGAACGAAAGCAGCAATAACGAGTATAGTTCCCAATATAATGAGCTGGAAAACCTGCGCTATATATTTCAGGAAATCGGAGACTTTATTTCTGATTATTTGCTTCTTCTCCTTCTTTGGGATACTTTCCTAATATTAAAATATCTCGATTGAGCTATAGCACTTACACGGGACTACGCAAAATTTGACGAAGACAGCTTTAAAGCTAATGGCCTATTGTTATTTTTAACAGCGAGAGCTGTATAGTCCCACTGTTATTTTTTTCCCACTTCTTTCCCGTTTGACGTGCTTTTACTCCGCGCACAGAGTTGAGATGAAACATTTAGTAATTGTGTTCTACATGCGAATACAGATCTTGTATCGATTAGGTTTTTTTCTTCTTGTGTTACCAAACTTTTCAGAACGCAGCTCGTATTTGAGATTTTTGCTCGTCGAGTGTTCTGGTACAATAAAGCTTTTGCTTTTGTATTTTGATGAGACTTATAATGATTCGGTGATTCAAAGATTACCGAACTAAAAGAAGCTGCAATCTTATTTTTAAATGGGCCCATGAGTCAGAAACGGTAGCATTCGCGTAATGGAGAAAAATCTCCTCTGTCTTCCGGCACGTACTATGTTGGTGCATGAAACTGCTTCATAATCGTCAGCAGAAGCTTGGTAATCGCGCAAAAACAAACTGCTGACATTCTCGGTAATTGGTAAGCTGATATTCCAGCGATATTCCGCTACAGCACGGGAAGATGCAACAATGAGGAAGGAAACATTTGCTTTATTTCCATAGTATGTCTCCGGGCAGTATCGTTTCAGGTACCTAGCTAGATTATGAAAAATATTTATGAAGTTTTAGGGGGGGTGGTGGTGGATGAATCGTTAATTTTAAGAAAAGTTTTTATTTTTAATCAAGAAAGAATAGCTTTCATTTTTTTTACGTATATTAATGCTTTTTTTTATCAAACCTATTTTGAGTTCGTTCAGTTTTTAAGCAAATACCAGATAGGATCTACACATAATGTCAACCAATTAAGTTAGGGTATTTTACCTTTCAAGGCATTAGTATCTATTTTACCATTCAAGGCATCTTGAAAATCCTCAAAACTTTACACGTAGTTTTGAAGTCTCAGAATATTTAATGCTGACAATTCCTGAGCTACGCAACTACAAATATGATGAACTAAACACATTCTAAAAATATATACTTTTTAAGATAAATATTCACTTAAAAACCCTCTTCATGGGCAGAAAGAAGAAAGTAAACTGCTACATAATTTTTTTTTCTTTCAGCTCACTACTTAAGGAAGTCTTAATCTCTCAAGATTGTAAGTAAATTAATTACATTTTCAGAATAATGAATACTCGTCTTATTGTTATGGATATTAATATAGCTTATGTTATTCAAGTTATGCATCAAATCTTTTTTTTTTCTTAATTTGTCTTTCGTTGAGTTGAAGAGGAATCAATTACATATATTATTTTAGTATTTCTATTCACAGAACTTTAAACTCATTTTAAGAAGAATACCTAAAATTCAATAAACTAGCTGTTGATAAATCACTTCTAAATAAGAGGATTTTATAATCATGTAAGCTTTTTTTAAAAATCACATCACTTTCATATACATATCTGCTTAATATGAGATTTCTCGTATTACTACACGATGGTTGCCCAACAACTGGATGTTATGACAGTCAGCACATTAAATGTAGTGTTTTATTAAAGGAAGAGAGACAAATATGGAATACCATTTATATTTGGCAATATGTTTATGACTAGAAATGTTGATTTATGGAAACTTCATTGTTATATTTATCAATGAACTGTTTATTAACTGTATACAAAATATTTTTTCTAACTTGAGAAAAAAAATAATATTTAAAAATATATCTGTTTTGTGTGAAATTCTCAAATATCTAAATGGGTGACAAATATGTAATACCTAAAAATCTTTAATAGAAAAGCGTAAAAAATGGGGGAGAATGTCATGAAGTTTTTTTATTAATTGAAAAGTAATACAAAATTAAATAATTAAAGGAACATTTCAGATGAAAAAATATTACATATATATGATAATCTATAGAACATAAATGAAAATTCTTCAAATTTTTACGAAAAATTTTCTAATCTTTACAAAAATCGCACACGTTACTTCCACTAGAGTAATCAACACATTCTGTGTGAGCCCATTCTTTCATGCATTTTAGCAAATAGTTTACAAATATGGAATACTATTCCATATTTGCTATCCTACTGGTATTCCATATTTATCGCCTACTGGACATTTGATTTGGGAGATATAAATACGGATCCAGGAAACGAAACATGGATGGATTAGAGACGAAAATAAACTTCAAAATGAGCTTAGCCCACATAAGCATCACAAACCATGAAATAAAAGATAAATGCGAAAATAATCAAAATAAGATGACTTGCCAAAATTTTCACTTTCCAAAAAACGCAAAAATTCTCATAATAAAAACGTGGTTACAGTTACAGCAGCACAGACAACACTAACGTAATGGCGACTCAATAGGAAATGTTTCGCATTGTTTCTACTAAGTTGCAGCACGTAATAGAGGATAAACCCACCTATTCCATATTTGTCCCTATATTCCATATTTGTCTTCCTTCCTCTATTGATAAATCTTTATACTGTTAAGAAATTTTCCAAGGAATTGTACCACCGATGGAATTCTAGTCCTTTACAAGCACGCTAATTTGCTTATTGAAGAAACCAGATGAAAGTGAAATTCTAATAACTTTTTTTAGATTCAAGTTCTTTGAAAAATCAACGGCTTAACTAATTGTTTGCCTAAACCCAAGCTTCTCTTAGACGTTTTTTCGGCACGGTTTAAAGAGTGCTTTTTATTAACGACCGCATTGTTAAGTGCTTAATTTGTCGTTGGGGCTTCTTGACGCAAAGTAAGATTTACGCGCTCAAAGTGAAACCTAATTAGCCGCTCTGTGCAGTTTATTTGTAACGAAGTGATCGAGGGGAGACAGTGACTTTGTTAAAATCGAAGGGGGGGGGGGGCCGGGGGGGGATGAAAGTCAGTGGGAGAAAAACCAAAAAGGAAATAAGGATTCCAGTCGGTGTTTCAAAAGAACTCTTTCTGGATTTTTGTTGTTCGGTGAGGAATGCCGTTGTAGCCACCACGGTGACTTCTGATTGATTAGTGAAGAAATACACAGCAGGAAGGAGTTGCTATTCTAAGGTTGCATCCTGACACAACATCACTGCAGGGTTGACAACTTGGCTGCTTCTTCTTGCTGAAATTCCTTAAGAAGAATTCAAAAAGAATGGTGCCGACTTGCAAAGCAATAAAGTAGAAGGAGCCTGATCTTTCCTGAAGTTATTTAAAGGAAATTTATAGTTTTCAAAGATGTTTTGTCTTGAAATTCTTCTTAGATTATTCGAAACCTTCTTTTAAGAAATCATGAAAATAACAAATTACTATGAAATTAAGTTGACATTTTTAAATTTATTGATTTATTTGTTCCTATAAGGCAGGAAAAAAAAATATTCATATTACTTATAGACAACTTTTCTCAGTTACAAAATATCAAATTTGTGAATTTATTGCATTTTACAGTATTTCTTCATAAAAGCAAAGTCTTATATCCACATGGTTAAAAAAATGACAGAACTTTCTTGTCTGTTTAAAAATGTCCAATTCTTAAGAACAATGGATATTTATCAAAATTTCTTTATCAACCAATCTTGTATGCATTTTAAAAATCTATAGAAATCTAAATTATAATTAATTATCCAAGGAGATTGAGCAGAAGGCTCGGCTTTTCGGGTAACATATCTGATTTTCTTTCTTCGAAACAGTAACATGGTTTATTAAAAGATGCGAGAAATAAAAAAAAATTATTTTTAAAAAATATAATGTGCTAATAGTTATTAATTCCACAAAATGCTCATGGTATTAATCTGGCTTTTATTATCAAAAATGTGACAGATATAATCAGATTACATGATTTTTACAACATTTCACATATACATTTTCAATATTGTTATTTGTTTTCTGTTTGCAGAGTTAGTAGCTTATATGTATCAAGTTAAGCAATTACCTTCGGGAAAAAAATAGACGAAACTTTTACCAAAAAGCATAATCTAGCATATTGCTTTATGGTAAAAATCTTGGATACTTCATTTGATTCTCTGATATGAGGTATGAGACCATCAATATGTGCACTTAATTTCTAGCACAGAAAACCGGGTACATCTCTTATGAATGCACTAATACACCCCGGCACCATATGGAATAAGATATTCGTCGTTTCAGTTTTCGTGAATGGATGGTACTTTCTTCCCTTCTTCGCCGTCAAAAGAAGATTGGCAGCTGCTGAATCTGGACCGGACGCATTATATCAACCTTCTTCTCTGTCACGCTCTTTTTTTTTATATATATCCCTCCCTTCTCCTATCTTTCTTTGCTCCTTTTATATCTGCCGATAAAGTAAGAAGGAGAAATGGAGAGAAGAATGAGAAGAAGAGAGAGAAAAGATAATAAAAAAAAGAGAAGAGAAAAGGTTGGAAGATGAGGATGACCATGGTCTTCCTTGTTCCAAGTCCCGCTAATGGCGACCTATTCATCTTGGGACCGCTGTGTTACTGACAGCTGTCAACGCAGAAAAGCGGGACCGAAAAATAAGTATGAAGCTAAAGGGGGTGCAAGAAAAAAAATGCGGAATCGGATGAGGGGTTGTTTAAGTGATTTATGGGGAATTACTGTTGGGTGGAGGAAGAGTTATAATAATTAGGGATGTAGAAAGAGGGGCAAGGGTGTAGATGTAGAGTAAAAGCAACGATGATGTGTCTCTCCCTCATTTTTTTTAATTGATGCTCTCGTCCATGAGTTGTGCAGACAGACGCGTTAATGGAGAACCATAATTAAAGCAGTGATGTGCAAATAAGCTTCGGTGGATAAAAAAAAATGCAGAAGAGACTTCAAAATGTAAGGATTGCAGGATATGTGCAAAACAAATTATGCATTAGAAAGCAATTACTGGGGATTGATGGTAGATGATGAGCCGCTCAAAAAAGGGAATCCAAATTTATGGTGCAGTTTCATCTTATTTTTTCCCCTAAGTTCTGTTTTCAACAAATAAGATTTATTTCTGGCTGAGCTTTTATTAAGAAAAAGAAGGAACTTGTTATAAAAAGAAGGAAGATTCATGATGTTTATTAGAAATTTAATATACATTTAGTTTTAAAATAATTATTTAATCTGTACTTGTAAGTTTTAATTATGATTCGAAGCAATATAACTAGTTCGAAACCGTAACTCAGATTTTCAAACTAACTTCTCTCGAACTTCACTAACTGCAACAATGGAAAAGAGAAGGAACGTGAGAATCCAACTTTAATGTGAAAAAAAACTAGTAAATCAAGTATAAATGTGGAAAGAAATAAAATACTGGCAACTTCTGGATTTTTAATAGCAAAATTAGTGCATTCTTATTGTGGTGATGCGTTGGTTTTTTCAGTGAGTTTAAAAATAAAATTATTCTTATATAGTTAAAACATTTGTAAAATTGACATGACTTACATTAATTGTAGTTGTTTGCACTTCCTTCTAGTAAGAATTATTTTCAAAAATTATAAAACTCACATTAAGCTACGGTCGAAGCAAAAATTATAACTTAAAATAAAAATATGCAAATTTCAATATTTGAGCCTTTGTTCTTAAACGGAAAATATAGTGAAATATTTTTATAAAATATATTCTACATTTGATAAAAATATACACATAAAATTCAAAAACATTCACCTTTCATTGTGAGGGATTGCATTTCTTTTTTAATTTCAAGTACTTTACTAAATATAGCTTCAGAAAATAGTCTGGATTGATTATCTGACTTTAAAAAGATTTTACAAAGCATTTAACGAAACTCTTGGCATAAAAATCCCTGAAAGACAGAGAAAAAACTCAAGGTGAATAATCATCTCATATAAAAACAAACTTGCATTGTGAACATCACAAAAAAATGATAAAAGCGTCACTGGCATTTAAAATGCAACATCAATCCAAACTTATATCTTAAAAGTAGCTACAGATCTCTGGCATTCCCCTCTGCACTTTGGGCCCGCTCCCTACCGAGTAAATAAAATCTCCTCTAAAAAACACGGGAAAAAGAGCGAAAACAGAAAAGAGAAGCCGAGAAGGAGAAGTTGGCGTGTACAAGATGAAATCTTTCTCAGGGTCTACCGAACGATTTGACGATGGTGGTGGTGGCAGATGGAGGTGGGGATGTCGATCGCTGTTTCTGGATGAGCCCGCTGCGTCAAAACCGGGGCCTTTTTGTCGAGACCTGATCGACACGCCGCTGACCCTCTTCTGTCAGTGGTGACAAGGTGTACACACCATCTTTCCTTCATCCTTTGCCACTGGAAATTCCACTGGCTGACTCCTGGTATATACATGAATTAATATAACTGTAGAGGATTTTTCTTTCGGTTTTTCGTACGTCGCGAAGCCTTTTTCTTTTTTATCCTTATTCTTTCTGGAAACGGGGGAAAATCGTTCTCCTGTTTTGCTTCCAAGCATTGTTTCGCAAGCTAAAATATAAGGATGAGAATGAATACTATTACATAAAAAAAATATCTGAAAGCCATAGGAATTTAGCTCCTTGAAATAACATCACATACTTGGCGATTACGGGCATGGCGAGAGGAACTCAGAATGACTAAAAGAAGAAAGTCGCAAGCTGTAGTCTGGCTTTCTTACGTAGCTTAGTTACAGTTGAGCAAGGTGGGTGGAATCTTCAGTCTCCTTTGAGATAAATATGGTCTAATTTCTCTTGAAAAGTTCTCCAAGAAAGTAACCTTTTGTTAATTCTTTTTCAAATTTAATTCAGTTTTCTATAACTGTGTTTTCCTCAGGCATATATTAATGACAGAAGCTATGAATATTTAGTCCCGTGGACTCTAAACGCAACATTCAACTTCAAATGAACTCATCATTAACAGATTACGATATTGTTTTCTATCAAATATACTGGGATCAAAATTTTTTATTAACACTTCTTTCTCCAATCCGTGTTAAAGAAAATATAGATCTGAAATAAGAAGAGTCCTTACATGGAAACGCTTAAGCAAGTTAAGAACGAAACTGCTCACTAAACTAAAGATGTTCCGTGTGAAATTTCATTGTCTACCACAAATTACGTAGATTTGATTATCTAAAATATGACATTTGAAACATGAAGCAATTTGAGACATACAAGTGGAAATGGAAAAACATTTTTAAACTTCACGAATGAAATGAAAGTCGTTTTGGGAAGAAAAAAAAGACTTTCGTACTTCATACAAACGACATCAAGTAAATACAGGACAAACATCATTTTCTCAGAATCTGACGGCACGAGGCAAGTTATAATGTATGCAGCTATTACTGTCGAGCACTTCAATCAATACGTTCACTTTTTTTTCCCATGCATTTAAAATTTTAATCTAAAACTTTTACCATCCAAAACCACATTTTTTTTTCATGAAGCATTGTTCGTTCATTCATTATCCCACTCTTTATCTCACACCCGTCAGTTCAGACATATTTTCTAGCGCAACAGCTGTCCATCTTGAAGAGGGGTTTTACTTAAAAATAATAAGAGAAAATAGCAGGACATCTTTATCACTTTTCGAACTTTAGCAAAAGTTGCTCATGACTGCCTAGAAGCTTCTCAGACGCATTTCCAATTTAATGGCCGAAAGCATTGTTACAGCGTGACAGCGAAGAACATTCATAAATATGACATCCAGCGACAGTGATGTATGACATCCGTCATTGTTGTCCCAAGTCCATGCCCGGCCACCTAGGGTATAAATCAAAATAATTATGGGAATAATAAAAAGAGGCGAAGTTCTACGTCATTCCTGAGGACGACGAATGCGGGGTACATAGCAGTGATAGAGGCTTTATATTTATTCCTGTAGTGGCATCTTTCTGCAGCGCGTGGAAGGCATGGCAGTCCTCAGGACCCAAGTTACGACATATGGATGGTTCGGAATAAATTTCTGGCGGCTTAGACCGTGAATATCAATGCGACAGAAACGCCAACGTATCTTCCCAGGATGCGGGTAATGAAGCGTTTGATGAAATTTTAAACGCATAAGTGCTGAGGCGTTATTGCTAATATGGTGATGAGAGTGACTTGGGGGAAAAAATAAAACACGAAGTGGGAAGAAAACGAATACAATGCGAATAAAAAAAAACGTTGTGAGCAGAACATATTTTAATCGACTGTTGCCAAATATGAATAAAAGCTAAACAAACTATGTTTCGAAGTAATTCAGATACATTTCCAAAAAATCAGATTGTTTAGAATAAGTCAAGGAAGAATAAATATCATCTGGTAGTGTAATGTTTGCGAATGACTTTTGTTTTCAGTTCAAGCGTTTCGGAGATAAGATGATGACAAAAGACGGCAAAATAGTTCAAAAGCTAATACGCCCTTGTGAATCTGTTTATTAAAAAAATACATTATTTAAGGTTTCATTTTTAACAAATAAATAAACAACAGACTGTAGATTAAACATGGTGAATCTGAGGTGATATTTCTACCTCTATAACCCCCCTCCCCCCAAAAAATGTTCTTGAATAAAACTAATCATTCACTGATGATTGATTTAAACGAGCATTCAATGAATCTTGAAAGTAAAAGAAAATTTTTCGCATTCCAGCTTTTGATATTTCATAACATAAAATTTCAAAGACTGTTCTATTGCATCAATTTATCATTGCATACGAAGCAATTTAAGCAAATGTATATATAAACAGATCAGCGATTCAAAATCTAAACGCAATTTTGTTGCTTATAAAACATATATATATATATCTTTTCTTCCCTGAATAAGACCAAATAAATAAATGGTCCATTCGAGAAAGGACTTGAAACAAAAAATCGAATCTTTATTAAGGAAAATAGAATTTTAAAATTAAAATAACAGTTCTGCAATTGCGTAAAAGAAAATGTCTTAATAAAAAATAACCTTAAAGCGACTTCGTAGAATCAGGGGACTGCAATAAAACCGCTGCAATCGATTTTTAAATCAATAATTTTTTTTAATTAAAGAGACACGAGAGAGTTGATAATCTGAAAACAAGCCCGTTTCGACTGGTATTTTAATTTCTCAACAAAAGGAGTGTAAACTGCAAAAATGAAAGCAAGGAAAATGTGTGGTGTTATAAACTATGTTCAAAAATGCAATGCACATATTTTCTGCAATTCTTTTGCATATTTAACTCTAAAATTTACCCTTTAAAGGGCCATTTTTTCTATTATAATAAAATAACTTTGGAATTGAGATTATCAAGTCAAGATACTTCGTTTAGGTTTGAGATAAGAAACTGGAATATCTAGGTTTTTGCTTCATCGAAAAATGTGGCGAGAACTCACGACAACCTTAAAAATTGATGAATTTAGAAAGGGTTAAATTACTATATAAATCTATTTTTCGTCTTCGTTGGCCCGAAACACTGAAAGTTGCCGGCTTTATTCGAAATATGTGGAACAAAGACTGTGAGAGTAAGCTTATCTTAAAGTTAGATTCTACTAAGATTCTACTTCAACAACCCTTAATTCACTTTTTGGAGAATTAATGAACTTCGAATACAAATATTTATTTTAAGTAACCGAAAATATTATCAGAAATATTTTGATAGCAATGTCTTATATATTTAATATAAGACATTATTTACTTATTTTTTTATATGTCTTATAATATTTTTATAGCAAAATAAAGAAATAAGAAGTGCAGAAATAATTTAATTTCAAACTAACTAATCATTTAAAAAAGTTATTTAATCATGAAATAAAATAAGAATTCAGAAATGAAAATGCAGACAGACAATTAGCAAAAAACACGAAGTGTCCTTATCTCTTGCTAAGCCTTCTTGATCACTGCGTCGTGCTGAAGCAAAGCCATTCTCCCTCGCAGAAGCACGAGTCCTGTATGCTAAATACTTCCGTTTTGGATTTCCTGCCCTTTTCTGAGACAATTAATCAGACGGCTGTTTTACAAGCGACTCTTTACAAAAACAACTCATTTTAGTCATAAACCTTTACCTCGAAGGTCAATTGGGTTCTCTACAATGCAAGGCAGGTTCTTTTCAGTTCGCACAGGCCCGAAGCAGGCTTTATTATCGCATCTGCATCTATCCTTTATGTATCGCTTAAAATCTGACAACTAAATGAATACGAATTGAGCGGCGGTTATTAACTACTCGATCAACAGCGGTGACGAGCCAAGAAATAAGAACCCATCATTAAGGTGAAACGTAACACAAAAGTTATACATCGAATGTGACATCTCTTAACGTGCTGTTATTGTGAACGGATGAAATGAATTGGTGATTGAGTCTCAAAGAAAATTGCACAACCATACGGTTACCATGAAGGATTTCTTTTGAGATTTACAAAACGATTAGAAATTGTTACAAAAATGCACTAGTAGTTTTTCGTTCAATATTTTAATAACGGTAAAAAAACCCAACATAAATAATACAGATAATTGAGCGAAATAACAATTACTAACAAATATTATACAATGAAAATGATTTTTCAAAAATTTATACGATGGAGATGACGGTACGTTTTTCTTATTTCCTTCAGTTTGAACGTTTAATGATATGGGACTAAAATTTACAAGCGGCAAAATGCCAAATATCCTTGCAAAAAAGAGACATTAAATCCAAAATATTAAAGATTTTAAGTTCACAGGGGGAAAAAATTAAATTGAAATATTCACAAAAATTATGCAAACTTCATTTCAAGTATTTATCTCATTATTGTTGTAAAATTTTATACATGCATATTACATATTTAATATTTGATTAGCATTTAAAACAAATGGAATTCAGAAAACAAGATTCGATTGTAATAAAAAAAACCTTCTTCTCTCAATTCAGAATTCTTCGATCCTATTTTGAAACGAACGGACAACTGCACAAGCGTGGTTTTATTATTATTATGCAATTATAGTTTTGTACGCGGAATCATTATTTATCCTGCTTAAACAAAATACAAAATTCGAGCTTTTATTGAAAAAATATCGTATTTCTTTACACAACAAATTCCCCTTATGACACCATAGTATGATATACAACCGGAAAGGCACAGGAGGCTCTTGAGCACATTTTTTCTATGACTCATTTAATTTCGATCCACCTTAAAAAGTATTACAAAACAAGGTACAAATCATTCCAAAATGAATAAGCATAACAAATTCAAGGTTAAAAGAGAATTCTGTCATAGAATAACTCCTACGAGAATCAGACAGGTGGTTGATGGGATCCAACCTGTGACAAAAAAGACAGGGATATCCAGAAAAGAGTATAAAGAAAACAGGCAGAAGAGGGGGAGGGAGGGAACAGGAGACAAATGACTTTCGGAAGTTCGTAATTTGAGACCGCTTTCGTGTCCACCCCTTTATCCACGGAAAGTTTTTGGACGCATCGCTGGGTTTTCCGGTCACTGTCGAATCCGAGTTACCTGCTGAGCCCCAAGGAACAAGATCTTCTACGAGATGTCCATCACGTGATGAACTCCGCTACTGAACAGCGCGTAATGACTGTACTTAGCACATGGGATAAAATTTACACGTGTAACAGAGTGACTTTCATTTCAGTGGCTATTCTGAAATTTCAAAAATTCACGTTGTCTGCATATAAAAGGAAGAGCATCCTTTTTATTTCATTTTCTTTTCTATTAATAGAAATTTAAGTAAAAAAAAAGTTTTAAATGTTCTCTTTAACCGCATTTTTAGAAATTAGGTCAAACTATACAAGAAAAAAATCTTACCGACAAATAAATAAAAATATAGTCTATAAAATACTAAATGATGCATTTAAAGATATTTTATGGGATTAAATAACTTTTATGCAGTTATATAAATTTCCTTTAAATCAGATTTTGTATAATAAAATAAACAAATTTAAGCAAAAGAATATGATATTTAATTACAGTGCTGACGAAACCAATATGAAATTTCAAATGAAAGAAAAGATATTCCCTCTTTATGTAATCAGAAATTATTTTTAATATAAAGTAATATTTCTTTTCCAGATAACAACCATCCGCGATGGGTCGCGGTGGCCTAGTGGCAAAGTCACGGCTTTCATAACCCGAACGTACCAGGTTCGAAACCCAACTCCACTGAAGCTCCGCCGTGTATGCGGCCCTGGTGCACATTAAATCTGACGTCGTGGGCTAAACGCCCTCCCGCTAGCACGGTGCGGAAGCTTGAAGAAGGGTCAGGTGTTGTCCTTGTCATCCGACCGCGGTTCAAAATTACTTAGTCCATCCAAAAATAGCCTTCGTGTTGCCTCAAAACGGCACATTAATATAACTAAACTAAACATCATATTCTGAGGACACGTAATGAAGCGAAATAAAATCAGAATAAGATATCGGGCTCTCATTTTAAAATGTTAATTATTTATTTATTTATTTTTGAATAACGCAAAAAAACTCCATATTTGACTGCAACTATTTGGGACAGTCAGATAATAAGTATAATATATAATATTAATAAGTATGCATCTGTATAGGTGTGGTCACAAAAACTCGATATTCAGCCAAAATTTGTTTACCTAAAACTGTGGGCAAAGTAGTTTTAGTTTTATCCACGTAAAACAGACAAAACCTCGTAACTGAAAATGAAATGAAAACCAATTTACTTAATACTAAATAATTTTATTCATGAATTACAAACTTCGTTTCATCATACGATTAGTAAAAAAAAAAATAAACAAAAATTGTAACATTGCACAATTTTAATGGAAATTCGCCATGAACGAAAATAGTCTAATGAACTATTAAATAAAATAAAAATTATATTTAGAGCAATTATGGATACCTCACATAAACGCTGCCAGGAAGAGAACGAAAAGTAATTGATATTTTCAAAGCTTATTCAGTGTACAATTTCCCTAATCGTCTTAGACCAATACAAAAGCCATTCTGGTCAGGCAGTTATCCACTATCACTCAGAAATCCTGGAGTAAATATAGAATTTCCTCATTCCATATAGTAATAGTACACAAGTGAGGAGGAGGAAAACAGTTGTCGCCAAGCAAAACGATATGTTTCCATGTATGGCAACCCCGAAGAATAGGCCGACTCACAGATTAACTTCATCTATATTTCATGAACTTCCGTATACGGAGATAGATCACCGTGGGAAAACTATGAAATGAATACCCCTGTGGCTACTAACACGGCCCGTAAGAGCTGTGCAGGCGGAGAAAGACACGCAAATCTTGGATTGAATTTGAAACAGATACAAAGTTTTAAGAGTCGCGTGCACGGCAAAGAATTACCCTAAAATAACAGTTATTTTATTTCACTCATCTGGTAATTATATCTCGATCAGGATGATGATAGGAAAACTTTGAATACCGGTGCTTGCTTCTTTCTTTGGGCTTTCTTAAGGAGTGGAAACATTGTATTATAAGTTCTCCGGCTCAATAAGGTTACTAGATTAAATGACATTCTTCTTTCCCCTAATCTGAAACAGCGCTATGCCCTATCCAATGACAATCTACGATCCCTGAGAATCTTAAAATCAATTGAACCTCAGTTGTGAATTCAAACACAAATCATTTAATATCTTTTTCAAACTTTTTCACATAGATTTATTTATTTAAACAAACTAGATAAACTTGTTAAGTATAAGCATATATGATTTACGTAATGATGCGAAAAGAAGTTTACTAAAAAATTTTACTTAAAGCTAATGTGTTTGTTCAACTTATTTTATTACTGTGTTTTTATTTAATATTTTATTTCGATGAGTCTCCACGTGATATAAGTATCACCATCCTGTTCGTGCAGTTCAATTTCAATACATAAAAATGCAAACACTTTGAATAGCACTAGTGAAAGATATTGGAACAAAAAAAAAGTCTTATTTTAAAATCATATCCTAGTTGTATCTCGCAATTTAAAGAATTGACATACTATATCAGAAAATATGAAAATAGAAAACGACTTATATGTAACCAACAGGAGACAGGATGGTTAAAAGGAAGAACTTGGAAATTTCTAGAAAGCACATATTTCAGATTTTCCTTTAGTTTTACTTTAAGTGAAATATAGAATGTGTTTTATAATAAAATATAGTATTCTTCACTTTAAAGTCTATCTTACTGCGTCATACTTAATGATAATGAGGTTTAAAATAATTTTTAAAACATCTAAACACAATGCAGAAAAAACACGGTGCTGGCTTTCTGTACTTTTGGAATACTGTAATCTAAATATTTTTATAGTAATAGAACAAATTATAGTACATATTTATCAATAAATTCATAAAAATATATAAACCAAGAAAAAAAAGGATTAAAAATAAAACTTCAGAACTTTTAGAGATAAATCGAGCTTTCAGTATGATATTTTTTTTTATGCTCTAAGTAAATTTCCAATTTTTACAATTACTATTTTTGTTTTCGGTATTTCCAATTATTACTCTGAGATTTTATTTTCTCATAAAATGCCAGAAGAAAAACAAAGGATTTCTCTCAGAAGCAAAGGACGTATAACAATGATATTTCGTCTTTTTACTTGTTTTTTATCAAAGATTAATTTGAAAATGTGTGTTTTTTTGTTTGTTTTTTTTACTACAGAGACACGAAACAAAACTCTTCTGAAAAGCGGTATTTTATTACTCTATTTATAATTTCTTTTCATACTATATGCGGAAAATTTTAGTTGTCATCAAAACACTGAAATGAAAAGCCCGAAACTATACGAATTTTAGTTGCGCAAAGAACGAGTGAAAGCAAAAGAAGCCTCATTATACATCACATGATGCATCTTACTAGCAGGACCCAATTGGAAACGATTTTGGATAACCTCGATTTATTTAAGTTTTAAGAATTAAAATATAATGAATAAATAAATGATATGAAATTTTAACAAATAAGTTAATAATATTTATTGTTGAAATTTTAATAAACCTATCTTCTTAATACTTAAAAATTAATTTTAAAAAAGGGAGAAATTTTTTATTGCTTTTTTAATTGGATACGTTGAAGAACAGTTAAGTTACTAGAATGAATTAAGGGCCTTAAATGTTATAGACGACTTTAAACTATCAAAATGACTTCAAACTAAACAACAACAAAAAATTACAAACGGTATTTTAACATTATGTTGAAAGGAAAATCAAGGGACGACCAGAGAAATATTTCTAAATACCGACCAATTCGAATTAAAAACTTTCAAATTAGCCAATTTCCACTGTAATAATAACGGACTGTATTTGTATATTAGCATTAGCAATGCATATTTTTAATAGAGAAAAAAGAATAAAAAGTCCCCAAACTAATTTTCAAGAAATAGAATGTTGCTGATTTCAGCGATTTAAGACTGTGACAGTTCATAAAATTTCTGAAACAATTTACGATTTGATTAATGTAATTTGTAACATGTAACAAAATACAAGTTTTAAGAGGCTAAAATACAGAATGAAGATGATATCAGGAATGAAGATGCTTCATTGCAAAATGTATGTGTGTAGTTCCATAAACTTTTTTACTAATCTAATTTCTTTCTTAATTAAAAAAATCGCTAATAGAAGAACATTTTTACAGTAAAATTGGAGTAGAAAGAAATAACTCATTCAGATTAAGTACAACAGAGAAAAAGTTAAAATGTTCAGCTTTTAAGTGTTATTCAATTGGCTGTAATAAATGTTAGTATACAGCATAATTAAAACATATGTTCACTTCTAATAACTTTAAAGAAACTCTTTCACACTGAAATAATATTTTTTTCCCTGTTGTATAAAAAGTAGCACTCTAATGGTTTGTATATCAAATTATTAAAATTTTTATTAAAAAACAATTTATTTTCGCAATATATATTATGATTAAAGTTAATATGCGAAAATAGATTGACTAAAAATTGTTCGTAACTCTCGGTTTCTAATATGTGTATTTTGGTATATTGAATAATAATTTGAATAAATTTGAGTACATTCTTTTTTGCACTCTGGCGCGGGGCCCTATTTGGAGCAATTGGTCCAACCGGCTAAAGGCAGGCCCTGCTTACTAGTAGCATCAAGCTTTCACTTCACTACCAGTGTCGATTACACTTTGCTTCTTTTAAAAGAAAGCAGCGGATCAGGCACACTGATTCCTTCTCACAACAATATGCGGAGCACGCATTACTGGAGTGCCTTCGAGCTTGCAAGGCATGCACTTTTTTTTCCACCCATAACCAGAGCAACATAACCACCACACTAGAGAGACCGCTATCTCCGAAGCCGTTTACGAAAGCAGGGGTGTGAAAATTGAGGCCCCCTTCGATCTTGTTAAACACCTTCCGACATAAAGTCCACTTCCCAAACGACAGCTCCAACATCTCTCCACCCCCTTTGATGTTTTCCGCCCCTCCTTTCAGATCTTCCTTTCCTGGCTACTTAACTACGATCTCAGAGGAAAATCTCCCGTAGACGAGAGGGACCATCTTCCAGCGGCACCCTCTTATCTACAGGTCGAATGGCAGAAAACAATTCGCAGCCCTGCTCGTTACTGCGATTCTTCGTTTTCGCGTCTAAACCTGTGAAACAAAATAATGCAACGATTTTTCTTTTAATGCTATATTTCTAATTTTTATCATTTGTTATGTCGCTTTTTAATTTCATTTACCTCACCAGTTTTGAAATTTTTTTCTTAATACTATAAATAAAAAGAGACAATTTATTTCAGAAAAGATCAATTCATTGCGTTGTACAAATTTAAATTCCATAATTAACCCCTTAAGGATCGCATTTTTTTTTTTTTCGCTATCTAATAAAATGACCCCTCCTGTTTTGGAAAGGGGCTTCGTTTTCATTCATCTAAGAAGGCATAGAATACTTGAGATGCTTATGGATTCTACCTAATTTTTGTGTCAAATTATAAAGCTAATTAATGATTAAATTTTAGTTTAAAATCCTCAAAATTCGATAATTCGATGCACGTCAATATGACGGACGCGAGACTTAAGGGGTTAAACTCATTTTGTAGTCTGAAGAGTTTGTAACCTAATATCGATTTAAAACGATTTATATATATATATATATATATAACATATAAAATTTCATGATTGTAAAGACACCAATTAAAATGCTTATTTTTAAAAAAATACAATATTTTATTTTATTTGGTGGAACAGGAGGATGAAGTGAAAAGAAAATGGTCAGATCACAGACAATGAACGGTCTGAAAAAAATTCGGCTTAAAGAACTTGAAAGAATATAAAGACACAATTAAAATTTCCCAGAAGACAAATAAAACGAAATATATAATTTGCCCAATAAGATTACAGAATTCCGACAGGCATTCTAACTAAAACATGCAGCAACTTTTGTCTACAGAAAACGTTATAAAATGAAATAAAAGTAGCAACAAAAACTGACATAGAGAATGTAATCATTTTTTAAAACTTTCATTAAAATGATGGATTACTGAATGCTTTCTTGTAAATGACAGCGAACACTCGTCAAAATCTTTATTTCTCGCTTTCTCTCTCTCTCTTTTCGCCCCCCCCCCCAAAAAAAAAGTAGGGCAACAAGGATTTCACTAGGTTTTAATTTAGTATTCCCTTTCATATTGATAAAAATCTCAGGTTAC